>CM076572.1:679512628-679861787 GCA_034641835.2 Pinus albicaulis | reverse complement strand
CCAAAATGAGTAGGGCATGCCTTCTTGTTAAAATTGGACAACTAGGTCCAAACTCCGGGTTGTGCTGCTCAGATGACGATCGCAATATTTTTATTGGATTCCTCTTTCGGAGAGGTGTAAGATTGATCTAAAGATTATCTTGATCGGATGAGCAGAACATATACTTTGAATTTATTCCACTTATGTGCTAGGTCGGCTTGGAATAAAATATTGACTTAAATGTCTTAAAGGACGTGTCACACACCCCCAAAGATTCCTATATATTGGAGAGACTTGGAGACCAATTGACACACATTGTTGTGGAGGAATTCTCTCTCTCCTGATGGCGTTGGAGCTGCATATTCTTTGTTTGGATTGTTCTGGGGTTATGTGTGACATGCTTGGCTGTATGACCTATTGGAGACTTTGCTGGTAGAAGCATCCTGCTGATCGCCGTAACGCCACCATTTCTTATCTCTATTTTGACTTGTCTTCTATCGATCTATTAGTATGTTCTATCTTCTTCAGTGTTGTGCCCTAATCTGAAATGGCATAGAACATGTTCAGAAATTAACATGGAATCGGAGCCTGGATTGAAGACAATGCCCTAGGCTTGAATCAGCGTGAGCAAGTCTACTCCAGTTAGCGTGGAAGGTGACAGCTATGAGGGACGCGGGTCTGTCTCAGCTTGCGTGGAAGGGCAGCGTATGCTGCAGTAAGAGGGATGTAGTCCCCACCTCATTTTTGGAGGACGCTGCCGGTCCACATACGAAGGAAACATACGAAGGAAAGCCTCGTATCTCTTGTCCTGACGTCTGGAAACATATGAAGGAAAGCCGCATCTCTTGTTCCACCACAGAGTTATATTGTCTGAATGAACGCTGCTACATCAAGGCATCATTGTTGACCGGGCGTTGCATCTTTGGTGCTGAGAACTCGATTAGTCACCCCAGACGCCATTCACGTGCTACATTCGATTTCAGTATGGTGTAGCAACTGCAATATACAAGCGTCAAATCGAGAAGAGGTTGTCAACATTGCAGCAACGCACAAAGTCATCGTGAGCTCGTGATCTCTGTCAAAGGCCGTAGCCGCCATTCTAGATACTTTTTCATCTCGTGAGCGTTGTGCTGTGCGCAAAGGAAAGAAAATTATATGAGACTTATGGATGAAGCAATGAATGGGGTGACTGCGTATATAAAAGACGGTCAACCAGATAACGAAAGGGCATGTGTTTCGCTTCAAATAGTCACAACGAATGTGCAGTATATCTGTTAGCTATGTAATCTGCGTTCAATTGGGTTACAACTTGCTCAACTTATGCAAACAAAGAAATCTCTCCGCGGATGGTGTCATGGCACTGTCGTAATGACTGACGTTGAAGAAATTTCGGTCGGCGTATGGAGGTTCACGATGCGGGAGTTAATCTGTCAAAATCTCTCCGGCCAACCCTTCCCACTCTCTCATCACGAGGCCTTCGCATAGATCGCCTGCCCTCCTCGCATTTGATTGTTGTTCCTATGCATGTAAAATTCATCACACGAAGACATCTGTACATATACATGCTTCTCGCCATTTATTTGCAGGCTTTAAAGGCCAACATTTGGGGTTTGGTTCTATTTTAATTACAGATATGAGAAATGATATGAACAGATCATCTCAGTCCCGTAGAAGTGAGCGGAGTGGTAGCTTGTTCCGTGCTTTTTCCAGCTATTTTCGTAGTGCTTCTGTGTCATCCGTTGTGTCCACTGTGCGCTCGCAACAGAGAACAGGTACAAGCTAGAACTTGGCAGAGGTATTATTCGCCATGTTCTTCTGCTCGCATATACAAATGATTTTCAGGTTTGGGACATCGTAGATGCAGATGATGTGCATGAGATTGTCTCAAAGCATGATGCCCCAGTTGCATTTCTGAAAATACAGCCGCGGCCAAGTACACTTGAAACAGAAGATAATAAATTTAAAGATGTCTTTCCGTTATTGTTGGTTGTTACCAGTGATGCTATTGTCACTGAAGGTGGATATGCTAAAAGTGGGGGAAAATTACCTCAGTCAGGTGAGAGCAGTTTTGTCCCGACGGTGCGGACCATGGGAAGCCCGATATCGTGGTTAAGAAAGCCGCAATCTGATTGAAGGTTGCCGCTGCAACTATATAGTTTCGCTGCCCTTCAGAAAGAAGTTCTGGGCGTAAAATAGCTCAGCTAAATCTATAACAATTAACGCGGAAGCATAGATGAATTTTTTTTTAATGCGTACAATGGTGATGCCTCGGGCAACATTGGGCGTGTCATCGGTGAGTTGAAGGAAATTGGAGTTAAATGCTGCGAATTCAGATCTCGAGAAGAGTAGGCAAATTGTAGATCAATCTTCTGAGTAGCTAGAGGTTGTCCGGATAGTCAAACTGACCCTGGAAGCAGATTTGAAGAAGTCAAAGGAAGAGATGGCTTGATAGATGGACGACGCCATCTCGCAGAAAACTCTAAATCTCAGCGAATTAAGAGCATGAATCAATCAAGTTGAACGTGGAGAGGGCACCGGTCGTCAAATGAATTTACATCTAGTGTTAGATGCTTTGTTGACATAGCAGAAGGCAGCCATTGTCTCACTCTTCTCAATCAAAACATTGCTTAAGAATGATGTGGAACGGGGTATCATTCATTTTGTGGAACGACTTGTGTACTTACATGATGGTTGATGGCGAAGATTTGTATGGTATCTTGGGACTGACATGGAGAAGGGTATAAAATCTGTATGATTGGTTCCTAAATCTGTGAAATTCAGGAGGAAAAATCGCAGAACTGAGATCTGCAGTCTTGGCCAGATCAGTGATTCAGCAAGCAGTGATGAATGTGATAGTTCTAAATCTGTGATTCTATGTCACTGTCATCATGACAGTGACATAGACAGACACCCATGTTTGAAGCTGGAAGTTTTAAGGGTTGACTGCTGAAGTCCTTGGGGAAATTCTATGTAGTGGTCAAATTTTTTTTTTACAGCCCTAGGAGTAGTCTGCTGAAATAACCAGAAATGGGCAGATCTGGAAGCAACTCAAGGTGAAATGCCTCAAGTGCAAGATAAACCAAGGTAGATTGGATCCCTAGTTTTTGTAAGCCGCAGTCTTAGAAGGCTGTTTGAAGGAGCTACTCACAAAATAACAGGTAGTGGCTGAAAGGACTTCTAACACAAGCTGAGGCTTGTTGATATGTTCCCCCTGTATGACAGTGACATAGATAGACACCTATGTAGCAGCAAGCATGTGACTGTATCAGTCTTACATTGGAGCGTTATGGTAAACTTAAAATGTGAACTGAGAAGTTTATGCAGCTTTTTGTCACATGGTTGGAATCTTGAATCATGATCAACAAAGTCTGATTGGATGGCTTTGATTGTGGCAGATCAAGTCCCTATTCCAAGTTGGTGTCTGGGATGCCCTCATTTAAATAGATGTCTTCTCCCGAGAGAGAAGCCGACATTAAGTGGGAGATATATCTGTATATGCTCCTAGTGGATACCTTTGTTCAACGAAAGAAGATCCTCATGGCTCAAAGACATATGGCTTCAGAGGGGGAAATTCTGGAAGAAATCCAAGAAGCCATATAAATACCAAGGGTATCTAGCAGCCATGAGTACTATTGTACAATCTGACTTTGGATCCTTTGAGGAAGTCATAAAATATCAAGACTGGAAGGATGCTATGCACAGAGTATGAGTCCATTATGAAGAATGACGTCTGGGATGTGGTTCCAAGACCTTAGGACAAAGCAGTTGTCACCTCGAAATGGCTCTACAAGATCAAGCTTGGATCTGTTGGAAGTGCTGATCGAGACACCCATGTCTGCAGGATGAAGAAAGCCCTCTATGGGCTGAAACAAGCACCTCGAGATTGGTACAAGACTATGATGACATATTTGCACTTGTGGCTCGAGATACCACCATTCGATCTATTATAGCCCTTGCTGCTACACAAGGATGGAGTCTTCATCAGATGATGTGAAGACCGCATTTTTCTGCATGGTGTGATAAAGGAAGAGATATATGTGGAGCAACCTTTGGGGTTGGAAGTCCAGGATCGGGACACCCATGTCTGCAGGATGAAGAAAGCCCTCTATGGGCTGAAACAAGCACCCCGAGATTGGTACAAGAGGATAGATAGCTACTTGATGAAGCTGGGCTTCACTCGAAGTAATGATCCGAACCCTTACTTCAAGATTGTCAAGGGAAAACCTCTCATTCTGGTGCTGTATGTGGATGACCTCTTCTGAAAGGTGCTGACCCTCTCATTCATCAGTGCAAGAGGGAGCTCGCTGCTGAGTTCAAGATGAAGGACCTAGGACTGATGTCTAGGCCTGGAGGTCTAGCAGAGACCTGGCGAGATTTTCCTTTCTCAAGGAAAATACATTATGAAGTTTCTGGTATGATGGACTGTAAGTCCATGGAACTCAACTTTAAGAAGTTGAGTAGCAGCGTTGTTGGGCCCGTCCTACTGAGTATCGTCAACTCATAAGGACCCTGATGTTCTTAATGAACACCTGTTCGGACGTATGTTGTGCAGTGAACACTTTGAGTCAACACATGGTTGATCATAACATTCACTGAGTTGGTGCCAAGAAACTCTTGAGATATCTCTGAGGCACGATAAACCATGGGCTGAGATACACTGCCGGGAGTATGACACTCCGTGGATATCACGGCGGTTAAGAATTTGTGAGTGTGGTGGATCGCAAGAGCACATCTGGATGCTACTTCACATGTAGATCTGCTTCGGGCAGGAATCTAAAGTCGGTAGCCTTGAGCACTGCTGAGGTCGAATACATTGTAACATGTATGGCCTGTTGTGAAGTCACTTGGTTGCGAAAGCTCTTCTTTGAGCTGTTCGAGCATGTGCTAGATGCCACCGTTATCCTTTGTGATAACCAGAGAGGGATTCATTTGTCATAGAATCCCAGGTTCCACGATTGATCCAAGCATGTCGAGGGCTGGTACCACTTTATCTAGGATATGGTACAGCGAGGCGCCGTAAGGCTCGATCATATAGGAACTAATGAGCAGGTCGCGGATATTCTCACAATGCCCTTGGGGAAGGTCATGTTCCTAACCTTCCGTGAGAATCTTGGAATCATGGAACGACCCTATTCTGAGGGTCTTGTTGGACGATGAGCTTTGGGAGCTCAAAAGGGGTTTTGGGGATAGCTTCTCGGAGCTATAAGCACTTATGGTGCTTCTGCCCCACCGTTGTGATTATTGAGTTGGTTCGCCTCTCATTTATCTGTGCCCCGTATGCATCCTACCCATTGAGTTCAGGGCTCATAGGAAGTACCTCTCATTTGGCCAATGAGATGGGAAAGGCTAGAGACTAGTAGCAAAGACTGATGGACGCATCAGAACTTGCCGTACTCTCTATCTAGGATGGCACGGTCCAACCACTTGATCTGGGATCAAGTTTAGTGAGGTCTGGGACCTTTGCCTAACTTCGGGTCAGATGAACCAACTTCGGGTTGGTTGGAGACTCTTTGTGAGTCTGATAGAGGTTTCGGACCTCTGGGCTGAATCTGTCAGTCGGGTATGATGTCTTTGTGACTGACCCTCTTCTGTTCTGAAATAAAGAGGCCAACAACGCAAGTTACGGCGGGATGATGCACGATGTTTGGATTGCACTAGTGGACGGAGTTCTCCCTAGTTGAGAGGGAGTGCTAAAATTGGACAACTAGGTCCAAACTCCGGGTTGTGCTGCTCAGATGACGATCGCAATATTTTTATTGGATTCCTCTTTCGGAGAGGTGTAAGATTGATCTAAAGATCATCTCGATCGGATGAGCAGAACATATACTTTGAATTTATTCCACTTATTTGCTAGGTCGGCCTGGAATAAAATATTGACTTAAATGTCTTAAAGGACGTGTCACACACCCCCAAAGATTCCTATATATTGGAGAGACTTGGAGATCATTTGACACACCTTGTTGTGGAGGAATTCTCTCTCTCCTGATGGCGTTGGAGCTGCATATTCTTTATTTGGATTGTTCTGGGGTTATGTGTGACATGCTTGGCTGTATGACCTATTGGAGACTTTGCTGGTAGAAGCATCCTGTTGATCGCCGCAACGCCACCATTTCTTATCTCTATTTTGGCTTGTCTTCTATCGATCTATTAGTATGTTCTATCTTCTTTAGTGTTGTGCCCTAATCTGAAATGGCATAGAACATGTTCAGAAATTAACACTTTACCTTAGAGAATGGTATGATCAACCCATGTTCCACTGTTGGGCTTTGATGGTTTGTAGGATATGTATTTGTATTTGCAACAACATTAATAAGAAGTGCTTCATCTTCTACATTGATTAAAGTGCTTTTCATCTTGGTTGTGTTGGCTCTCCAGTATTTCGATTGTGGTTGTATGTGTGTTTTCATGTGAGCAATATGTTAATGAACTAGTTTGTAACTTGTGGCTTGCATGTCTACTTTGAATCCTTGCTTTCTTACTCCATGCCATGCTAGTGACCTTGTTGTGAACTAATTTGCGATAATCCTCTCACATGTTCTTGTTTAAGTATGTCTGAGATGGTTTCAACTCACTAATCATTCTTGTGGCATACTTTTCCTTATTATTGCCGTTGCATCCTTATATCTTGTTTTGCAGGTTGTTAATCCTGGGTTGACCTAATTCCCATAATCCGGGCATTTCATTCTTTTCCTCTCTCTAACAACATCACATTCAACAACCAACATAGCGGATGGGGCTCCTTTCCCAAACAGTGTGAGGTCTAATTGGGACCTCACACCGGGGAGACCCCCTAACTTTTGGCGACATCCAACACCATCAACAAAACCTTATACTAAATGTGAATTATTAGGGTTTGGAGTCAAAACCCTAGCTAAACAATTGATATCCCTATCAAGCATTGGAGAAGAAAGCCTAGGGCTTATGAATTGATTGGTTTCGTTTGAAAGAATAAACCCTAGCTCCTGGTAGAAACGACACCTTGATGATGAGGTTGATTTGTAGGTTGAATGCAAGAAGGCCAAGATTAAGAGGGAGTTGAGATGTTCTCAAAAGATAAGTATCTTGTATCTTTCTTTAAATTATTACCATTTTTGTTATTCTTCTTGTCCTTATATATCTTGCTTGGTTGTATTTGTTCTTCCTTGGCCTCATAGTGAGGATTGAAGGTACACGATGAAGCTTGCCAAGGCTATTGCAATAAATGAAAATGTCAAACCAGGAGGTAACTTCTCAAAATTAGAATATGTATTAGCTGAAGAATGCATATGGATTTATACATGGAGGTGAGGCTATTGGGATTCATCTCCCAATGACTCTTGGCCTTCCTTATTTCCTAATATTAAATAACATACAATATTAAATGTGCACACCCATCCCATAGGATTAGGTGTCAACATTCCCCCCTTTAATCCGAAGGGATGTTGGTGAGTCCAAGCATCGATCTGAACTTTTCAAACTTTTCTCTTCCAAGTGCTTTGGTGAAGATGTCAGCAGTTTGCTCATTTGTAGAACAATGATGTAGATGGATGGTTTTGGCCTGAACATGATGTCGAATTAGATGGTACTTTGTATTGATGTGCTTTGTTCGATCATGGAACTTTGGGTTCTTGGCCAAATTTATTGCAGAAGTGTTGTCGATCATGAGTGGAGTGGAATACATTTGTTTCATCTGCAAATCTTCCAGGATTTTTTGGAGCCACACAATTTCCTTTGTTGCTTCAGCTGCTGCCACATATTCTGCCTCGGTCGTGGAATCTGCTGGAACTGACTGTTTGCGTGATCTCCATGAGACAGCTCCTGATCCAAGACTCATGGTGTAACCTGTATTAGACACCCCTTTTTCTTTATCGCCATCAAAGTCTGAATCAGAGTATCCGATCAAGATGAAGTCGCCTACCTGTGTATATTTGAGTCCAAAGTCTTGAGTCCCCTTCAAGTACCTTAGCACTCTTTTTGCAGCAAACCAATGTCCTTCACAAGGTTGACCCATGAACACTTAGAGGACTACAACAGCAAATGAAATGTCAGGTCTGGTGGTGGTCAGATAGATAAGACTTCCTACAAGCTGTCTATACTTAGTTGCATCCTCCAATTCCTTCCCTTCAATAGATGTGAGCTTCAAGTTTTGTTCCATTGGAGTGCTTAAGGGATTACGGTCATCCATGCCAAATTTGTTCAAGAGATCTCCAATGTACTTCTTCTGAGAAAGAAATATGAATTTAGGATGTTGAATTACTTCAATACCCAAATAGTAATGAACATGACCCAAATCAGTCATTTCAAAACCTTTCTTCAACTCTTTCTTCATGGATGCAATATAGCTCTCATTGTTTCTTGTTATCAAAAGATCATCTACATATACCACAAGATATACAACTGTTTTTCCAACTTTCTTAACAAACAAAGTTGCATCATCAAGATCAAAATGTTTGAAGTCAAGTTTGAGAAGATGCTCGGTCAATTTCTCATACCAGGCTCGTGGTGCTTGCTTGAGGCCATACAAGGATTTTACAAGTTTGCAAACTTTGTGTTCTTGACCCTTTATCACAAATCCTTCTGGCCGGGACATATAAACTTTCTCCTTTAGATCTCCATTCAAGAAGGTTGTTTTTACATCCATCTGATGGACTTTCCATCCATTCTGAGCTGCTAAGGCAAAGAGAGTCCGGATGGTGGTCCATTTTGCTGTGGGAGCAAAAGTTTCTTCATAATCGACTCCTTTTTGTGCGAATCCTTTTGCCACAAGCCTGGCCTTGTGTTTGTCAAGTGAGCCGTCTGCTTTGTACTTGTTCTTGTAGACCCACTTACAGCTAATTGGTTTCGTTCCCAAAGGCGGATCAACCAGCTTCCAAGTGCCATTCTTTATCAAGGCATCATACTCCTTCTACATCGCTTCTTTCCATTCATCATGAGAAGCGGCTTCTTTGAAGGAAGTTGGTTCATGATATGTAGACAAACTCAATTCACAGTTATAAGCAATATCCATATCAACAGGGGAATCAGAATTATCTACATCACCTTCGATTTGTTGAGTGGAACTTCTTGTTCCTGTTTTTCCAACCTCATCGGGATGAACATTCTCCAGTGTCTTTGTCAGCCATTTGGGAGGACCTTTCTGAGATGGCCCAGGCTGGTCATTTGACTGAGTTGGGATTGATTCAAGATTCAATCTCCCAATTCTGTCAATCACATCATCCAATGTGTCATCCGTGGTTGTTTCTTCATGTGGGGGAGAGAGTGCTTCAGGACATGATTCCACAGTTTGATTCAATATCGGAATCCCCCTTTCAAGATGTGGAATCTGATTATCAAATTCTTGGAAAGACTTTGCATGTGTGAATCTATCCAGGCGATCAAGTTGCCGCTCAACAACCTTGTCACTCTTGGAAGATTCAAGAAATATGACATCTCTTGCTATTACAAACTTCTTATTTGTTTCATCATAGAGACGATATCCTTTGGAGGTATTGGAGTACCCCAAGAAGATACATTTTTTGCTTCTAGCACCAAGTTTGTTCCTTTGACCCTTGGGTATCAAGGCATAACAGGTGGACCCAAAGACCCTGAAATGCTTTACCGAAGGAATGTGGCCATGCCACATTTCAAAAGGAGTTTTATTTCTAATTGAACTTGAAGGACACCTATTCTTTATGTAAACAGCACATAGAACTGCATCAACCCAAAACATCAATTTTACATTCTTGAAAAATAACATGGAGCGGACCATATTTAAAATAGTTATGTTCATTCTTTCAGCTACACCGTTCTGTTGTGGATTATATGGCACAATTTTTTGATGTTTGATTCCATGTTGACGAAGATAATTTTCAAATTCGTTTGAAGTGTATTCTTTTCCATTATCAGTACGTAGAGAGCCAATATGTGTTTGTGCATCATTTTCAATCCATGTATGAAAATTCTTGAAAGTTTGAAAAGCATCGGACTTATTCTTCAGTAAGTAAATCCAACACATTCTGGTGTAGTCATCAATAAATGTCATCATGTATTTGTTTCCATTTTCAGAAGCAATAGGCATAGGGCCACATAAATCTGAATGAACAAGTTCAAGTTTTCTATGTGCTCTGGAGTGTGAATCATGAAATGGTTGTTTGCTATGCTTTCCTAGAATACAAGCATCACACTCCTTAGGTTTCCTAGGAATTGTAGGCAGTCCATTAACACATTTTCTTCAACAAACAAAGGCTTTCATAGTTTAAGTGTCCAAATCTAGCATGCCATAAAAGACTTGATGGGAATGTACCTTCATCATGATGTGAACTGAATGCAAAGTTTTGAGCATGAGCAGATGAACCTTTCAGCTTCAAGAGTCTCCCTTCTTCTATTCCCTCCATGACAAGTGAGTGATATGATGCTATTCTGACCTCTGCCTTGCCATCAAACAAGTGAATTGAGTGTCCTTGCTGCCGGATTTCGATCAGGGACAGCAAGTTTCTCTTCAACTCCGGGAGGTATAGAACCTCATGTAGGATATGATCAGGAAGACCAGGCAGTTTAAGCCTGACTGTGCCAAGCTCTGATGGCTTGAGTTTGGATTTATCTGCGAAATATACTGCTCCATCAACTTTGTCAGTGAATTCTTCAAAAAAATCTTTTCTAAATGTCATGTGACATGTTGCTCCTGAATCTAGCAGCCAATCATCTCTCCATGAAGTAAATGAAACATCAAATAGGTTTTCAGTTACTCCATTGTTACAATGTGCTAGAACAGAATGAGCTGATTCAGCTGGTTTACCTTTGTCTTTGTCATTAGTTTTACCTATGTCTTGATTTGTTTGCTGCTGAGCTTTAGATTGTCTGCCCCCCTTTTCTCTGAAGTTTCTTCTTCGTCTTCTGCCTTCTCTTCCTCTGGATGGACCTGAAGCATGTCTCTTTTCTCTTTGTGCCAAGTAGGCAGTCTCTTTAGAAGATGAAGGGACTGTCATCTTCTTTTGAAGGAGGAGAGAAAAAAAACTTTGCTGGAGAATCTCTTTTGAAGGAGAGAAAACAAAAACACTCTTTGCTGGAAATTATACTCAGTTTAAAAGGACAGAAACTCTTTTTGCTAAAAGACATTGAATTTAAATGGACAAAAAACTCTTTGCTAAAAACTGAATTTAAAAGGACACAAAAGCTCTTGCTAAAAACTGAATTCTGCACCAAAAAATATGTGTATTTTTTGTTTTGTTTGGAGAAAAAAAAATTTGTATGGGAAGCAATTTTATGGAATGGTAGGGCGATATGAAATGTTTATGGGAGGGCGGTATTGTGAAAATTGGAAAGGGCGTAATGAATATTATAACATATGAGAGCGGGGCGGTGTTATAACATATGAAACATCAAATAGCGTATAACATAATAACATATGAGGAGGGGCGGTAAATGTTGATAAATGGGGTGGTATATAAACGATGGAGCGGTATTGCATATATGGTATGGAATGGAGCGGTATATGAAACGCAGACAACGTTGTATATGGAGCGTTGCAGACAACGTTGTATATAAACGCAGAGAGCGTTGTATATAAACGATGAATGGACTGTATATGTGAGTCGTTGCAGGTGGAATGAGCGCGGTGGAGCGATGGTAAACGCAGGTGGAATAGAATGAAAGGGGAGCGGAAATATACAGTCAAGTATTGCGTGGATGGCGTATTGATATGGCGGTGTTGCATATAGTGTATATATGGACAATCGCTGTATGGAATAGCATGGGCGGGAGCGGTATTATGGAATAGTGTGAGCTGCATAAAATAAGACAGCGCTGGATTATAGACAGGAGGGCCGACGTAAGGAATGAGCGAGTCGAATGGTTGTGTGGGATAGTGTAAACTTGGGAGAGCGGATCTGTAAGTATGCAGAGTTATGTAAAAAAATTGCAGGGGGGATCGCGGGTAGAGCGAGGGGATAGGACGTGCGCTAGAGTTGGTGAGAGGTAGGGGCCGTGGGCCTATTGCAGTGAGGCATGCAGGGATTTACGGTGTGGGAGGTGTGTAAGTGCGGAGAGGGAGAGCGTTGGGTATTGCAGGGGCGTTGGTGTATGGGGGAAGGCGTTGAGTAGGTGGAAGAATGGGGAAGGCGTTGGGTAGGTGGAAGAATGTAGGGAGAGAGTGAGGGCGTTACAAAAATCTGGAATGGCAGAGTGCAGGTGCTGAGTTGCAGGAACTGCAGAAATTGCAGGGGCTGCAAAACACTCAGATATTGTAAGAGCTGAACCTGCAGAAGTCAGAGACTGTAGAATGCAGAAATAGAAAAAAATGCAGAATTTCAGTCTAGCAATAAAGAGCAGCAAAAAACTATTAATAAAAATTGACTGAGCAAAGGAGAGGGAGTTACACCACAGGCAGAAATGCCAATAGTGGAGCTGGCTCTGATACCATGTCAAACTAGGAGGTAACTCCTCAAAATCAGAATATGTATTCGCTGAAGAATGCATATGGATTTATACATGGAGGTGAGGCTATTGGGATTCATCTCCCAATGACTCTTGGCCTTCCTTATTTCCTAATATTAAATAATATACAATATTAAATGTGCACACCCATCCCATAGGATTAGGTGTCAACAGAAAAGATTGGAAGAACAAAGCTTGTGACAAGAAGATTCATATTGAATGAAGCCCTGGACTTAGAGGGAGCAAACAAGATTAGTCTGATTAAAGCATGGCTAGAAGTTTTGAAGAGTAATGTTGATTCGAATCTGTTGAAGATAAGCCTGTGATTTTTCCGCTATGTATTGATGATATGTTTTTGACAAGGGCTGAGAACTTCTGTGTCCAATATAAGAGGTAGTTTTTTTCGTAAAGGCATGAGCCCAGTGAAATCCTTTCTGCGATTTGGCATAATGTACTGCGAGTCCATGGCCATCTCCATGATGAAAATTTGAAGAAGCTGTAAGACTCTGTTGCTGACTTGGTTGATTCTCTGATTGGTTCATTGAACTATATGTTGCATATTCTGATGATTACTTCTGTGAGAAGCCATGACTAAAGCTGAATAAATAGCTAGTTGTTTAGCCTATTGTTGTCTGCTGGATTCAACCATGGTATACTTTTCTGCTGTTGAGTAGGTTGCTGGTGTTTGCTTCTATGAAAAGCCTGGAATGGTTGACAATCCCTCTTGGACAGGGAGCATTGATTGCATAGCATGATGAATCATCCTTGGATTGTAGTTGAGAGACCATAGATTATGGTCGGGAAGATTGTCATTTCTTTAGGTCAGTTTACTGAGAGGCCAGTGAGTCTGGTCAGGGAGCTTGGTTCCGAGGCATGATGTGATCCCTTAGGTCATGATGATTGAGAGACCAATGAGTTTGGTTGCGGAAATTGATTTTGTGATCTCTTCCTTGGGCAGTTGTTGAGAGACCAATGGATTGGTCAGGGAGATTGATCTTGAGTTCCCTTCCTTGGGTCGTTGACTAAGAGGCCAATGGTTTGGTCAGGAAGGATGAGTTCTCTCCCTTGGGTCGTGGACCGAGAGACTAAATAGTCAAGGAGATTGATATTGAGATAGGGATTCCTCCCTTCGGTCGTGGACGAAGAGACCTTATTTATGGTTGGGGAGATGGACCTTGTTTAACCATTGTATATGGTTGGATAGTTTGGCCTCATGAACAATGTTGATTGATGGGATGTATTTGATGCTATGTATCTTTCCTTATGATGAGACTCGTACATCTGATCTCTCCCTTGTGATGTTGCTGATAGACCTATAGATTGGTCAGGGAGATTGATCTTGAAAGATAGAGAGACTTGTACATCTGATCTATCCCTTGGGTTGTTGTTGAGAGACCTATGGATTGGCCGGGGAGATTGATCTTGAGAGAGAATGAAAAATACCTCCCTGGCTAATAGGGAGTGTTGGAAATATAGTAGCCATGGTCGGTATTTTCATCAAGAAAGGAAATAAGAAAAAATAAATTTAAATTGATAACCCCAAAAGTGTCAAGTCGATCCCCATTTATGAAGTCGGCCTGGCCGCTTAGAGGCACCTATTCGACCCCCTTTTGAAGACTATATATATTTGAGCTCTCCCTCTCATTTGGACATGGTATCATCTCAATTTTGATCTTTGTTCCAACGAAATTAGAAGGAAGAAAAGGACGAAAAATAAAAGGATGAAGAAGGATGCGGCTTGGCACTTGTGGGAGGTCTCCCTTGTACTGGTTAACTGTTATTTTGATGTTTTTGTTTATGGATGGATTGATGAACATTGACTCTCTCTCATAAGGAAAGATATCTGGGTTTTCCCCTTGTGGGTTTTGCCCCGACCTTGGGCCTAATTTTTTGTTTGTGTCTCTTGTCTGATTGTTATTTTTTACTGCTTCATTGTGATTAATGGTTGAAATTTTCTTATGTATAACTGCTTGATGATATTGAATGTTATATATGATTGATGCTAATATATCATTGGAAGTGGTTATCTCCAAAGAAAAATGTTTTGATTTTGTAGCATTGGAAAGTGTTCCAAGTCTCATATTTTGGGAAGAGGCTTGGATATCAGTATTCCAGAGAACCCAGAAACCGTTTGAGGAAATTCCACTCAGATCATGCTTTGTTAAAATAATTAATTATTTTAAAGTGATCCCTAAGTCTAAACTTAGGGAAATTAAATAATTAAAGGGTATTAATAAAGCAGAGTCTGAATCTTCTAGAAATCGAAGATCAAGTCATCTTTTAATCTGAGCCATTGATTAGAGATCTAATTTGGGCCGTTGGTTTATCAGCGAGAAGACTATAAGAGAAGACTTGAGGATCATTTGGAAAGCAAGCCGGGCACACTCTCAGTACCTAAAGGAAATCGATTCTGAAGTAAGAGAATTCGATTTCAGAGGGTGAGGTTGTAGAGGCGGAGTTGCAGACGCAGAAGGAGGAAGGGGAATTCAGCAGAGGAAGAAGGAAGCAGAAGGAGGACACAAAGAGAGCAGCGCTGAGCAACAACACTGGCCCTCCACGCAGAGTGACACAGTCCAGCGCAGTGACTGCGCAGAAGGCCACAAAGAGAGACGCAAAAGGAGGAAGGGTACCTCCATGGTGTCAGAAATTCTTCTGAAGTGCTCTGAAAGATTATCTCAGGTGTATGCTAGACATCTGCTCGTCATATTTTCTGTACAAGATTTCCACTGCTGAAGAATAACATAAACCCTCATTTGCTGCACCGGTTTTCCCACATTGGATTTTTCCGGGGACAATTGTCCAAAAATAACTGTATTCATGTGATTGTTTCTATTGTGTTATATGTGTTCTATTTGTTCTTCTGCTTTTGATTAAGTGAATGCTACAACTGTGTTTATTTCAGAATTTACTGAAGCATCTGTAAATAACTTATCATAAATTATTAGGCGAAATCAATCAATCACTGCAGTAGTATTTCAGATTGAAAGTTTCACAAAATGCTCTAGTCAGTTTCTACTAGAAATATCAACATGAAACCATAGAAAAAGTGTGCTAGTGTTGAAAGAGGGTTTAAACCAAAGTTATTAGAATCAGATCCAAAAAGTAACCAACTAAAGTTTAGAGTCTAGACCGTATGAAATTGGAGCTGGATTGAATAAGACTGAAATCGATTTGTAAATTGATCTTAAAAATATATAAAAAATATCCAGATTTTATAAAAAAATATGAATATTTTCATGTACATCAATGGAAATATAATCCATTAGACACTAGATATGCAAATTTTGCTCATAACTTGTAAGAGTGAATATGGCAAAATATCATTGAGCGTGATAGATAATTTTACTTGAATAAAGGAACAATTTAATTGGTATTTCCTTTTCAAGTTATTACGTATAGGATGTGTTCAATAATTGTTAATGAAGGAGTTTATATGTTCTTGAATAAACTTTTCCATTCTCTCTCTCTCTCTATTTGTGCTAGGAACAAGCTCCTTTTAAACAAGTTTTTTTTTTTTAAAGAAAACTTATATATGCAAGCTACAACGTTCCATGGTTTCATTCTCATAATTTAATAATAGCTTCCATGGGTCATGGCCTATGGTCTCTTCACTTAACAATTTTGTTATTTTTATGTTGTCTCATCAAATATGGGGTAAAACTTGCAATCTTATATATATTTTTTTCCTATGATAAATATCTTTGTACTCCATATAAGGAATATGAATGTTTCGGTCCTCGAGGGATTGCTACCTCAACAAGGCTTGAAGCCGTTACAAGAAATACTCATAATGAGCTCAACATTTCACATGCAGCTTGGGTAGGGAGGATAACAACATTTCTCTCAACCACCCGAGCTAAACCTAATTGACTCCTCGACCTTATACTAAGCTCTAATCATTCATGGAAGCATTATACATGTTAATTTAAAACCTGCTTAGATTCGAGATTCATTCATGTAAACTAATGGTGGACAAATAGAATGCTCTCTCTCTCTCTCTCTCTCTATATATATATATATATATATATATATTAACATGTATAATGCTTCCATGAATGATTAGAGCTTGGTCAATTTTAAAGGAGACTTTGAAGGAATTTAAAGGTTCTCACCATAGGTCCAATTTTTATCATAATGATTTGGCCTTACCAATTCTTGGCATTATAGTCATTTGTATAGGTTAAATGGAGGATGATGGCTATAACTTTCTAAGGTGGTCGAGAAGGTAATGATTTCTCATGATTTTGAAGGCATTTTTCCTTGATTTGTAGAGCTTCGCAATCATGTGAATTATTTCCTTGAGGTTTTGATAACATAGGCTATGTTTTCACCTCTATTCTTTATGAATGAAGTTGTTAATACCAGGATTTTTGGTTTATGTTGTGAGTTGATGCACGGGTTTTCTTCACATTCCAGTCAAATTGTTGGCAATAGGATTGGCTTGTTGGTCCGATTTAGCTATTGTTTTGGGGGTTTACAAGCTTGTATTGATCAATGCAAATAACATTGGTATGACCCTAGGAAATCCTAGAAAAATGCACTAGCCTTGAAGGAAGTTTTAAATTTTAAACCCTAGGAAATCCTAGAAAACATGTGCTAGCCTTGATGGAGAGTTTAAACTCGAGAGAAAGAGATGATCTAAAAACCATAGTTCCACAGTTTCAAAGAATCCTTGAGCAGTGCCAGTAGCCAAAAATATTTGGATCAATTATTGAACTGATCCCTCGATCATTATTCGTTGTTGTTCGAGAAAATTGGCATGGCCTTGACCCACTTATTGAAATAGTTGACAACCACGATAATGTATTTATGCCCTCAAGTCAAGGCTAGGTGACACGTGATGAATTCCACGCTCCACTTGGCGAATGGATCGACAATGATATCAAGAAAGACTGGAGTAGGATGTGCGCACATCTTTCTTTTAAATTCTTGTCAATGATGACACTTATTGACTGCTTCAATACAGTCTTTGAAGATTGACATATGTAGAAGTAGTCAACATGAACTTTTTTTGGGTTGTGGCCACTCCAAAAGATGACCACCACATGCTCCATTGTGGCAATCATTCAAGACTTTCTCTGCCTCCTCGTGTTAAATAATGACGCAATATTAAATCTATGCTTCAACAATAAAGAACATCATCGATAATAAGGTACCTCTTTGCCAAATGTCGAGTGGGATTGATCATCCCATTAGAAGGACGAAGGAAACTTTAGAGTCTAGAGATATATGAGGATATCCCCATACCAAGGATTGCTCGAGAAAATGAGAAACACGTGTTCATTAGGGAATGAATCCTCCTCAAAGTTTTTCTCATTTTCTTGAGGTAACTTCGAGATCAATTGTGTGAATACTAGAGATTTTTTTGATTTTTTAATGTGGAGTTGAGATTGAATCCTTACAAAATTATAGTCCATTTATTAAATTTCATCCTAACTACTTGCCTAATTAGGATGTATTGAAATGGATTAAAATTAGCAACTATAGTGGTTTTCCTTAGCATAATATAATTTCAAAGTCATTGGACAACATGTACTGCAAGTAGTGCCAACTTCTCTACAAGAGAATAATTGTGTTTACGACCCATAAAGCCACAACTTAGGTAGTTGATGACATGCTCTTTAAAGTGGTCATCTTCCTAAACTAGAACCATATTAATTGTAAATTCTGCCGCTGCTAGATATAAAAGGAAATCCTTGCTGTAGTTCGGAGGACATAGGTCAATGCCTTTTTCAAAGTGTCAAATGATCATTGAGCATACTCATCCCATATAAATGGAACCCCTTTTTTCAACAAATGCATAAATCCCTTCATAATCTCTGTATAATTTACAATAAATTGTTGCAAGTAGTCTTTGCTTTGTAGGCTCTAAAGTTGACAAGTATTAGTTGAGGGAGGCAACTACACTATCACCTCAACCTTGAGTGAATCAACCATGATCCCCTTATTCGAAACTATAAAACCTAGTAAATGACCAGAAGTCACACAAAATATACATTTGTGTGGATTTAACCAAATTTGTAATAATGACATTGCTCAAAAATTTGATGGAGGTGAGCCAGATGATCAACTCTCTTACAAGAGTAAGGAGCGAGGTCATCGAGATAAGCCTCCACGGTGTACTTGATGTCATGAAAGGCAGAGGACATGGCTCATTGGAAAGTGGCTCCAATGTTTTTGAGGCCAGAAGGTCTTACAGTATGAAAACATGGCCCAAGGACATGCATGTAGAAATTTCTGAATCTTGATTCTTATGCAGAAATTATTATTATTAATCTGGTTAAGCTTCACCTACTTATACAAGTTATCAACTGAATAAATTCAAGTTAACATCAAAGCAAAACACATAGCAGATCTCTACCAATTCAGATCTAGAATAAGCACATGCACACATAGACAAAGTGACATAGTTATTTCTGGACAAAGGCGTACGAGAAAAAAAGAAGCAGTATTGGGAAAAGCAGGTCCTCTAGGCTGGCAGAAGGGCTCTATTATTAAGAATATTTCTAAATACACAACTCTGGGTTCCAGATCTGGAAAACCCTACAGAGAAAACTCTGAATCTGCAGCACCTGGCTGATCTAAGACCAAAAATAATGACTGATCCACACCCTCAAACGGGATTTATAGAACTCAGCCAGATCTAGGCCTAGAAACCCGGATACGCAGTGAAGATGTTGCGTCGGCCTATTGTGGGTCGTCATGGGCTCTCGTTAGCCTTGGTGTCATTGGCTAGCCTCCAAATGCTCAGCGCTGTCACTGGAAGGGACTGCGTTCCCCAGACTGGGTGATGCAGTCACTATGATGCCCCTAAGGGTCTCTGCGTAACCCCTGAAGGGTTTCCTGAAAATCACGCTGTCCTTGTTGTTGTTGCTGTTGCTGCTGCTGTTGCCGTCTGCTGTTGCTACTGTTGTTGTCTGCTGTTGTCGTCTGCTGTTGCTGCTGCCTTCCTCTACGCTGTCTTTCCTGATCTCTTCTCTGCTTCTTGTGTATTCTAGACCCCGGGATTAGATCATCCCCTTGGTCTAAATTCCCCTCTCTGCAACTGAAACACTTGAGAATTCTTAGCAACCCCGCCCTAAAATCTCAACTTAGTTTCAGTGCTCTGCCTCTGTGTGTCTTACAAATGACCCCAAGCCTTTCCTTTATAATTTTCTCGTTGAAAAATCAATAGCCAAGATTAAATCTTTATTCAATGGCTAAGATTAAAAGAAAGCTTGATCCGTGTGATTTAGGACAATTTCATCACATGTTTAATTAAATTCACTTTAATTATTTTATTTTCCTAAGTTTTAACTTAGGAAATACATTAAAATAATTAATTAATTTAATATCTCCTAAACCAGATGAAATTTCCCAAATCCATTTCTGGGTCTTGCAGATCAAGTGAACTCTAGTCCTTCCTCAAAATTTGGGACCTAGAGCACAACTAATGCTACCCCAAATACACAAAATCTCAACACTCCCTCTTAGCATCAAGGGTGTGCTCTAGCAATACATCACACTTATGCATTACATGATTTTGGGCATTGGTTCTGTGCTGCTGAAGCTTGGCCTCCTGCCACTCAACTCTGCACTGCAGCTCCCTTTCAATATGTTGCATCTGTGTTGCTTATAACACAGCCACTGCTGATTTGCTACACTGCAACTTCAGTTGTTGAGAGAAACAACTGAATCTCCTGCCCAATCTTTGACAAACAAGTTTGATGGGCTGCATCCTCATCACTGAAGCTCCATAGGCTACAGATCGGTGCTAGCATCTAAAGAACGATGCACAACTACAACTCTGCTTGCGTAATCAGACTCCCTCTGCACTACTGAAGTCACATCAACTCCTTGTGCTGAAATCTATCACGCTGCTGCTGCATTGCGCTATCCCTCTGAAGCTCTCTGCGCCGCTGCATCTTTGCATTGCGTAAGCAGCACTGCTGAAGTCACATCAGCCTCTGCGCTGCTACTGCTTCTACGCTGCTACTGCTATGCTCTGCACTGCTCCTCCCAGCCTCCAGATCTGCCTATGCCTCAGCCTCATCTGTGAACTATGCACCCACTGCTCCACTTGTCCCGCTACTGTCTTAAGGCTGCAGTAGCTCGCTTGTGATCCAAGAGATGAGCTGCTCAAGGATCCCGCCTCTCTTCCATGTAGCTCCACTACATGTCCATGTCACCCCACCTCCGTGGTTCATGAGCACTCATGGCCACATCATCTTCGGACCCATCATCTGCCACCGCTGCTTTGGAAGAAGATGCTTCCTTGTCCTTCTTCTTTTCTGGACAATGGCTGGCAAAATGTCCCATTTCGCCACACTGGAAGCACTTGATCTTAGAAAGATCCTTCTTCTTCTTCGACTGCTTCTTTGATGCCAAGGCTGCATCTTCCTCCTCTTCCTTCTTTACTTTGCTCAACGCAGGGCTGTGCTGCTTCTTGGTGAACCTTCGTAGTTCTTCTTGCCGTAGGATCGACCACAAGCTGTCCCAATCTGGGTTGTCCGCTCTGCCCAAGATACTTTGGACAAAGGTTTCCCACTCATCCGTGACTGCATTGAGGGTAGTCCTGACTATCACTGCGTCATCTACAGTTGCACTCGTTGCAGTCAGCTGATCCCTGATTGACTGCAATTTGAAGAGGAAATGCTCGATGTCTTCTCCCTTGGTCATCATGAATTACCTCATTTGGGCCTCCAACATCTTTCTTTGGACTGATTTTCCCTCATATAGGGAAGTCAAGGCCTCTCACATCTCATTAGCTGTCCTCTTCTCAACTATGTGTTGCACAATATGATCCTTGATATTGTCTATTATCAGCCGCTTGGCATGCCCAACAGCTTCTCTATGCTTTCGTAAGAGATCCGCATTTGTCGGTGTGGTTAGGGTCTGCTCTGCATGGTCTCTTAGACTGTATGCCTCAAGGACAATTAGGATCCTTGCTTTCCACATCGAAAAGATTGAGAGGCCCTCTAGCCTATCCTGATCATGCAGTCCATGAGGAGTCATTTGCTCAGAATGTGTCCATGAGGATCTAGGGTCCTTTTCGAACTGGGCATCCTCTGCTCCCTCTGACACTTGATTTCCCTCCTTGGAAATCTACCAAATCAACTATGATTCAGCTTCTTCTTTGATCCTCTGACCAAACTGCAAGTTTCCTTTGGCAAGAAACTCTCTGAGAAGCCGATCTCTTCCCAAACTTTGTCACTTGTGCTAAGGTTAAAAATCTGAAAACTTCAGAAGTTTAACCCCACTAGCTCTTCTGAATTTCTGCAACTTTTCCGCATTTTTCCTCGATCCGATGCATTCAGATCCGAATCACACTCGCTGGCTTTGACTTCGCACTCAACCAACGCCATTTCCCGAGCTGCTCTCCGCGCAGTTGCATGGGGGCTTTCTAGGACACAGCGTTGGACAACGTCACCCTTCCCTTTGCGTGATTCCGCTCCTGAAAACTGCGCTGTCCCTTTAGATCTGCTTCTCTGCTGCTTTTCCAGCTGCTTTCTGTATCTAGATCCTTCAGATTCTTCAGCTGGTGACCCTTCTAGATCTGCAATTGCTTTGATACCATGTAGAAATTTCTGAATCTTGATTCTTATGCAGAAATTATTACTGTTAATCCGATTAAGCTTCTCCTACTTATACAAGTTATCAACTGAATAAATTCAAGTTAACATCAAAGTAAAACACATAACAAATCTCTACCAATTCAGATCTAGAATAAGCACATGCACACATAGACAAAGTGACAGTTATTTCTGGACAAACTTTCCCCGGAAAAACCCAATGTGGGAAAACCGGTCTTTGGCTGTATTATTAAGAATATTTCTGAATACACAACTCTGGGTTCCAGATCTGGAAAACCTTACAGAGAAAACTCTAGATCTGTAGCACCTGGTTGATCTAAGACCAAAAATACTCGCTGATCCACACCCTCAAACGAGATTTACAGAACTCAGCCAGATCTAGGCCTAGAAACCCCAGATCTGCCCCTGAAAGACACTGCGTCAGCCTCTGAAGCCCCTGCTGGGCTCTGCGTCAGCCTTGGCTAGCCTCCAAATGCTCAGCGCTGTCACTGGAAGGGACTGCGTTACCCCTGACTGGGTGACGCAATCACTACGCTGCCCCTAAGGGTCTTTGCGTAACCCCTGAAGGGTTTCTTGAAAATCACGCTGTCCTTGCTGTTGCTGCTGCTGCTGCTACTGCTGTCTGCTGCTGCTGCTGCCGTCTGCTGCTCCTGCCTTCCTCTGCGTTGTCTTTCTTGATCTCTTCTCTGCTTCTTGTGTATTCTAGACCCCAGGATCAGATCATCCCCTTGGTCTAAATTCTGCTCTCTGCAACTCAAACATTTGAGAATTCTTAGCAACCCCGCCCTAGAATCTCAACTTAGCTTCAGTGCTCTGCCTCTGTGTCTTACAAATGACCCCAAGCCTTTCCTTTATACTTTTCTTGTTGACAAATCAACGGCCAAGGTTAAATCTTTAATCAATGGCTAAGATTAAAAGAAAGCTTGATCCGTGTGACTTAAGACAATTTCATCACATGTTTAATTAAATTCACTTAAATTATTTTATTTTCGTAAGTTTTAACTTAGGAAATACATTAAAATAATTAATTAATTTAATATCTCCTAAACCAGATCAAATTTCCCAAATCCATTTTTGGGTCTTGTAGATCAGGTGAACTCTAGTCCTTCCTCAAAATTTGGGACCTAGAGCACAATTGATGCTACCCCAAATACACAAAATCTCAACAATGTAAATGTTGTCTTATGTTGATCCTTGGGATGGATTTCTATCTGATTATGCCCTGAAAATCCATCCATAAAAGAGAACATTTCACTTTCCGTGCACTCGTCAATAATATGATCAATGAATGGTGTGGGTAAGTTGTCTCTCGGGAAAGCCTTATTTAAATCATGAAATTCCATGCATACCCTAATGATCCCTTACTATATATCAATGAGAATTTGAAACTCATTCGGTTAGAGGAACTTGAAAGATAAACATTACTTTGTGCAATTTCTCTACATCTGCCTTTATCTCCGCAATTTTTCCATGGTTAATCGGCCAAAGCTTTTGTCAAACAGGCTTCACATCTTCGTAAGTCTTGATCTCATGATGTACAATGCTAGGATCAATTCATGGCATTTCCTCATAAGACCAAGCAAAGACATCGTGAAACTTTTTAAGGAGTTTGGTATAAACACAATCTTCTTCAATAGAACACTTTGCTCTAATAAAGACATTTTCTACAATGTTGGTATTTGTGGAAATGTTGATCAACATAGGTTTGGAAATATATGCCATGTTCCATTCGATGTATATGGAAGGTGATGCCAAAAGGTTCATGGGCCGATCTTCACTTTCAAACATGATTGGATGGAACTTGTTGTTTTTCACCCTATGCATCTCTAGGAGGAAATAAGAATGGAGGTGCATAGCTTCCCATGGTATTTTAGGACTGGTCATTGTGTAATATTCTTAATGGAAATATTAAGTAATAACAACCATAAATTTCTTACATCCAACAAAAAATCAAAACATTGCGAAATATCAACACATTAACAATTTTTACTCCCAAAGAAACTGAGCCATTTTATTATATATCATGGTAGGAGTGCAATAAGCAAGAACAAGTGCACTTGGGCTTGCTTAAGGCAAGCTAACATTTCCCAGGTGATCAAATCAACTGCTCTAACATGCAATGTGGCAATGACTGTCCCCAACAAGCGTGCGTTGTCCCAGTGAAATCTGCACTGCTGGCTGCAAACAATGGCTGCTATGGCCTCCTCCGGTGCTCAGAAAATTCCGGGAAATTAACCTAGGGCTCTCCTCAAATAACCCACAAAAACTCACGAAGGAATTGATTGAATGTTGACCTCGGAATTTCTCCCTAATTTCCCCTAGCTCCTCCAGCTGCTGGTTGAGTTGGGACCCTTGTTTGACCCCTGAAATCTGCCTAGAAAATTTTGCCAAATTATTTATGAGATCCTTGTCAAAAACCTGGAAAACCCAGAAAGGGTTTGTCCTAGTTTTGACGCTCCAAGATCGATCCCAAAATGCTTGGCCCTCCTTTACTGCTGGAAAATGTCACTTGTGATAGTTGGGG
This sequence comes from Pinus albicaulis, assembly GCA_034641835.2. NCBI lineage: Eukaryota > Viridiplantae > Streptophyta > Pinopsida > Pinales > Pinaceae > Pinus > Pinus albicaulis. The sequence continues at coordinate 679,837,322 of CM076572.1, read as the reverse complement.
CGTTTCCTGCTCCTCAAAGGCTAGGAACTCTCCTCCAGTTCCCCTCCAATCAAATCCTAAACATTTCAACTCCTTAATCCCACTCACCGGGCCTCCCCACTAACATCTCCACAACCCCCTGCGTAGTCCTGGGGAAAAGTGACGCAAGCCCAGCCAAACAAATTCGTTCTGCTGAGAAAGGCACTGCTGCTCCTAGAAATTCCCTCTTTCGGCAAGTATTTGTGTGAGGAAATAGCCCAACAACAACAAATCTCTTTCTTTCGGCACAATACCTCTCCAAGCCCTGCGTAACTCCCTTTCCTGCATCCCACTGATGCCAAAATCTCGTGCTACTGCGTGGTATCCTCCTAGATACCAAAGATGAGTAGAATTTGCCTCCCTAGGGTAGCACTCGTGGTCCACCGAAGAAGAGGGTGAGATTTCCCTTTGGAAACCTCTGGTGCTAAACAACACCTATGACTCAGCTGAAAAACTTGAGCAACAATGTGTAAAATGACAAATTATCAAAAAGTTCTCTATGCTGCCTTCAACTCCCTATTTAGAATTGTTATCTCACCTTTCCTTGCGGGCCCCTTAGCCAACTATTTCGACCCCCTTCCCACACAATTGGCTTTTCCTCCGAGGGGTGCGTATTCCATGAGGGTGGCCGCCACATTCCACTAAGGTTGGAATTTTGGATTTTTCCTAAGTCCCATGTACCCAAAATGTCTCTAATGCCTAGATTACAAAATTGTGCTAGGCTTAGCACTTCCCCAATAAACTCTGTTAATTGTATTAAATGAAAAATCAAAATTGGGGATATTACTGTCCTCCTCGCCAATAATTGCTTTTTCTCAAGCAATGCCTAAATAAACATCCTCTCTAGTTGTTGATCCCCACTGTCACTGCAAATCCCAGATGCGCTGTTGAATTGTCCTTGACTTCTGCATTGTCCTGACATGAAGGAATCCCTCAATACCAGGATCCCAAGCCATCCTGTCCAACATGAAGCTGTTCTTGCTCCACTCACTATCCTTCCCAGTACAAGTATTAGAAGCTCTCTGCAGACCATCAGTGAGTAGGGGATCATGACAATGTGGCACTATGTCCAACTCCTCGTGAAGCTGACATACCACGTAGTCCATCCTATGCACTCCAAGAGTAAACTCTCGAAGATACCACCCGATCCTTGTAGAGATAGTGTCTCGCTCACACGAGCTTCTCCTGATATCACCCTATTGACCAACCTACTGCTGATTTTTGTGTAGCTTGGGAGGTACTCCAAGCCTTGGTGTTCGAGGGTTAGAGGTCAAAGTCCCACGAATGGGCTTGTGGGCTTGAGAACCAAGCTTGGGGGTTTTGCACCCATCGTGATTTGGGCAAAAACCATGATGAAGATACGACATGTCATGGATGAGGATGATGGTGCTCGGTGATACAATTCCAATGCATCAAGAATCGTCCGAATCTGAGTTGCTGTTAGAGAGAAAATAATTTTTGAAGTTGACAAGGTAATTATTGGTTACCAAGTCATGTAGGCTTGGTGTAAAAGTGGTCCAATAGATGTGTCACTTCAAGCAAGTTCGTTGAAGCCTTAAAGTCTATAAATTAAGGATGAATGTGAGTCATTTTAGGATCATTTGTGGGCAATACACTCAAGGAACACCTCTAAAATTTCGTGGAGAAGAAGCTACAGCAAGGGAGCACAAGATAGCGTGGAGAAGCCTGGAAAATAGCATGGGTAATCTTTTGTGATTAGGCCGCAGTGTTGTAGGTGACAACGTGGCATTTTGAGGGCTGTTTGGGCTTGTTGAAAGGTAGTTCTTGGGTTTGGATTGCAGGGCAGGAAGGCTGTAGCAAGGAGGAGAAGGACATTGCTGTTTAAGGGCTATGTGGTGGAGTTTTGAGGGGGGCTGTAAGCTACAACAACTCGCGTGCTAGGCCGCAGGCCTTAGCCAGCAGCTAGGCTGCCTTTAAGAGCTGCGTTTGGGGTCAAACAAGGCTAGGAGGAGCAACATAGGGGTGAAGGACTCTCTCTAGAATAGACTGCTATCTTTTGGAGGATTGGTTGTTAAGTTCTGTGGTGGAATAGGGTTGTAGGTGATGCCCTAACCAGGGATGCAGCAGTGTAGCATTACAACGAGGTGTAACATCAACACTTGGAGGTGTATAGGGTCGAGTTAATGACCAAAATTTGGATCAGTTAAAGGTAGCCTATGGAAGTCAAGGAGGAGGGGCAAATCTGGTGATTAGATGCCCTACTTCAGTGACAAATTCCAAATTCCACAGCAACAGAAGATTGTTGTGCATTGGGTCAAAGTGTTGACCGTTAATTGGGTCAGTTTGTGGGCTGCTTGTAGTAGGCCTTAGGAGTTGTTTGGAGGAGCCCATGTGGACTGTTGTGAGGCCTACGAAGCAGCCAAGGTGACAACGGTACATTAGATCGGAAGGCAAGAGGACAACAACAACGTGTGTTGCAGATGGACCCGTGTATGATGGTTTGATGATGTCCTAGGTGAGGACACATTGATGTGCCTAGTTTTGCGCAATAGCTCCTCTATTGCAGGTCAAAGGGCAGATTGGTGGAGTCTGTGGGCAGCCATGTGTAAGGGTCTCCCAAGTGTGGGGATGCCCTAACTAGGAGCAAATGCTACATCGTGGACTTGGTCTCTCATGGATTGTTGGAGGGCAGCGTGAGAGAGGACCAAGTGTGGACGAGATTAGGCACAAATGGTTTGTCGGAGGACAACATGATAGTGTCCATGTTGGAGCCGAAGTGCAACACCTTGATGGACATGTGACTGTTAGCCTAGCAGTTGTTGTTGGAGCTCAAGGGTCTAATCAACCAGGAGCAGGATTGTGTAGCCCGAGACTTGTGTGTGGAGAAGGACTTCTGCAACAGATGATGGGCAGTCCTCTTAGCCCATGTTCATTATGGCAGATGGACATCTTGCAGTGATAGGTGGCAGCCCTCCGTGCTCTATGTTGGTCTTGATTGTTGCAGCACAGGAAGACCATAGTGGGCTGGAGTCCCAGAGTAGTTGAGGAGCAACAATGGGCAAGTTGAGAGTTGTTCACAAGTGGAGCTGTGAACAACTCGACAGGAGTCTTGATGTGTTGTGCCCTTGATGGACGAAGGGACAACTAGAGAGCGGATTGGATAGCCGAGATTCAGTGGCCAGATGGACTTGGAGCATTGATAGAGGCAGGAACTGCAAATCGAGAGCCGAAGGATCGGGAAGGTACAAGATACGATCGAGAGGAGATGTTAGATGCTATAGCGAGATTGTTAGAGTATCTTGTCTTGTACTAGTGGATGTATGACGACCATTATCCCTGGTACGAAAGCTCTAGACTGTTGTATTATATGTTGTTAATATAACAAAGTTGGGTTGAAAAATTAAAAAGCTGTGTATATGTGATTTGTTGCTTTAAAGTAGTTCATGGTTGAGATTCTTAGTTTGGTAGCGTCAGTGATTTAAGACTCCAGCCTAGACCCAAGGTCACGAAAATTCAACACCTGCCTTGCTAATGAAGTCCCCCACTCCATCAGTGACTCGCTAAAGCCCAATAATAGATCTGCATGATCTCCCTCTGTAGTAGCTAGCGAATCCCTAAAGGTTGTTGAGTTGTGAAGAGATGTAATGCTCGGGTCCCCTACTAATCTCAGAAAGGTGCCACCATGCTGACGCTGCGCTACTCTGATTATGACATACTCCCCATTGTGCTCGGATTGTATCCTCCTCTCTTGGGGCTTGGTGACGAAAAATTTGTGAAGGCCAAGCTCATCCTGCCCGGGCATCTCCATGATTCCAATGTCTACCCATCCATTGCCAATCTTGTCCCTGAGCAAAAATAGGATAAGTCTGCCTCGCCATGCAGTGGAGGACTTAGTGATCCCCCATGTGTCGAACCCGAGGCGAACTGGATCACCCTCTGCCATGACCCTGCTCATCACAAAGTGGAGTGATTCACTCGCCAACCGGATCCCTGGATCCCCCAACCATACTAGGAGCTCATAAATCCCACTCCTCACGGGATGCGACTACGTAGCGCTGCTACCTGCTAGAACCCATGTAGTCCTCATTTGTATCCCCTGGGTGGATCCCAAGTATCAAGAGTCTGTCCCACGCATGCCAACCTGCCCTACTCCTACTAGACCACGCAGTGAAATCCATAATCCCAACTCTCGATGATACACCTGGATATGCTCGGAGTCTGGGTACCCTCCTGTAGACGAAGTCTACCATCCACCATCCCCTAAGCTCCTGTAACACTTTAGATTGTCTCACCTGAAGTGCATCTCGCAGTTCCCTCGCGATTGACTCCCCATGTGTCAGCCCAGGAGTGGAATCTATGCTACCTCGATAATAAACGACGCCGTCCCTAAGCCTGCATCCGTCAGCTCTTGCCTCCACCAAACGTCTCAACTGGAGAGTCCCCTCCCCGCCCATGACACGCGTTGTCTCATCCAACTACCTCGGGTGGTCCTCGTCGATCTCGGGTGAGTTGCACCTAACAGTGTACCTAATGTCCTTGTCCACAAGTCTCATTGGAGGCAACGCTCCAGGTGCCCGCTATGTCGCACCATATGCCACTGCATAGCACCAAGTAGCACCACACTCCTCGACATGCCACTGTATGCCGCAGCCTGTTCCTGTACACCACAGGATACCCCCGACTACCGCTATATCATCCTGTACCGCCCCGTGCTGTGCTTGTGTCATGACACCAGTCACTCCCCGCGTGTACTCAATGCGATGTAAGACACTCCTACTCCCCAACGCAATCCAACACACTACGACACACCACCATGCATCTCCATGCCCACCTGTAGACCACTTCTCAACGCTAGATGCTCCCACACATCCCTGGATGTGATGGCCTAGAGCTGTGTCCCTACGTGTTGGCCCACACCCGATCGGTATCATCACCTCCACTGTCGCATCACCATACCCTCTGATGAATGGATCTCCACTCCCAATCCTCCCTGAGGGACCCAAGAAGTGAATCTGCCTATGTGTCAGTAGTGATGCCACCATTGCTCTGCTCCTCTTCGTCCTTTGTGCCCCACACAAATGTGAAAAATCTCCAACTCCATACAAGGCATCGTATGGTGGCCTACTAATGTCACCTCCTCCGACAAACTCCCGCCAGAGAATGCTGATCATCCCGAGGTCTTGCGTACAGTCGTCATACCAATACAACCCAAGGAGTCTGTCCATAAACTGGTTGACCACTGGTGTTGACCGAAAATCCCCTAGCGAATGTGCGCGCTCAACTTCTAGGTCAATTGTACCATCCAGGTCGTTGTCAACCGGTATACTTGGAAAATGATAGGTAGTCCCACCCAGATCCCAATGCCAGCCTGGGCTTCCAATATCCCTAGTGCCTGTAAGCTCCTGCTGAGATACACCTGGGTCCATTATCATCTCGATAGCCCACTCCACCAGGTACCAACTAGGAATCTCTCGCCATCTGACCTCAAGAGAGGGATCGAATGCATGGACTCCCGCACATAAACCCCAACCTGCTGATGCTGCACCCTGTGCAACTCAGGTCGTCTCATCCCACTCTTCAGGTCAACACATGAGATTTGACTAGGTAGCTCCGTCTCTCCCTCTCCAATGGGCAAAGGTGACCCAACAACGCTGCTAGCCCTGTATATGGAACAAGTCCACTATGCTGCACCGTGCCCAAATCACGCAATTTTTTCAGGTTAATCAATAAGATCCATCTAGGAAGCCCGGCCCCTCTTTCTATAATGGGTAAAAGTGGGCAAACAATGTTGCAAACCTTGTCTACGAACTCCTAGAGAGCGCTGCTGCCTAAAAGTATTGCAGCTCTCTGCCCGCTGCTTGTGCATTTGTCTGCTCCTCATCAATGGCTGGTCCAAAGGATGGCTGCTCATCCTCCATCATGGGCCCCACATGAGCCTCCAACTGGCTCTCCAAAATTGGCTCATCATGCACATTGTGCATTTCATCCTCCTCAACTGACACATGCTCCTCTATATGCTCTCCATACTGAATCATCAGTGGCTCATCTCGCTAATCTGCTCCCTGGTCTTCTTCCCTCATGGGGACAATCTGCTGCTCATCATACTTCTCCATCACACATGGATGCATATCTGGGTTGCTGTCAATAACTCCAAACAACTGCTCCTGCTCCTCAGACATATCCTTGTGAAAACCCATGGACTCGACTATAAAAGAAGAATCCTCATCTGGATAGTCAAAATGAATCTCCCCCTGATCTACCTCTGTCATCTCCTCTGTATCAAACATGAGTGGTTAGGCCCCCAAGGTTCCTTGCAGATGAAGCAAAGACCCTTCCTCCCTAACTCATTCTTGCTGCATGGTCTACAAATCTTGAGCAACTCCTCCCTAGTCAATTGTCTTCTGAACAACTTACTGTTTTGCTCAACCAACCTTTTATCTAGTGCATAAGCAGCAGGTGAGACCATCTGTTCCTTTCTCCAAATGGCTAACAACTTAGACTACAACTTCTTTATAGATGGCATCACAATTTCCCATAACTGAAGACAAGATGGACTGCATGTGTGTTTTGACCTGGTCAAGATGATGTTTCTTAATGCTGAAGAAGCTTTGGAACATTTGAAGAATCAGGTTGTCAAACTCTAGATCAAACATGAGGTCATATGATCTGATCATGGCCATGATTTTTAAACCCTGGAGCTTCTTCTCAAAGGTAGGACCCACAATGTTATCCAAGTCCTGAAAGGTCTCTGACTCTCTACTATCAGTGTAAAAACTCCCCTCATAATATCATAGTTGTAAGGGGTTATAGGTGTGGTCAACCTCGTAATGTTACTGAGACAAGATGCAACTAGAAGATTGATCCCTTTCACAAGGGTATTCCAAGAACTTGTGTTGTATTAGGGCCAACATGGCTAGTTTTAGAGCCAAACTTAGCTTCTTTCCTTATGACTGGTTCACTTTGGAAAGGAGTGAGTCTAGTTCTTCCAGTTTGAGAAGGGTTTTCACTGTAACCCTCACGTATTTCAGATCTGTCCCAAGTGCAAAGATTTTGTGTCCGATTTCTGACCCTTTCTGCAATTCCCCTGGGTGCTCTGTCTGAAGAATGGCGTGGATCCCTGTTGAGAAAGGTCTTCTGGTCAGTTTTGTTTTCTGGTCTATATTGCAGTCCATCGAGGTACTGCTATGCTGACGCATGAGATGTTTAAAATACTCCATTATTACAAGGTTTATGGCAATAGTGGCATACAAGAGAACTACAATGATACACTTGGCAACATATATTCAAGACTAGACATCTATAAGCTAAGGACCCTCTGCACATCAAGACTCAACTTTCTAATCATCATTAGCAATAATGATGTTTATACTCAATCCTGCGAGTACAATATAATACCCCCAGAACAAGAGATGTTCAGACTACACCTCAACATACATACTTTGAGTTTAGTGTTTTCTTCAATGAGAGGTTTCTCATACAAGTGAAAGGTCCACTGCTGTAGGTGTTATCTTGTTTGTTTTGTCTCAAGAACAATAAACTGTGCTTAGATATGAGATCACATCATAAGACTTGCAATAATTTACTCTTTTAATAATCTGGAAAATGCATAGACAAAGAACCAGGAGTGAATACAAGTGCTGATCTCGAATTTGCAGCCTAGATTTAGAATTCCTTCAGCACTATTTGAATGGGTATATGGAAGCCTTTTACCTCTGCTCTACGACCTCTGTTAACGTCATGCTATTGTCACAGGATAACAGCTGATCAAACTTGTGCTCGCCCTTGTACACTTCAACAAGTACTCCGTTCTGGCCCCTTAAATGATTGATATTTGGACCTCTGTGAGTAAACCATGGTCAACTATTCAAGGAGGAAATCGACCTCAGTTTAATGGTGAGTCTTAAGCCAATAAATAGGGATTGATATCACTGTTAAAGTCCCCTGTGTTGGCCCTGAGAGGCAGACCTGAAACATGTCTCTCTTCCTATACCCAAGTCATGCTACAACTATGATAAAACTCAGCCTCGAGGAAGTCTCCAATTTTTTTTTTCTTTTACAAGAATTCAGCCCAATCAGAATTATCATAAACTCGCCCTGGATACTGATAAGAGCTCGGCCCCTCTGAACTTGAATATAATAGTGGCTCAACAACTCAGAATTCTCAATGTCTCTTGACTCTCTGGTTATGCACACATACTGGCTCAGATCGTTGTCTACAGGTACTTGCTAGAGGCTTACCCTTGGCTCGATCTATATATGTTTCATTTTCCCAACGATTCGATCTGCCCAAACTAGATTAATTTCCAGGTCTGCAAAATATTTGCTTCAACGATCAATGGAAAGGGAATCATGCCAATTAAATCTGCCCAGTTCACTGGATGATTATGGCCGACTTTTGTGCCCAGAAGTAGATGGGAATATGCCATACCACTGTTATCAGATGAAAGAGACACACCCCTGAAATTAGAGCCAAATTGATCTGTGAGTGCGCCAAAGGAAGACTGACTTCGACCCTCTTATCCACCAGGCAATTCGAACCTTCTGCAATTTCTCAACATTCTTCCAACCACGCTCTTACTGAATCGTTCAACGCACAAACGACAATCAATGCTGTCAATTACGCTACAGGAAAGGAGGTTCTATGTGTACTGTATCCAAGCTGAGAGTTGACCCAATGCTTCAAAAAAATTCTGTGCACTATCTTACTATTACCAGTGCTACCCATAACTCAGGGAATGCACACTACGGGTATATCACACTTCAGGCTGGTGAACGTGCACGGGTTTATATATTTATTTTTACTTTACATCCTTCCGATCACAGATCAATGTGCAATTATTCAAGGCATCATTACAAAAGCACGCTCATGATTTCTCCCTTGACGTCCTACGCAGCACACATCTGCTTCTCGGCTGCCAGCGCATCCACCATCAACACACTCGACCCCACATACGCTGAGTTCGGACTGGCTCGATTTGGGAATAGAACCTTAATCCTAGTCCTGGCAATTACAAATCCCGCCCCGATTTAACAATATGGAATCCAGCTCTCAGTCCAGACGATACCAACCTCGACCCTGACATGGTGATAAAAGACTCGACAATAAGAACTCGACTCCAGCCTTGGCAACACAAAACTCTGCTCGATTCAACAATAAGATGGACTCTGCTTCAGGCAATACCCAACTCGGGTTAGGCGTGGTAATACGAACTCGGTTCACGCTGTGGTAAATAAAGCAATTACGTCTCTGGCCACGATCTGAATTTAAAAAAAAATGCGTGAATAGTCATGCCCAGTCGAGCATCCCTGCTCACAGTCACTTAGTCTTCAGTGATCAATGCACACCACTGTCCCCACTTCGCACCCAAACTTGATCAGCCACGCACCAAGCGGTGACCCATTTGATCTCTACGCTGCCATGAATTCACCTCACGTGATGAATGTGAGCTCAAGATCAATCTGGAAATACGGGTCGGGTGCAATGTATTACAGCGCAGGCTCTTCACAGCCCATATCTCCTCACGATGTCTCCCCTGAAAGGTCGAGTCACGATCAAGTTTCACCAATGGTTGAATCAGGCAGCTTAGCTACAGGCATTTCAACATCTAACCGTGAATAGTCATGCCCAGTCGAGCCTCCCTGCTCACAGTCACTTAGTCTTCAGTGATCAACGCACACCACTGTCCCCACTTCGCACCCAAACTTGATCAGCCACGCACCAAGCGGTGACCCATTTGATCTCAACGCTGCCAGGAATTCACCCCACGTGATGAATGTGAGCTCAAGATCAATCTGGAAATACGGGTCGGGTGCAATGTATTACAGCGCAGGCTCTTCACAGCCCGTATCTCCTCATGATGTCTCCCCTGAAAGCCAACTTAGCTACAGGCATTTCAACATCTAACCGTTGTCTATGTTCACGAACTCCGCTCCTGAGATTTCATAAAATTCAGCCAAACAATTAACGATTTTGACTCCTCGCAATGATTAATAAATCTGGCCCACCAAATTTACTCTCGGTCCTTGCTCTGGAAAAAAAATCTTCGGCCTTTATGGATTCTCAGCCTCCACTCATGGAAAGCTCTCAGCCTGCTATTATTTTCTGATCTCTGTCCTCCATAAAATGTCTGCTCAGCCTCTATAGGAGAAGCACTCGGGCTTTGAAACAAATGCACTCTGCCCCTTCAATCAATGCTACTCGGCTTCTTCAGGATGATGGTGCAATCTCTGGCAAATAGTTTTCTTTTCAGCACCTTGAAGATATTATCTGAAAGAAAATAAATGGCCAACTAGGGTGGCTGTTGAGAAAACCACCGAAATTGACGAGATTCTAGCTAGGGTGATTATTGATGATCACTGAAAACTAGTTTCTCCTGAAACCCTCGATCAATCTGCAATAAACCCTCAGGCTGGTAGGAAAATCAACTATGGTACCACTGTAATATCCCAGATACAAATTTCATGGAATATTGCTTCATAAATTTATGTTGTCAATTTAATAAATAATTTGCACAAATTGCACTGTAAAATTAACGACAAAAACTGGAAATATAATCTTCAATTGAAGAATAAACAAGATAAACGTGCAGAGGAACTCAACCTTATTTTTAAATATAAATAGTACATGCAAATATTGGAAATGGCTAAGAGGATTGCCTCCCACAAATATCTGCTACAAGCTTTATGCAACCTCCAAAATGAAAGATAATATGGTAAAGCACTTATAAACTATGGATGAATTCACCAAGGGGAGAGATGGGTTCTCGCCTACTCTCACTAAATCACTCGAGGGTTTTTGTCCTGGGGCTGCTGAAGCAGAGAACTAAATTCTCCAATCTACACCAAAGACAAATACTTCAAACCAAGATGTCCCCAATTGATCTCCTCCTCCTCCTTGTAAAGACTCAATAGATAGATCTCCAAGCTTCTAGAAGTATCTTATTTTGATTATTTTAATATTATTTTAGAAGCTCCCCCTTGACTCCATCTAAGTGAATTTTAATTATATTTTATTTCATTTAAGTCAGTTTTGGCGTTTTTTCTTCCAATTAATTATTTTCCCTTCCTTTTATTTAATTGAGTGACTAATTAAAGTCACTTTTAATCTGAGAAAATGGTAAATCACTCACCATACTTTATTTGGCCACTAGAAGTCTCTTCTCGACATCCCATCCTGTAGATCTTCTCGTTCCGGTTCCAACGAGCTATTACACTAAGGTGTTCCATCAAATATTCCTCCTGCAATGCCACCTCAAGCGTAATTAATTAAGTCAGGCTCAATAATAACCCCGTTTTACAAAAGTTACCGGAATGCAATAGAACGAAAAACAAGTTGTGTGGATGAGCCAGGCGAATGCTATCGGATCCCATGAAATCCCTCAAAAACCCTCCGGGACCCCTAAGGATGTAATCCTGCTCCTGGGGCCTGGCCATCACATGCTCTAGATATCCATCTTGGCTATACTATAAAGGAAATTGAAAATGGGAACATTACAGATCAAGAGGATCCGATTGTTCAAAAAAATAAAGAGCACTGAATCAGACTGACAAACCAAGAAGAGAAGTGCAAACTGATCCTACTACTACAAATTAACCCTAAGAGAGAAACTAAAAGAAGCTTCTCCCTAGTGGAGTTTCCTAGTTCTATTATGGGAATTTCTTTCCTAAGGCCAAGGTTAAAAGCCTCAACGAATTAGACAAAATAAACTCAAAGGCACAACCCAAACAATCAAGTAATAATGCCAAACTACCATCTAAAGGTCAAAGGACAAACCAATAGATTTGATGGTTGAAGTACATCCCCTTGTCTGATCTCCATCTCTCGCTCCTCACGTTTAGACTTGCGTTCAAAAAAACTAACAAGAATAGAAAACATCCATATCAAAGTAAACTTGAATATAAAATATTAAAATATTAGTGTAATCCAAATTCCAACGCATAAATATAAAGCATGTCATAAAAGAGCCTTGAACCTTATAATTGCTAGTATAAAGGAGAAAAAAGTAGTGTTATAAGGACCACATTGAATTGGTTTGAACCGGTTGGTTTGATCGGTTTGAGTCTCGTTATCGCTTGCCGCCTACACCTACCTACAAGTTAGTGGGAAAAGCCTTCAACCCCACTAGGTGTGGTTGGTGGCAAGGAACTCAGCGAAGGGGTTGTCACCTATTCACGACTCTCTCCATTTAAGGTATCTCCAAGGTTAGATATGGGGGGTGGTCCCTAAAGAAAAACTAAGTTAAAGATATGAGTTTTCTAGGAGAGTTGTTAGAGCTAAATAGGTTACTTCTTCAGATTCATAGGCAAAAACGTGATATGAGCAATAACCATCAATACATAAGATAAGCATTGAACATATGAAAAACCAGTGCCTCCAGAGTATTGCTCTTTGAAATGAAAATTTATTTGCTTAAATGAAGTAAAATACTTTCAAGATAAATAGATTTATGAATCAAAGCATGAGTTGCAATTATACTAGATTTGGATGCAATTAATCTTGGTTATTTTTAATCTAAAATGCCTAATCTAGGTGAGAAGTCCTCCTCTTGTGCTTTTACCAAGGGGTAAATATTGGAGTGACTGTAAGAAAGAGGGGGCGTGTAATGAATAAAATAATGTACATAGTGTTTAATTAGTTAATTAGTAATTAGGTTGAAAGGCCATGTTTGATAAGACACGACCTTTCGTGAAGAAGCACCTGCGTAGGTATATAATCAGGACTCATTTGTAACATTCAATCATCTATCTTAATTTCATATCTTTTATATAATAATATTTGTATCCTCATGGATATTTTCATATTCCAAGTTTTCTGGAGTAATTATCTTGAGAAGGAACTTTGTTCGCTTCATTTGGTATCAGAGCAGTTCGATCTTCTGGCCACTCATCGCTGCACAGAGCTACGCTCCTCGGTCCAGGCCTTTGGCCATCAAAAATTCGTCAACATTGTTGTCGTCGAAGTGTTTCGCTACCAGTCTTGGAGTTTCTCCATTTTCACCAGTAGGCCTTTGGCCAAAATTAAAAATTTGAAGAAATTTCATCTGTAGACCTTTGGCCAGAATTAAAATTTTGAAGAAATTTTACCAGTAGGCCTTTGGCCAAAATTAAAAATTTGAAGAAAAAAAGAGGAAATTTTTGAAAAAAAAGAAGCAAAAGCAATATATATATATATATAAGAAAAAAGAAAAAAAGAGATATATATAAAGTAGTACATATACGTACATATCAAGACAATTTAAAAATAAAAAGGAAAAAGAAAGAAGGAAGAGTAGATAAGGTTATTTTGATTATTCTTTAAGTGGTTTACAAGCTCGTGGTTTTAGAAGCCCATGGTAATTGCAAGGTAAAATAAGAACAAAAGGAAAAAAAAATCTCTGTGTGAATGGTAAGTTTACTTTTACGTGGAGAACATTAATTGAGTCAAATACACATAAATGAAGATATATTTTATAGGTGAATATATGTGAATAGCCACGTTGCACTATGGTTGTAACTTTTCAACCAAAAAAAAGAGTTAAAAAAATCAATTGTTAAAATATATATATATATATATTATATGAAAGTCAAACATCTTCTTAGTAATTATAGAAGATTTCATAAAAAGAAATCAAGGAAGTAATTTTCAAAAAAATCGGAAGGAAAAATATTATTAAGGATTTCTTAAAATATTAAGGAATCATTATTAAAGCTCGAAGGTATATAAAAGGAAAAAGAGGTTATCAAAGGTTTAAGTATTGGAAAAGTGGAAAAGGAGATCATATCATATCAACTTGTATCGACAAAGATAACTGCCCCGAGACGAGAAGATATTCGTAGTAGGAAAAGAAATCGAGGCCTTTCATCGACAAGCTTTGAGGACAAAGCTTTTTGAGGGGAAGACAATGTAATGAATAAAATAAGCACCCACGTAGGTAAATAAGCAGGACTCATTTGTAACATTCAATCATCTATCTCAATCTCATATCTTTTATATAATAATATTTGTATCCTCATGGATATTTTCATATTCCAAGTTTTCTGGAGTAATTAACTTGAGAAGGAACTTTGTTTGCTTTAGGGCGAGGGCACGGGGGTGTCATTAACAATACCCATCTCCTAAGTCTTACGAGTCAGCGTGTGCCTTCATTCCCACAAGGGGACAAGCCACCTTCATAACTGCAGGGTCACACGCTTTTACCTTACTTCGTACCAAATGGAAGAACTTTCCAAGAAAGCCTTTTCCCTATAATTTCTATCAACCGAGCTTATGCTTGGAGGTAAATTTTAAATATGCAACTAATTTAGTATGCAAAGTGAAATGCCTAAATGTGGGTGAAATGCTTCCAATGAGATATGTTAATGACAATGTGCTTAAGATTTGTGCTTAGCCCAATATGACATAAACTAGCAATGATGCTCCATAAATCATGTATCAACAACTCAAATCGAAATATTAAAATGGAAACTAGCTCAATGCTTTTAGATACCAACTCACAAGCTTTGAAATGAAAATGATGTGATATGACAATTATTGCATGAAATCATAAGCTAATAAGTTGTTTGTGAATGGAATGAGCTAATAAAATGTACACAATTAGATTACTCAATTTTATTTGAGCACTTGTCATTTCTTTGATTTTAGGAGTCCACATCACCTTGGGACTTCACTTTAACTCCATAATTTTCCACCTTATTTCCACCTCAATTAGCATGTGTGGATATCTATTTTTCTCCATTTATTTAATTTCTGGCTTAATTAATTGCCAGATTTCCCATTAGACTTAGGAAAAGTGGGTTTTGAGGGTTCAAAACACATTTTTAACCCCTCAAAGTTTGTCATAGCAGAAATTTGATGGTGAGAGGTGTAATTTTGATTACTCATACCCCATACAAATTCTTTAGGAAACACTTATTACAATTCAATTACAATTTTTATTGCAATTTTCAACTTGCAAGAAATCTAAAAAATTAAAAAATCACTACCTAAACCTAACCAAATTCCACGAATTTTTTTGTGTGATCTAGTATGGTAATATATATTGACTCTAGACACTAGGACTCACCCAAGGCCTCACCATCAAGCCGTACTTCGACTTTGGGGTAAAATTGGAGGAAAAAACTCAATTAATAATCAACGCCTGGTAGGGAGATGATAATTAACCAAGTGAAAAAAAACCTCCCAGAGTAATACTCACTTGTTGGCAAGGTCCCAGGCTACCCAGGCCTGTTACAGACTCGATACTGACTCAAATTCATCATTACTAGCATCACTTATTACAATTCCCCGTAGGGCGTGGAATTTGGGTACAAGAGAAAGATGATGAGAAATAGAAGTAGAGTTCAAAAACTCTGTTGAACTGATGATATCTGATGGTACAAATGTCTTCTGGTTCATCCTTGGGCATGGAGTCTTCTCATTATCATTAGGTGCCACTCCAGTGGTTAACATTTGGCTCCATATGGGGATGCATGCTAAATATGAAGTGATAGTGTGCAAGAACCTGGAATCGGCATCCACTGACCAAAGATATACATTAGCAGTATCCATTCAAAATAGCATCAAATAAAATCAAGGACAGAAATGGAAATGTATTCTAGGAAATGTAAATAACAATTTATTCATGAAATAAAACTACTTAAACAAAATTTACAAGGGATAGGGTTAGGAATATGATACACAGGATGCCCCATGGCATCAAATGTCTTCGGTGAAATCCATCTTGAGAACCTGCCTACTCACAGGGAAATCCATAAGCTCTTTCTCTGATGTGCCTTGTCCAATTTTGACTATCTTGGGACTATGACTTGGCCCAATGTTAACCTGTTTGTGGCCATTGGATATACCAAATCTCTTCCTTTTCCTTTTTTGACTTTTGACGCTTTGAGGCTTGATCCTGCTCAAAACTGGTGGTTCATTTTTTATATACCTTTTATTTTTTTGTTTTTTTCTTTTCTTCCTGGTTAGTTGCAATGGCAATGCTGATGCAATTACTGTCAATCCTACATCTCTGTCTTAAAAATGCTCTGATGGAATATTTGAAGTACCTCCTCTTTTTGAGCTATGCCTAATCTCTTCGTTTTGAATCTGGTCTGTTAAGGGGGGAAGAAAATTTGTCAACACAACATCACTTCTTGTCCGGCATGATCTATAAATAATCTCATTGTTGGGTTTCCTTGGATCCTCAACATGATATCTTTTCTCTAACTCCCGATCAAGTCTGACAAAGTTATTATCTGGCACGGGGATGGTGGCATATGACAAGTCCATTTGAAGGCTACCACCTAAATCTGATGCCCATTTTATTGATAGGAGTCCCCATGAATCAGGAACATCTATCACAACAATATCCATAGTCATTATTCTGTCTGGGTATGCAGCTAGGAAAACCTGTAAATCTTCAATTATCCCACACACTTCAATTCTTTTTGAATCCATTGAACATATGTTGTGATATGGCCTAGATACCCTGAAATTCAGTTGCTCCATGACTTTCTTGGTTATGACATTTGATGAAGCCCCTGAATCAAGCATGTAGTTGTGTAAAAGACGATCATTCACTATCAAAGAAACATAAAATGGCAGATGATCTTCGTTCACCACATAACAGTTCATACTTTTCAATACAATTTCTTCATCTTCTGGTTCATTATTACGCTTTTCTTCCCTTTGAGTAACTTCGATTGCACTTAGTAACTTGGCCCTTTGAGATCTTTAAAAGCTCTGTCACTGGGATATAAACCTTTGAATTATTCACCCAATTGCCCAAATCAAAATTTAATTCAAAAGTAGGAGGATAATTTTTTTTGCGATTATTCTGGTCTTGAATATCCCTTCTCTGATAAGTCATCCCTTTGTGTTTTTCCATAGCAAGAATTTGTCTAGATGTAGGCCTTTCCCCAAAAATCTTAGTGACTTTGTCAAAATTTGCAATCATATTGCCAACCCCAAGATTATTAGGACTATGGTCAATCTCTGTATTTCTTTCAATGGTGTATATTTGATCTTCCATGGAGAACATATTGATTTGACCACTAGTTCCTACATGTTCATCTCCAAACATGCCACCTTCCATAATTCTCTTTACATATGGGCATGTGGCTTCTTCATGGAACTCATTACATGGCCTAAAAAAAGGGGGAATTTGATCTACCATGTTGATGTATTCCAATGGATTTGGAGGCCTATAATCTTGTTGAGGGCCTTTATTCTTTTGCCATCCATTATTTGGCCTAGGTTAGAATCTTTGCACTTGCGATCTTTCCATGGCCACCAACCTACTTTGCATGGTTTGCATTTCTTTAGTGTGTTTTGCTTCCATGCTCTTGATGAGCTGAGTTAATTCCTTAATAGGATCATGGGTAGCCTCTTCCTTGGCCTTGCCTTTGGAATCATTCAATTTCGATGGCCCTCTAGTGAAACCAGGAATCTCAGATTTTTCCTGATTGCTTTCTGGCCCTCTCCATTTTCAAGGCTTCAGTTTGAGCTACACCCAAAGTTGCAGGCTCCCTTCTTCTCAACTCATAAGTAGTTTCAACACCAAAAGAATCCAGATAGGAACATAAGAGAAATTCATCAGGAGGTTTAACAGTAGTAGGCATGCTTTTAACCAATTCATTGAATCTCTTGTTAAAATCCTCCATGGTTTCATTCTCATTCTTCTTCATGGTGCTAATGGCACTGATCAAATGACTATTCTCTCTTCTCTCTCCATACTTTCCCATGAAAGCATTAACAATCGCTTGTAAAGAATCATACGAGTTCGCAGGTTGCTCAATGAACCAATCAAGAGCATCCTCTTCCAAAGAGAGAAAGAAAAGCCTCATCTTTACATCCTCATAGTTAGCAACGTTACACCACTTAAAGATGTAAACATTAAAGTTCTTCACATGTGATGCAACGCTAATGGCATTGTTACATTGGAAAGAAGGCAATCTTTCAATAGCCTTGTCAAGGATATTGTGAGGATAGCCATTAATCTTAGTAAAGTTACAAGGATTAAAAAGGTCATTCATGATGTTGGGCTCAACTTGTTCGTGAAACAACAAATGAATGTCAGAAATAGCCTCTTGCCCAAGACTAGCAAGAGCTCTACTATGAGAAAGTCTATTTAACCTCTCTCTAAAAGCCCTTTCAGGATTAGGAGAGGGGCTAACTAGACTGCTTGAATTTTTCCTACTAGAGACCCTTGCAAAATTAGGATTGAGTGGAGTCGCCACTTGGGCAAGAATCTAAATCTAAAATTCAAATATGCCAAACCCAAAAGTTAGTCGATTTCCCAGGTACAAGAAGACTTGTCCCTGACAACGGTGCCAAAAAATGTCATCCCTTTCTGCCTACACCTACTACTAGTTAGTGGGAAAAGCCTTCAACCCCACCAGGTGTGGTTGGTGGCAAGGAACTCAGAGAAGGGGCTGTGACCTATTTCCGACTCTCTCAGTTTAAGCTATCTCCTAGGTTAGCTATGGAGAGTGGCCCCTAAAGAAAAACTAAGTTAAAGATGTGAGTTTTCTAGGAGAGTTGTTAGAGCTAAATAGATTACTTCTTCAGATTTATAAGCAAAAACGTGATATGAGCAATAATTATCAATACATAAGATAAGCATGAAACATATGAGAAACCAGTGTCTCCAGAGTATTGCTCTTTGAAATGAAAATGTACTTGCTTAAATGAAGTGAAATACTTTCAAGATAAATAGATTTATGAATCAAAGCATGAGATGCAATTATACTAGATTTGGATGCAATTAATCTTGGTTACTTTTAATCTAAAATGCATAATTTAGGTGAGAAGTCCTCCTCTTGTGCTCTTACCAAGGGGTTATAATTAGGGTGATTGTAAGAAAGAGGGGGCGAGGGCACGGGGGTGTCATTAATGATACCCGTCCCTTGAATCTTACGAGCCATCGTGTACTTTCGTTCCTACAAGGGGACAAGCCACCTTCATAACTGTAGGGTCACACACTTTTACTTTACTTCGTACCAAATGGAAGAACTTTTCAAGAAAGTTTTTTTTTCCCTATAATTTCTATCAACCGAGCTTATTCTTGGAGGTAAATTTTAAATCTGCCACTAATTTAGTATGCAAAGTGAAATGCTTCCAATGAGATGTTAATGACAATGTGCTTAAGATTTGTGCTTAGCCCAATATGACAAACTAGCAACGATGCTCCGTAAAACATGTATCAACAACTGAAATGGAAATATTAAAATGTAAGCTAGCTCAATGCTTTTAGATACCAACTCACAAGCTTTGAAATGAAAATGATGTGATATGCCAATTATTGCATGAAATCATAAGCTAATAAGTTTTTTGTGAATGGAATGAGCTAATAAAACGTACACAATTAGATTACTCAAACTAAGTTGCAAATAAATGGACTTGTAAAGGGTTGCTCCAAAGATGTGCGCACAAGTGAGATACAAAGTTTTCTAGTAACCCAACAAGAATATAAAATTGCAACTAGATGACTTGAGATAAAAATTAATGATTAGCATGGAACCATGAAAACATTAGCTTGCCAAATGAAATGAAAGTGCTATGTTTTTACTTAAAAAAAAAAAAGATTCCACAACACAAGATACAAGAGAATAGATTGGCAAGTCTGATTGCAAAATAGGAAAATGTGAGTGTTATGTGTTGAGGCTATGAGTTAGCCATTCACAACTGGATTAGATTAGCAAACGAAATGATGAATGCAAGTAAATTAGTTGAGCAAATTAGAGACTAGACAAAAGAAAGTTAACCTCTGAAGAAGATTTCCTCCCTCTAAATGAGTAGGTGAGATACCATGGGAAAGACTTCCCAAGCTCCCTCAAGAAAAGTCAGCTCTTTATTAACTTCTTGTTACAATGATGAGAACTTCCTCTATTGCGAGGAAAGGCACCAATTTTGAGAAGGCTTTTACAATAAATATTTGACTTTTATACACTAGAATCCCTCCTTGAGAAAGTAGTGACAATATTTCGCAAAAATTCAACAATGGAATACAAGAGAGACTCGAATAATATCTTGAAACTCTAGCCTCTTGAGATGATGAAATCTGCTCCAAAAGGTGATGACAGTCTGCAAGGAATTTCAATATGATTTACAACCTTGAGAGCCTAAGTCCCTGCCAAGGTTAGTAACAAAATACTTCTTGAAAAGGCTGTAAAAACCTCTGCAAAATGGATCCAAAAATCAGTGGAGAAAGATGAGAAAAATGCCAAAAGTATTTACAAGTATACAAGGACTAGACCGATGGTTAGGGTGTATGATTATTATCCCTGTCTTGTCAAGAAACATGCTCTTATTAGCAAATATGATCAATGTAAGCACAATGTTTAGAATAAATGATTTGAATAGAATAGATTTGATCACAAACACAAACCCAAGAGACCCCGCAAACACAAATCGAAAGATAAAACTTTGGAACATCACAATGTCGGTTCCTCCATGTTCATGCTCAAGAGTGGGTTGATTCCTTTGAGAATGTCCCCTCAATTTTGAGGCTTGATCCAAAGATATTTTCTACATAACTTCAAATAAAGTCATTAGATCCAGATGGGTTAGAAAATTATAATGAGAAAGAAATCTTAGAGATTTATATGAAAATCTACTAAAACATTCCCTATTTAGAATGCATCTCTAAAACCAAATATTAGTGCAAGATAGCTCTACACTAACAAATCTTTTGCAAGCATATGGAAATAATAAACACAATACTACCAATAGAAAATGAAGATCGCGATCAAGAATTATACCACAACCATAGAAGAATAACACCTCATAGTCGAACCCCAAAGTCTTGTTATTTCATTGAAAGATGCGTATACAAAGAGGCAAAACCTCCTCGAACTCAAGAACTCGTATTTTGGATACAATATGAGATCCCATGGCTCCACTATATAGAAAGTTGGGAGCAAATCCTAATGAAGAACCAAATGCCAAGTGGTGAGAGGGAGGAGATCACAAGGTAAATTGGAATTTGATATGTGGAGCTCCATTGCCAAGTGTAAAAATAGGATTCTGGCAAGTGGAGATCATTTTCTTCTTCCTTTATGTGTCAAATTCGAATTTTATGATAGAATGACAAGTGTATATGGGCGGTAACCCATGTGGGGACAATTTCCCACAAAAATCTCCACGAAATATTCTCCCAAATCCTCCCAAATATGCACTAACTTCACAAATTCGAATTTCCAAGTAAGCAACTCTCATTTAATGCCAGAAATTCAATTTTATTTGAGCACCTGTCCTTTCCTTGATTTTAGGAGTCCACATCACCTTGGGACTTCGCTTTAACTCCTCCATAATTTTCCACCTCATTTCCACCTCATTTAGCATGTGTGGATATTTATTTTTCTCCATTTATTTAATTTATGGCTTAAGTAATTACCAGATTTCCCACTAAACTTAGTAAAAGTGGGATTTGAGGGTTCAAAACACATTTTTAACCCCTCAAAGTGTGTTATAGCAGAAATTTGAGGGTGAGAGGTGTAATTTTGATTACTCATACCCCATACAAATTCTTTAGGCAACACTTATTACAATTCAATTACAATTTTTATTGCAATTTTCGACTTGATGGAAATCTAAAAAATTAAAAAATCACTACCTAGACCTAACCAAATTCCACGAATTTTTTTGTGTGATCTAGTATGGTAATATACATTGAGTCTAGACACTAGGACTTACCCAAGTCCTCATCGTCAAGCCATACTCCGGCTTTGGGGTAAAATTGGAGTAAAAAACTCAATTAATTATTAACAACTGGTAGGGAGATGATAATTAACCAAGTGAAAAAAATCCTCCTAGAGTAATACTCACTTGTTGGCAAGGTCCCTAGCTACTGAGGTTTGTTACAATAGTGTTTTGAACATCGTGATTTTTTGAAAAGCAGAGAAGATTAAATTGGTGATTTTTTTAGCGATTTTTTGGATTGGAAAAAATCGCCAAAAAATCGCGATCCGATCTTTAAAAATCGTCACCCCTCCAAACAACAAGTTTTAAAGTGCGATTTTGATTTTTTTTGGTCTCATTTTTGTAGTGACAGGTTTGCTAAGGAGAGCTAAGGAGTGAAGGAGAGCTAAGGAGGAGGATAAGTGATCTACAAGGGCAAGAGGGGACAAAAGTGAGGGATTTTAGCAAGCCAAGCCAATAAAATTCGAATTTGGACCAAGTTTCTTCGGCAAAATGTTTTTCCCAGGTATGGGCATCAAATTTGATCCTTTTTTTTTTGTTTTTTTTTGTTCTTCCATGGGTTTCTATCACCCATGTATTTTTCATCATTTTTGATTGCATTTGGTTGTTTTTTTTTTTTTTTTTTTGAGAGGAGAGTTTATTTTGGGCAAAAATGCAAAAAATTGGTTGTTAAATTTATTTATTTTATATTTCTTCTTGTGCTCCTAGTTTTTTTCCATTATTTTTGCTTGCGTTTCAACATGAATTTTTTCCCATTATTTTTGCATTGAGTTGAGTGTTTTTTTTTTTGTGAAAAAATAAAAATGTTGTATGTAAAATTGTAATTTTTTTATTTAATTTATTAACTTGCAATTTTTCTTGTGCCCTAGGTTCAAATTTCAAATTTCAAAGTTCAAAGTTCATCTTACAATAAAACTCAAGAGTCAAGAGTTCAACAAATTTGCAAACATGCCAAGGAAATTGGATCCTTTATGTGAATTTTGTGAACCTGATCAGGGGTTTGACCGATCAAACTTGAGTTGCAAGTTATGTGGTCAACACATGACAGGGGGGGTATACAAGTTGAAATACCACCTGACATAAATTCCTGGACATGAAGTATGCCTTTGCACAAATACCAATTCAGAAATAATCAGAAGAGCCATCAAATCATTGGAAGAAATAAACACAACTAACTCAACAAGGCAGCTCTGAAGAGTCAAATATCAAGGTTTAGAGTTGACCGTGAGAGTGGTAGTGGTTCTTCAGCATCAGCATTTTCTACAGCCAACCCCGTAGCTGCCTCCTCATTTTTTGTTCCTAGAACCACTCTCGGTGCACAACCATCTATCTCCTCACTTATTAAAAAAAAAGAGAAGGAAGAAACTGACAGGTTGTTGGGCAAACTGTTTCTTTGGTGTGATATTCCTTTCACTATTGCCAGGAACAATCCATTTTATCAGGCTACGATTGATGCTATCGCTGTTGTTGGCCCAGGATACAAAGCCTCTTCATATGATGACTTTAGAGGGCACATTCTTCAAAATGAGAAAGTTGACTGCACCAAGAGATTGGAGGAGTTAAGGGCATCATGGGAACTCACGGGATGCACTGTGATGTCAGATGGTTGGACTGATCAAAAGGGTAGGACCCTTATTAACTTCTTGGTTAGTTGTTCCAAGGGGACAATGTTTATGAAATCTGTTGATGCATCTGCACATGTCAAAGATGCACGATTATTATGTGATTTATTGGATATGTTCATTCTGGAGGTGGGCCCCCAAAATGTTGTCCAAATCATAACGGACAACGTTGCAAACTATGTTACTGCTGGCAAAATGCTTATGGAGAGGCATCCGAGCATATTTTGGACACCTTGTGCTGCACATTGCCTTGATTTGATGTTGGAGGACATAAGAAAGATTGATTTTGTCAAAGATATTGTAGAATCATCAAAGTGCATTATAAAATTTATATATAATCATGCATCTGTGCTTCATTTGATGAGAACATTCACCAACAAGAAGGAGTTGGTGCGCCCTGCTATTACACGATTTGCTAGTAATTTCATCTCTTCAATCTCTCTTGAATTCTATGTGGGATTTGAAGAGAATGTTTATTTCAGAGGAGTGGCGTGCTTTGACTGTCAGCCGCAAACCAGAGGGAGAGGCCATTTGCAGGTTGGTTTCATATCAGGAAAGCTTCTAGGCGAGAGTGCAAGAGGTGTGCAACGTTACTGAACCTTTGGTAAAGGTTCTTAGATTGGTTGATGGAGAGAAGCCCGCAATGGGCTACTTGTATGAGGCCATGGATAGGGCCAAAGAAGCCATTCACAGCTACTAAGATGATAAGGGTGATGAGGGGTTTCAAAAACAACTTCTTTTATGGGAAGTGATTGATGACCGATGGAACAACACACTCCATCGTCCCATTCATGCTGCAGGGATCTTCCTGAACCCCAGATTTGCTTACTCATGTAGTTTCTTATTTGATGCTGAGGTCATGGATGGCTTTTTCATTTGTGTTCAGAAGATGGTGGCATCTCCATCAGAACGTGTAGAGATATCCAAAGAAATGGAGGTATACAGAATGGCAGGTGGCACCTTGAGCTTTGACATGGATGTCCAGGATAGGACTATTAAAATGCCTGGTAAAATTTTCATTATTTTAAAATTTTTCTTATGTTTGTAACTTTATAAGTTTATTTTATTTGTTGTAACTTGTAACTTGTAGATGCATGGTGGAGGAGCTACGGTGGCAGATTACCAAAACTCCAAAATCTTGACATTAGAGTACTTAGCCAAACATGTAGCTCTTCAGGATGTGAGCGCAACTGGAGTGTATTTGAAAAAATACACACCAAAAGGCGCAACAGGTTAAAAACTTAAAATATTCCAACTGATTTTTTGAATTCATTAAATATATATTTTTTTATAATTATTAATTTATTGTTTATAATATATATTTTTAACTTATTAATTTATGACCCTTGTACAGGTTGGAGGCTCAGCGCCTCAATGACATGGTTTACGTCTACTACAATCTTAGATTGTGGGTGAGACAACTTGAGAGGACACCTGATATGGAGGCCATCTCTTTAGATGCGATTGACACCACTGCTGAATGGAGGGTTGAGGCTGAGAGGCCTGTCATGGAGTCAACCCCTGATTGGATAGAGCAGGAGGTAGTGGAGGAGGAGGATGAGGAGGAGGAGGAGCAGCAGGAGGAGCAGAAGGAGGAGGCGACACCACCTACCCCTGCTACCGGTAGAGGACGTGGTCTGCCTCCTTTAGCTCCTAGTGCTTCAGGTTCTCGTTCTGGTGCTCCTTTAGCTCCTAGTGCTTCAGGTTCCCGTTCTGGTGCTTCAGGTTCTACTTCTAGAGCACAACAGAGTCCATTGTCAGCCTCGCTAGCTTCTTCATCTAGAGGGAAAGCTGTTACATTTTCTCACAAGAGGGGCAGAGGAAATCAGTAGTATAGGACCATAGGTTATATGGTGCATTCCTTTGTATATGACATTATGAATCATGATATGAGATACATTATTATATTTTTTGTTGATATTTTGAGGCTGAGTTGACTCTTGAGACTCAGGACTTAGTATTCAGGACATGATTCAGTTTTATGTGTGATGTAGCAATAGATGTGATATTACACATCTTATATATTAGTTTTTTTATTTTATTTATTTATTTATTTTTTTTATTCATATTTATGTGTCAATGCATTTATTTTATGCTGTGGATGCTTTAGATATTAAAAAAATTGTAAAAAAAATGAATATTTTTTTATGTGCCGATTTTTTCTCGATTTTTACGATTTTTTCCAATTTTTTCCCCTCGCCGATTTAATCTCGATCGCGATTTTCAAAACATTGTGTTACAGACTTAATATTGACTCAAATTCATCATTACTAGCATCACTTATTACAATTCTCTGTAGGGCGTGGAATCTGGGTACAAGAGAAAGATGATGAGAAATAAAAGTAGATTTCAAAAACTCTGTTGAACTGATGATATCTGATGGTACAAATGTCTTCTGGTTCATCCTTGGGCATGGAGTCTTCTCATTATCATCAGGTGCCACTCCAGTGGTCAACATGTCCAAAATCGGGTTGGATCGATGACCTGCACTGCTTTTGGCTGGTTCGGTATCGAAGCGGCTAGTTCTTGTATGAAACCGGCCAATTCGGTACTGAACCGTCTGGTTCTTGTATGAAATTGACTGGTTCACTTCTTTCATTGAACTGGCCGGTTCGATACTGAACCAACCGATTTTGTACATTGCTACCAAGGACCCTTTAAATGCAATTATTTTTCAAAAGAGCAATGATTTATGACATGGGAAGCCTAGTAATTGACCTTGTTGCCCTACTAATTGTTGAAATATGTAACTAGGTTCGATCTTCATAATGATATATGTAATCATGATTTTATGTATTTGATGTAAAGAGAATAAATTTATTATTGTTATTCGTGATGCATGGGTTTCAAGCTCAAGCACCCATTTAGTGCTTCTAGGGCTTGTCATTTAGTTTACAAGTCAATTGAGTCATTGTCATGTATTGAAGACCCATTTGGGCATGTTACATATTGTAAAGAAAAATTATTTGAGTCAAAATAGAGTCAAAAGGCCCTCCAAGACCTCGTCATGGTGCAAAGGTCAAGTTGGCCTCCACTAGTGGACAAGTCGGCCTAAAAGAAGCAATTCGACCTAGTAGAAGACTTATATATAAGAGAGGCTTCGACCTCACTTGGAACACTCACTCACTCACACAAGTTCGATCAAGGAAGAGACGGACAATAAGAAGAAAAGAAGAGCAAAAATTTTGGACTGGTTTTTGGCTATCACTCTTCACACATGCGAAGAATTCAGGGCACCTATTGTAGCAGCAAGGCCTAGTTGTAGAAGTCAAGTTAGGGCATTAAGAAATACACTTTACAAGTCGAGTTCTCTAGGAGAGAGAATCATCTCAAGCGAAGAGGAATGGAGGAAGAAACTTCCATAATTTTCCACACGTCCAAAGGCTAGGGTTTATGTAGAAGAAACCACTGGAGGTAGAAGTTGCAAAAGAATTCGCTGGGGGGTCGAATTTGTAGAAGAATGTGCTGGGGGGTCGAAGTTGCAGAAGAATTTGCTGGAGGTCGAAATTGCAGAAGTTGCTGGAAGGAAAGCTTGAAAGGTTTGACTTGGTCTTGGAGGATCTTGGTCAAGGGTCATAGGTCTTGGAATTCGTCAATCGAAGTTCTATCAGAGGAGAAAAATTCTTGTGGGCTTTCCTCTCAAGTGGAGAGGTATTGGCCCTGGCTGATCACCTATATCTTGTGTTCTCTTGTCTCATTGTTCTTTATGGTTTGGTAGCTGTTTGATGATAAGCACATAATAATAGGAAGTGAAAGAAGAAGCTAATTAAGTTAATTAAAAATACATCACAAGTAGTTATTATAGTAAGAGAAATCACCTATCTTGCTGCCCACTGATTTCTCAACATGGTATTAGAGCTAAGGTAAGTACATCAAGGAAAGGCAACTCAAAGAAGGACACTCGAGGGCCGATGCACAAGAAGATCATTTAGGAAACATCAAGGGCATCAATCAACAAGAAGGACCAACCCTCTCATAATCTTAAAGGAAGTAACTAAGGAGTATCAAAGAAGACCTCAAAACCCTAGCTCATTAGGTTCCACACTTGAAGCATTCTTGGGAAACTCGCACATCATCATCAAAGAAGACCTCAAGGACCTTGCCTCCACTCAAAGAAGGACTACACATTGAAGCATCTTGAAGTCTCTACATCCAAGGGAAGTAGGAAGAAGCAGTGCCATCATCATTAAGGAATCAAGGTGATCTCCCTCTCTTTGAGTCAAGGATCAATGTCAAAGCATACTTGAAGGAAGATATCTTCATGAAGAAGACATATTCTATTATCAACATCATCAAGAAAGGCATCAAGTTGAGGATTTCATCATTAGGGCGTATCTTCACTTGGCAAGTATGTATCCTCATATCTATGTCTGAATCTATCAAAATGATTTCATTTGGCAAGGAGAGCAACAAATTGGTTGGGTCATCGAACATTCTTGCATGGAAAGAGAGGCAAGACTTGATTCTCATAGAGAATGAAGTTATTGGGCATGTTAAGGGTTCAATCACTAAACCACCAAAAGAAGAGGCTCAAGCTCTAGCAAAGTATATGAAAGGGGAAATAAGGGCTCAAAGGATTCTTATAGAATCCATCAAGGATCCCCTCATCCCTTATGTAGCAAAGTTAGAGACATCAAAAGAAGTCTATGAGAAGTTAGTGAAATTGTTCTCCGTAAGCATCGTTGGAGAAGTCATATCTATGTGAATTAGATTATATAAAATGAAGGTATCAAAGGAAGAAGGGATAGCCTCATATCTTATGAGAGTATCAGAAATTCAAGACCAACTACAAGAGTTGGGGGAAATAATGGCTAACAAAGAGATGACCACTGTGGTGCTCAATGCACTACCTGATGAATGGGGCAACTTTGTATCAAGCATCTATGGAAAGAAGGAAGCCACCCCATTCAGTGAACTTTGGTCATTGTGTAAGATTGAAGAAACCAGGTTGAAAGCAAAGAGTGATGTGGGATCGAGCGAACAAGTTCAAGCATTTGCTACCATGGCTAAGAGAAAAGAAAAGCTTGGGAAGTTTGGTCCTCAGAAAAAGAAGAAGATCGATATGTCAGATCCAATGCTATGGTTGTCAGGAATATGGGCATTTCAAGAGAGATTGTCCAAAACACAAGGACAACAAAAGGAAAGAAAGAAATGAAGCTTATATCACCGAAGAACTGGAAGAACTCGAAGAAAAGAAATCCAAAGGGATAGATCTTCACTATTGGGTTTCACAAATGCATAGCAAGGAGAAGTAGGAGGTGAATAGACCTCTACCATGGTAGTTAGGATGGGAAGCATTATGACAAGATGTATCTTAGTAGAAGATGACATCATATTATAAGCATACTATTGAAGCAAGAGCTCCTGACATCATTGAAGTAAAAGTCTACATGGTTGTAGCAGTCATCATTGACAGGAAGTAGCTCTTGTTAAGAATTTGGAGGGGCGATGATTAATTCAAATTCTCTCCTTGATAATTACTTGTGAGCTTACTTGATTTTCTTATGTCTTCTCTTTTAGCTTATTTAGTCTTTCATCAAGTCAATTACCAAAATACAAGACAAAAATTTAGGCTCTTCGAGCTAGGGCAAAACCTCTCCCTCTTGGAGAGGAAAACCCATGAGAAATTCTTCTTATAGACTTTCAAATGACAAGTACCATGACCATGACACAAAACCTTGACCTTTGTATGACTCCAAGACCTTGTTACTGATTGATACTTCTCATCTGCACCGACCTGCACTGACTTGCACCTTTCTGCACTAGAACTAGAGAAGTCGGTCTCTACTTGTATTCTTCTTCCTTTGTACCTTTAACTTTGTTGACTGTCCACTTGACTTATTTTCTTCAAAGAACAGTCCTTAGCTTAACACAACCCTTACTTCAGCATAATCCCCTTTTTCACTTATTAGCAGTCCTTTAATACAGTGATATATTTCGCACTTTACTGCACCTTAACTCAGTTGACACACCTTGACACAGTTGAACCCAACCCTTATACGTACTTTAACTCAACACCTCAATCCGCACCTTAACACAATCTTCTTCAACACCTTAATCCGCACTTGAACGCAACCCTAACTTCGCACTTACTTCAGACTTCTTCACCCTGTAATGTCACAGAGATATCTGCAAATCTTCAGGTGATATATCTCTGTTCCTCCTACGCATTGACCATAGAATTTACTTCGTATTTATTGCAGGTGTATACCAACGAACTCACCTAAGTCTTGTCCGAAATCTGCCACTCCAAATGAGCCGCAAACAAACCTTTATATAGAGTGCATCTTCCATGATTTAGGCCGACCTGACTGACTAAGGGTAGGCCGATATCAGCACAGCTCATAGGCTGACTTGAAGGGCCTGTCTTCCAGCGTTTAAGGAGGCTGTTTTGAGGGCTGCTTTGAGCATCATTCTGGAGCCATTTTCTTCACGGTTTCATGACAAGGTCTTGGAGCATATTCTGTTGACTAGACTCTTCATATACATGACTCTTAATTACATTTATACCTAGAAGAGAAATCCTAATATACATTAAGAAGTATATTGACCTAACATGAAACCTTGCTCATGAAACCCATGAGGCAAGCATACCAAAAACATATTTTATTTTCTTTGTCTTCTACTTTACATAAATACATAATTGCATAGTCAATATGAAGACCGATCCTAGTTACACTTTTCAACACTCCCTCTTAACTAGGGAGGTATTCAAATTTCATACATGTACATGGTTACTTTCAAACTGAAGAATCGGATTAGTAATCGCATTTGTATAGCATCATATCAACCAACTAGTGCAAGGCCTTGATTGACAACCCCATCTCTCAACGAGACAATGGGCTACAATGCTGGCGAGACATGACTTATAGACACCATAGTCATTGTCTCTCCAAGGTACATACTCCACCCAGGTGTTCCCAGAGTATGACCTTCTTGGACTATTCTTCTCTTGGGTAGCCAACCCTCAAAGAATATCGGTACCCGACTACTCTTATCTTGAATGCCCTATCACATTCTCAAAGAGTATCGAATGCCAGATGATTACCCCATCCTCCATTCTGTTTTCCAGGTGAAGACCGGAAGGATGTGTCTATCCATTCTCTCCACATGGCCTTCACTGAGACTTATGGCTGTTAGTCCTGGTCTAGTGCATGACACATGTATTAGAGAATCATATATACCACTCCTTCTTAACTTAGGAAGGACATACTTCAAGTTTCTTCCAAGTAAGAAATTATCACCAGGCTCCCTCTTAATCAGGGACCTACAACAGCAATGGCGAGATACCCAGTTGCTCATGAAGAATTCCTCCCTTCGATGTCATGATTTTTGATATTGAAGAATCTTCAACCTTTGGCTTCATAGGGCACAAATCATCCATCACTTTCATTGATGAGTCATGTCAACTATCAGAAAGTGATTCATCAGAGTTTCTTATCTGGTCCACCTTTATGCCATGCTGCTTTCCTTCGAACCATCTCCCAAGGATCTTAGATCCTTCCACATGATTGGCAGCCCTGCATAAATTCATCCATATAAACATATACATATGAACTTTTAAATCAAAAGTTACCTCAGTGATTATCTTTCACCATGACATCTTCCTGTAGGCATTGACATCCTCTCTTCAGATTGACACATCTCCTAAAGATATGTCTTATCAAGGGTCTTCTTCTTTACCAGACTTTTATCAGAGTCTGCATATTCTCCCAAGAGATCTCCTAGTCACATCTTCTTGGCTTTTGGATGATAACCGCCTCTTGACATGGTTGCACTTCATGATTTCTTCCTTTCTTTCTCCACACATCTTCATTCCTAGGAACTTCCAATTTCCAATTCCTTGTTTGTATACAACCACCTCATATTCCATATGATGGCATATTATGTTGATTTCATCTAATAATGACAACTTTTGTAATGGAAGAGATCATCCCTTCTCTGATCATACTTTTAAAGATAGAAGTTCATTACCTGCAACCATATGACATGACTTCACAGCATCCAGTTTCAACATATGAATATATATTCCTCATACCTTTTACCTTTGAGTCATCCTGTAGCAATTTTACTAGAATGAAGAACTTCATTCCCTTGACCTGCTTCATCAATATGTGATCACATCCTAATCCCAAAATTATGTAGCATAGAATTCTCGATGAAACCTTTCTGCTTTCTTTCTAACCAGTGAATCCATAGAGCACTCCATTAGAAAATGTCAGCACCTGTTTCCATATTGATTATTGAATGATGACCCTTGATCTTGATGACTGCCTTCCATCAATTTTGTCATTAGTGAGGTTTCCAGGATCTCTTTCTTCACGTGCTCCTCCCATGCTTCTATCATGATGCTTTTAATATACATTGCTTCCTATCACACTATTTTACACCCAACAAAAATCACGTAAAGAGAGATGATCTCAGTCATAATAGAGATCTTTCGCTTCTTCTTTCTTAGATTTCTTTGAATCAGGTTCTTCCGTTATATCTGTGACATGGGCTTCTTCCTTTTTCCTCTTGTCCTTTCCAGATTAGGACAATCCATTTTATAATGCCCAAGTTCATTACATCCAAAGCATCGTACTTTGTCCATATTTTTTCTCTTATTCCGAGGACCAAATTTTCCGAATCTTCCTAGACATGGCTGCAAAGGATTCATTCCCTTCACTTGATCCTGTATCAGCTTTGGCTTTCAATCGTGTTTCCTCTATTTTACATAGGGACCATAGATTGTGGAATGGTGTTGCTTCTTTCTTGTCGTATAAACTTGAAGTGAAGTTTCCCCATTCTTCCAGTAGAGCATTCAGCACCACTGTAGTCATTTCATTATCAGACATTACTTCTCCCAATTTCTGCAGTTGGTCTCTTGTTTCAGAAATCCTCATAAAATAAGAAGTGATTCCTTCCTCTCTTGATAATTTCATCTTGTATAGTTCTTGTCTCCGAGAGTTTTCTTCTCCTGCAGTACTCAGAGAATAGCTCCACCAGTTTTTCATATATTTCTTTTGCAGTTTTCAATTTTGATACATAGGGTATGAGTGAGTCCTTAATGGGTTCTATGGGAATCCTCTGGGCTCTGATTTCTCCTTTCATGTGTTTGGCATGAGCTGGAGCATCTTCTTTTGAGGGTTGAATTGTAGATCCTTCAATGTAGCCCATAACTTCGTCTTCAATTAGATTCAAATCTGTCCTCTTCTTCCATGCACTAAAGTTTGATGACCCAACCAATTTGTTGCTTTCTTTGCAATAAGTCATTTTGACAGATTTAGATAAGATCATAGATACTTACTTGAGTAGAATAACTTCCTCCTCCCAGCAAGTTCTTTGTTGATGATGAAGATAGGAACTCCTTCTTAGATTGAGTACTCCAATGAAGGGATTCTTGAATCCTTGATGATAAAGGATGTTTTCCAAAAAGTGATGTCTTTTCCAACAATGTCTTGAATATAAATCTTTGATGGCAAAGATTATCTCTTTTGATTAGTGGATCTTTTGAAGAATCTTCCTTGCAAACTGATTTGACCTTTTAACCCAAAATTTGATCTTTGCTTCCTTGAGTGTCTTCCTGTCAAGTAGCCCTTGTGTTTAGCACTTTAGCTCTGATACCATGTTGATAATTTGGAGGGGCGACGATTAATTCAAATTCTCTCCTTGATAATTACTTGTGAGATTACTTGATTTTCTTATGTCATCTCTTCTTAGCTTATTTAGTCTTTCATCACGTCAATTACCAAAATACAAGAGACACAAATTTAGGCTCTTCGAGCCAGGGCAAAACCTATCCCTCTTGGAGAGGAAAACCCACGAGAAATTCTTCTTATAGATTTTCAAATGACAAGTACCATGACCATGACACAGACCCTTGACCTTTGTATGCCTCCAAGACCTTGTCACTGATTGATCCTTCTCTTCTGCACCGACCTGCACTGACTTGCACTTTTCTGTACCAGAACTAGAGAACGCGGTCTCTACTTGTATTCTTCTTACTTTGTACCTTTAACTTTGTTGACTATCCACTTGAATTATTTTCTTCAAAGAACAGTCCTTAGCTTAACACAACCCTTACTTCAACAAAATCCCCTTTTTCACTTATTAGCAGTCCTTTAATACAGTGATATATTTCGCACTTTACTGCACCTTAACTCAATGATACATTCTGCACCTTGACACAGTTGAACGCAACCCTTATCTGTACTTTAACTCAGCACCTTAATCCACACCTTAACACAATATTCTTCAACACCTTAATCCGCACTTGAATGCAGCCCAAACTTCGCACTTACCTCAAACTTCTTCACGCTGTAATGTCACAAAGATATCCACAAATCTTCAGGTGATATATCTCTGTTCCTCCTACGCATTGACCATAGAATTTACTTCGTATTTATTGCAGGTGTATACCAACGAACTCACCTTAGACTTGTCCGAAATCTGTCACTCCAAATGAGCCGTAAACAAACCTTTATATAGAGTGAACCTTCCATGATTTAGGCCGACCTGACTGACTGAGGGAAGGCCAACATCATCACAACTTATAGGCCGACTTGAAGGGCTTGTCTTCCAGCGTTTAAGGAGGCTATTTTGAGGGCTGCTTTGAGCATCATTCTGGAGCCATTTTCTTCACTGTTTCATGACAAGGTCTTGGAGCATATTCTGTTGACAAGACTCTTCATATACATGACTCTTAATTACATTTATACTAGAAGACAAATCCTAATAGACATCAAGAAGAAGTCTATTGACCTAACATGAAACCTTGCTCATGAAACCCATGAGGCAAGCATACCGAAAACATATTTTATTATCTTTGTCTTCTACTTTACATAAATACATAATTACATAGTCAATATGAAGACCGATCCTAGTTACAATTTTCAACAGCTCTTGTTAACCTCATTGAAAGCATGAGTAGTACTTATGGGTAGAAGAAAGTCATCTAGAGGATAAAAAGAGTTCATCATGCATCATCATTAGGAAGGAGCATTTGCAGGATGAGGATAATCAAGATGCTCTGTTAAAATATTCATTAGAAGGTTCAACTCTACTTGAAAGAAGCAAGTGTCTCATTGATCATTCCACCTTGTGTTGGATACATTGTTTAAAAAGATGATGGTATGGTGACAGAGGAGTGCAACATGTCAAGATGGTTGAAGTACTTTCAATCAAGGAAAGGAAGCTGTTGAAGGAAGTCTAGATGACCAAAAGGAGAAAAGAGGTATGTATGCATGTATCTGATAGATTAAGTCATGTCATCATATCGTTGCAGATAGCATGGGTGAATGCTCTACCTCATGAGCATGATCAAAGGAGAGAAGATCTCTTCCTTTGAAAAGTTGCATGAAAGAATGGTTCACATATTGACCAGATGAAATCAACATAATATGTCCTCATATGGAATCTGAGGTAGTTGACAAAGATGAAGGAACTATGGATGGAAGTTCCTGGAAAGCAATATGTGAAGAGAGAAAGAAGAGATTGTGAAAGATGCAACTATGGTCACATAAGAAAAGGTAATCAACATTCGATGACTAGAAGAATTGGCCATGACATCTCCATAAGAGAAGGTATGAGGATCTTGATAAGGTCTGTAAAGAAAGGAGACCCTTGACATTGAAAGTCTTGGAGATGTGTTTATGAATATGCAAGATGTTGATGTTGCAAGCAAACAGATGTCATGATGAAAGGCCATCACAAAAGGTAACTTTGATTTGATGTTCATTTTTTATTTTTGAACAATATTTGGATGGGTTGATACAGGGCTACCAAAAGAGAGTTGTAGATGTCACCTACAACTTTCATGTGGTTGGATGGAAGATGTTGAAAGGAAACATGACTTGGAAGAGGTAGTTGTATGAAGAAAGGCAAATGTGGATTAGAAGATCACTTTACGATGAAGAGAATGATGACATGACTGATATGGACATCGAAAGGAGGAGCTCTACAAGCAATTGAAAATACTATGATCTCCACCAAAGAGCAGAGAGCTGCTGGAAACAAGTCCCTAGTTAAGAGGGAGCTTGGACAAGTCCCTGGATAAGAGGGAGCTTGGGTACATTCCTTTTATAGGAATGGGTATATCTTCCCTAGTTGAGAGGGAGAGATAAACACATCATTCTTGTCTTCATATTGTGAGGAAAGAATGGATGATTGGGTAAGCGTTTGGCATTTGATACTCTTTGAGGATGAGGTAGGGCATCCAATATAAGAGTAGTTGAAGAGGAAATTCCTTGAGCATGTGTTATTCCAAGATAGGAATTGTCCAAGAAGGACATACCCTATGAATACCCGGGTAGGGTATGTGCCTTGAGAGACAATGATGATGGTGTCTGTCAATCATTGGTCTCGCCAACATTGTGTTCTGATCTTGGGGAGAGTTAAAGTTGTTAGTCAAGGCCTTTCTATGTGACACTGCTAGTGTAATATTCCGAATAGGAAATAAACAATAATACAAAGCAACATAAACAAAAACTACAACAAATAGAGAGACACCATGAAAAGCACTGCAAACATTGAGAAAAGCTGAACCATTTTGTTATTAATCTGAAAGAGGGATTGAGTACAAGAGGTGATCAGAAGGATGGCACCTTGGCTTGCTCAAGGCAAGTTGAAATATCTCTCAAAACCCTGCTATGAATGGCTGCTTCTCCTCTAGATTGCGTAACTCCTTGAGTTGCTACTGTTGCTGGAAAATGCTGCTTCTTGCTGGAATGGAGCTGCTCTTTGGGGCTGTTCCCCTGCTCAGAAAATTGTGAAACTCTGGCTATGAACTCTCCTCCAAATACCTGGAAAAACCTAGGAAGGAATTCCGGAAAGGCCGACCCCAGAATCTGACCCCCTTGGGAGAATTATGCACTCCTGGTGAGTAAGCTGGCCTCTGAAGTGAATGGCTGGAAATGTTGGCCTCAATCTGCGCCAAAAGATCACTTGTGAATGGCTCATCCCCTCATTCTTCTCTCGGACTGAAACTACTGAATATCCCTCTCTCCCGGAGCTGCCCTCCTCTAAGACTGTTTAACTCCTATGAGAGATTGCGCGTCCTCAAGGCTGCATAACTCCTGGATGGGTGATGCTATGTTCTTTGGTCTGAAAACTCAAGGTAAAGCTCCTCACCTGAGCGGGCACTCGAAGTCCCCCGAGGCTGAGGTTGGGATCTCCGCTCGGAGACACCCGTGTGCTGAACAATACTTGCAGACTTAGCTAAACAATGTAAGCGTGCTCAATATCTGTTAGACAAAAAATTTGAAGATGCATAATAGAATGAATGAGTAGCTAGCCTCTCCCTCCTTTTATGCTTGAGACCCTAACTCTCCCTTGGGCCCCACTATGCTGCGCTGTCTCCCCTTGCCACGTTGCCCTACCTACTCTGCGCTGTCCTGGCCCACGCTGCCACTGGGTTGCTTGGCCCACGTTGCCTCTGCGTTGTCCCTCTCCCTGCGCTGTCACTTGGTTCCCCTGGGCCTCAGGCTGAAATCATAATATTGTCTAAGTGACTTTAGGGAGTTTATTTCTCCTAAGTTCGGTTATGGGTCCCATCACCCATTTATTTATGGCTGAACATTAGAAAAGCAAAATCTGAGCAAAAATTAATATTGCCAATTAGTTGCTATTAATTGGGAATATTACAGTCCTCCCCGCCAAAATGTTGCTTGTCCTCAAGCAAGTGCAAAGATGGGTGCTGCAAAATCTTCTCTCTCCCAAGTGGCATCCTCATCTGGAGGATTTCTCCATCTCACCAAGTATTCCTTGATTGTCCTGCTCCGTAGCTGTCTCTCTCGGGTGTCTAAGATGGCTTTTGGTTGTAACACCAAATGCCCCTCATCATCTGTAGGTGGAATTCCCTCTGTTGCAGTCACCTGCTGCTCCAATGCCTTCTTCAGGCATGATACATGGAAAATGTTGTGTATCGTACTCCCTGTCGGTAGCTCCAACTCATAAGCGGGGCTTGAGCTTCTCGGCCCCCTTCTGCTTCAACGTAGACTGCCGGTAAGGCTAAAGTCGAAGGTAGACCAAGTCACCTACCTCAAACTGTCTCTGTACCCGCCCTCTATCTGCATACAACTTCTGCTGATTCTGCGTTGTGTCTAAGTTGTCCTTAAGAGCCTGGAGTATATCTTTGTTCTCTTGGATCCGGTCCTTGGCCCTGGTGGCCTTGCTAGCTCCAAACCTAACATCAGCAAAAGTCAGAGCATGATATCCATACAAATCATAAAATGGAGACATACCGATAGACATGTGGAAAGTGGTGTTGTAGCAGTATTCTCCCAAGTGTAGCCAACACAGCCATGCCTTCTGCTACCCCGTGGCATAGTTCCGCAAGTAGCCTTTCAGCTAGTTGTTCACTATCTCCGTCTGCCCGTCCATTTGAGGGTGATAATTGGTATTAGGAGTTAACTCTGTACCCACCAAACGAAAGAGATCTTGCCAAAAGCCGCCCATGAAACGACTGTCCTTGTCGTTGACTATGGTCTTAGGATGACCATGTAATCTGAAAACATCACAGAAGAACAGCTTTGCCACCTGTGCAACTGTGTACTGTGCTAATATGGCGAAGAAATGGGCATACTTTGTTAGTCGATCAATGACCACAAAGATGCAATCCTTGCCCTGCATCGCGGGCAACCCAGTAATGAAATCCATGGAAATGATTTCCCACTTTCCTTCCGGAATGGGAAGCGGTTGTAGTAATTCGGCTGGGTGGCTCATCTCCCCCTTGTTCCTCTGACACACCTTGCACTTCCTGACATGCCGGAGTACGTCCTCCTTGAGGCCTCTCCAAGAGAACCTCTCCCTGATGGCCTGACAGCGGAGAATCGTGGGATGCACGCAATATCTTTCCCTTGAGCTGAGAATCCCCAGTCAAGAAGATCCTATCCCTGTAGTAGATGACCTCATCCATCACCCTGTACCTGTCATTTGAAACCTGGCCATCCAGCACCTTACAAGCAAAGCAGTCCTTGGAGTACTCCACCAACAGTTGAGCCCCCCAGTCTGCATCTAGGCTCATCAAGGATAGCGCTGCTGGTCTGCGTGACAAAGCATCCGCCACTACATTTTTCTTCCCTTTGACATACTCAATGTCAAAGTCGTTTACCTGGATCTTACTGACCCACTTTTGCTGCCTCTCCTGCAATTGCTTTTGCTCAAGGAAAAACCGGAGGCTGTTGTGAGCAACCCTCACTCGAAACCTGTTGCCTACCAGATACTGTCGAAACTTGGCCAATGCATGCATAATGGCCAGCATCTCCTTGTCGTAAATCGGATACAATCTCTCATGCAGCAGTAGCTTCCTGCTCTCGAAAGCTACAGGGTGCCCCCCCTGCATCAATACTGCGTCTACTCCCTCCCCCGAAGCATCACACTCCAGAATGAAGGGCCGCGTGAAGTCCGGCAAAGCCAACATTGGACAATTGCTCATCACCTCCTTGAGCCTGTCAAAGATCCTCTGCGCAGTATCAGTCCAGCCAAATGCCCCCTTCTTGGTGAGATCTCTGAGGGGTGCAGCAAGTTGGGAAAACCCCTTGAAAAACTTCCGGTAGTAGGTGCAGATGCCTACAAATCCCCAGAGTTCTGTCACGTTCTTCGGTTCCAGCCACTCCCAGATGGCCCGAATATTCTCCTCGTGGACTCTCACTCCATCCACACCAATGATATGCCCCAAGTAGAGCATCTCTGTCAACCCAAACTCGCACTTGGAGAGCTTAGCATAGAAATGCCGCTCCTCCAAAATACACAATACAACCTCAATGTGTTGCAAGTGCTCCTCCCAAGTGCGGTTGTATATAAGGATGTCATCAAAGAGCACTAGCACAAACTTCCTCAACTAACCACGAAAGATGTGGTTCATGCAAGACTGAAAGGTGGCTGATGCGTTGGTTAGCACGAACGACATCACCAGAAACTTGAATTGGCCATAATGGCACCTGAATGCAGTCTTGGGGACATCCTGGTCCCTCACCTTGATTTGATGGTACCCCGACCTCAGATCGATCTTGGAGATGAACTTCGATCCCCTCAACTCATCCATCAACTCATCAATCCTGGGGATGGGGTATCAGTCCTTCATGGTCTTTTTGTAGAGTGCCCTGTAGTCGATGCACATCCGCAATGTCCCATCCTTCTTCTTTACTAGAACAACAGAAGAAGCAAACAGGTTAGTACTGGGCCAGATGTGTCCTAGTGCTAAGAGCTCATGGATAGCTCTCTCAATCTCATCCCTGTAGGCCTTGGGGTGCCTATAGGGGGTGGTGATCACTGCCTGGATCGCCTGCTCCAACTCAATGGCATGCTCAAACCCCCAGTCCGGTCGCTGCCCCGGTGGTATGTCCCCAAAAACCGTGGAGTACCTGTCTAATATCAACTGCACATCGGGGTGTATTGACTGCCGTGTGGCTCCCGCCTCCGAAATACACAGTTCTACTGCCCACTCTATGTCTCCCTTCCCGAAGTTTGCCTCCATTCGGTGTGCTGAAGTTGTCTGCGGAGGGTATGTGTGCATGCCCCTGATCATCACATGCTTCCCACTCTTCTTGTCTGTCCACTCCATCTCCAGTGTCTCCCAGTCTGTGGTGACCTTACCTAGTGTAATCAGCCACTGCACTCCCAATACCACATTGGTATTTGGGATGTCAACCACAAAGAAGTGGTCTGTCATCGTATAGGTCCCCATGGTCACTGCCAATGCCAGAACATACCTCATACATGCATGGTTTTGGCGCCCGTTACCAGCATTGAGAAGCCATCAAAACTCTCCGTCGGTATGCCCCTCCTCTCTACTAGCTGAGCATCAATAAAGTTATGAGTGGCCCCGCTATCTACCAGAACTCAAACATGCTGTCCCTGCACGGTGCCTCGGACACGCAGTGTTAAATAATTTGGAACTCCTAGCAGAGATGCAAGGACTCCTCCTGTGGGTGCAAACGCTGCCCCTCCTGCTCCTGGGGGAGGTGCTGGTGGATGATCTCCTCTCTGTGCTACATCGTTGGCCTCTCCCTCTATCTCCTCGTAAGCATCTTCTTCTCCCTCACTGTCGGAGAAGACCTCGATGTAATGTGCCTTCCCTGCGGCACATCGACGACCCGATGCCCATGGCTCTTGGCATGTGAAGCATAGTTTCCTCCGTCTCTAGTCTCTCCGGGTGTCATCGTCCAAAGGCCCTCAACCCTGGTTCCCCTTCTGCGGTGGAACAGTCGTGTCCTTCCCCTTCGGCTGAAATGCCGGTCTCTGGGGGAAAGGAGCTCTAGTCCTGGGCAAAGCATCCTGCAAGTCTCTTGTCCTCCTGACTGCATCCTAGTGGACCTGACTAACCCACGCAGAGGTTCTGCCAACCCATCAATAAACATGTAAATCCTCCTGGCTGCGGACAAGTCAGGCACCATCACCAAAAGTCTCAAGAACTCAGGAATGTAAGTTTCTGGGTTCCCAATTTGTTTGAGCTTGGATAGATCAACAAAATGCTCCTCCGGATCCTTCCGGTCAAACCTCCACCAATCTTCGGGTGAACTTTGCATACGCTGTCACTGCTGAGTGACCCAACGTGGCCATCCCATGGAACCACCAGTCATGGGCTTCCCCCTCAAGGTGCAGCACTGCCACTATGATGGCCTCCACCTCTGCCATCTGGTTTAGCTGAAAGTAAATGTCTAGCTTTTCTATCCAAGCTTTTGCTGAACATTTAGATGACCCGTCATAAGTTGGCAAGAAAAATCTCCCATGGAACGTTGTAGCTCACCTCCTTGTGTGTACCCACCTCCTTTGTTCTGGTTGCGGGGTCTGCTGTTGTTCTTGAGCTAGTAGAAATCATGGAAAGAGAGAGCTTCACCAAACTCTTGCCCATATGACTGATACTCTACAAAATAGTCCCCGTAATGAGCCATCTCCGGCTCCTGGGGTCTTCCCGTTCCTGTACCTGTAGTCAAGAATGTGGGCATAGTGGAATGTGGGGGAGTGCGTAGCGCCACCTGCTGTTCTGTGTTCTGCTCCTGCATGTGATGGGAAGTGCCAGACCCCTCTCCGATGTGAAATCCCCTTGGGGTTTCACGCTGTCTATTCTCCCCAACAATCTTCTGACCCATCTCCTCTATCTTCGTGGAGAGCTCCTGTACAAACTTCAAGAGGAGATTCTCGAACTCCTTCTCGTCATATATTTCCTCTGCCGTTGGTGCTTCCTCCTCTGCGTCCTTTACTAGAACGCAGTCCCCCTCTCTAAATGTGGCCTCGAGCCTCCGCTCTTGGCTCCTGTACCGCTGCTTCCGATAAGTGATGTACTCTTTGTCTCCAAGTGTCATAGACTGATCTGCTCCAAAGGCTGAGCCAAGTCTATGAGCTCTGATACCACTGTAATATTCCGAATAGTAAATAAACAACAATACAAATCAACATAAACAAAAACTACAGCAAACAAAGAGACACCATGAAAAGCACTGCAAACATTGAGAAAAGCTGAGCCATTTTATTATAAATCTGAAAGAGGGAATGAGTACAAGAGGTGATCAAAATGATGGCACCTTGGCTTGCTCAAGGCAAGCTAAAATAACTCTCGAAACCCTGCTATGAATGGCTGCTTCTCCTCTAGACTATGTAATTCCCTGAGCTACTGCTGTTGCTGGAAAATACTGCTTCTGGCTGGAATGACGTTGCTCTTTGGGGCTATTCCCCTGCTCAGAAATTTTGAAACTCTAGCTATGAACTCTCCTCGAAAAACCCGGAAAAACCCAAGAAGGAATTTTGAAAAGGCTGACCTCGGAAATCTGACCTGCTTGGGAAAATTATACACTCTTGGTGAGTACACTGGCCTTTGAAGTGAATGGCTGGAAATGCTGGCCTCAATTTGCTCCAAAAGATCACTTGTGAAGGGCTGACCCCTCACTCTTCTCCCGGACTGAAATTACTGAATATCCCTCTCTCTCGGAGGTGCCCTCCTCCAAGATTGCGTAACTCTTGTGAGAGACTTCACTGCCTCAAGGCTACGTAACTCCTGGATGGGTGATGCTGCGTTCTCTGCTCTGAAAACTCAAGGTAAAGCTGCTCACCTGAGCGGTCACTCAAAGTCCCCCGAGGCTGAGGTTGGGATCTCCGCTTGGAGACACCCGTGTGCTAAACAATACTTGCAGACTTAGCTAAACAACGTAAGCATGCTCAATATTTGTTAGACAGAAATTCTGAAGATGCATAATAGAATGAATGAATAGATAGCCTCTCCCTCCTTTTATGCATGAGACCCTAACTCTCCCTTGGGCCCCACTATGTTGCGCTATCTCCCCTTGCCATGCTGCCCTACCTACTCTGTGCTGTCCTGGCCCACGCTGCCACTGGGCTGCCTGGCCCATGCTGCCTTTGCGCTGTCCCTCTCCCTGCACTGTCACTTGGTTCCCCTACACCCCACGCTGAAATCAGAATATTGTCTAAGTGACTTTAGGGAGTTTATTTCTCCTCAGTTGGGTTATGGGTCCCATCACCCATTTATTTATGGCTGAACATTAGAAAAGAAAAATCTGAGCAAAAATTAATATTGCCAATTAGCTGCTGCTAATTGGGAATATTACAGCTAGTTGTTATGATGCAAAGAGATGGCTTACCAATCCGACTCTTATATGAGAGTTCTTCAAATCGAGAATGTCCAAGTACCTTGTATGGCTTATGAATACCTCCCTAGTTAAGAGGGAGTGTTGAAATATGTAACTAGGTTTGGTCTTCATAATGACATATGTAATCACGATTTTATGTATTTGATGTAAAGAGAAAATAAATTTATTGTTGTTATTCGTGAGACATGGGTTTCATGCTCTAGGGAAATTTATTTTTAGGTTAAGCACCCATTGAGTGATTCTAGGGCTTATCATTTAGTCGACAAGTCAATTGAGTCATTGTCATGTATTGAAGACCTGTTTGGGCATGTTACATATTGTAAAGAAAAATTATTTGAGTCAAAATAGAGTCAAAAGACCCTCCAAGACCTCGTCATGGTGCAAAGATCAAGTCGACCTTCACAAGTAGACAAGTTTGCCTAAAAGAAGCAATTCGACCTAGTAGAAGACCTATATATAAGAGAGGCTTCGACCTCACTTGGAACACTCACTCACTCACACAAGTTCGATCAAGGAAGAGGAAAAGTTGTGAGGAAGAGAAGGAAAAGAAGAAGAAAAGAAGAGCGAGAATTTTGCGCTGGTTTTGGGCTATCATTCTTCACGTCCTGCAGTAGCAAGGGCCGAGTTGCAGAAGTCAAGTTAGGGCATCAAGAAGTATAGTTTGTAAGACGAATTCTCTAGGAGAGAGAATCATCTCAAGCGAAGAGGAAAGAGGAAGAAACTTCCATAATTTTTCACATGTGCAAAGGCTAGGGTTTTTGCAAAAGAAACTACTGTAGAAGAATCTGTTGGGGGGTCGAAGTTGCAGAAGAATTTGCTGGAGTTCAAAATTGCAGAAGTTGCTAGAAGGAAAGCTCGAAAGGTTTGACTTGGTCTTGGAGGGTCATGGTCAAGGGTCATATATTTTGGAATTCACCAATTGAAGTTCTATAAGAAGAGAAGAATTCTTGTGGGTTTTACCCTCAAGTGGAGAGGTTTTGGCCCTGGCTAATCGCCTATATCTTGTGTTCTCTTGTGTCATTGTTCTTTATGGTTTGGTAGTTGTTTGATGATTAGAACATAATAATAACAAGTGAAAGAAGAAGCTAATTAAGTTAAGTAAAAATAAATCACAAGTAGTTATCAAAGTAAGAGAAATCACCTATCTTGCTGCCCCTAGA
Source organism: Pinus albicaulis (assembly GCA_034641835.2). Taxonomy (NCBI): domain Eukaryota; kingdom Viridiplantae; phylum Streptophyta; class Pinopsida; order Pinales; family Pinaceae; genus Pinus; species Pinus albicaulis. The sequence goes on along the minus strand of CM076572.1, from coordinate 679,793,320 downwards.
TTTCTCAACACTAATGCTATGCAATTCATGGTAATGTTAAATTCTTAAAGGACCCTTTTGCTGAAATTTTTAACATTACCGTGAAATGACTGAGGATGTTTGAGAGTGGTTCTGACCTCATTGGATTTCATACGGAGAAAGGATAATTTTAGATCTCACTCAAAATCCAGTAGACTTAACAATTTTCCAGGATTTCAGGGTTGGGGGGATTGCAACGCTCCATTGGATTTTGTTATGTATGAGGGTATGGAACTAGTATTTAATCAAGAGCATCAAGCCCTCTATGTACCTTGATGTTAGTGGCATTGGTTGTTGAATTCCTCTATCATGAAGCTACTAAAAAAAGTACCCATCGCTAAAACAAAATATTGACTTGACATGCTATGCTTTTTCTTTCTTATTCTAATGCTTAGAGGGTAATATTGGTGATGAAGATCCCAATATAGGCAACGATTTTGATGATATGTAGGTATTTGCTATAGCATGATTTTTTTTGGATGCTAGACACCATGTAGAGCTTGATTGTTGATGTATTTTTGTTTTAGAGATGGATTGCACTAGTGCTATTTTGGTTATGTGCACCCTTACATGCTATATAAATTATATAAATGATATTTTTTGCTTATTTGTGTATAAATGGTCTGGATTCATATTGATGCACATGAATATATATGTTTCTCTTTAAAATTTGAATATTTAATATGTTTTGTCCGGTTTTTTACTGATTTCAGTCCGGTTCTAATTGGTTCTCGGTTCAGGGGGTCTACCGGTTCGATGACTGGTCCAGTTTTGATAACATTGGCAGAAAGATGAGGACACATAAGAAATAGTAAAAGACCAATTGAAAACTAAGTCACAAATTCAAACAACTTATCTCACATTAGTGAAAAGGTTGGGAAAAATACTCGAGCATAAACATAGACTGATCCGTGTTATGTTATGTTAAGTTGCAATGGCCATAAATTAGATATACTTAGTAAATCTCCAAGCCTAAAAGGGTCAGTAATCTTTATAAATAAGGATCTTATTCTAGAAGACTAAGTCGAACCAAGGAAAGAGGTTCAAAAGGTAAAGGAAGCAAGAAAGGAAGACAAATAGGCAATCATTAGAAATAGGAAAGCTATTATTAGAGATAGAGACCAAAATAAGAGTGATAAATAGGAATTGGGATCACTTCGGATCCTCTTTTGGAACTTTCGTGGTTTTCCATGGTGTAAAGGTCTTATGTTAAATTGGATACTAGGTGATATTGATTTATTTTCTTAGTTGAAACTTGGGAGCATGATGAATCCAGGGCCCCTCACATAGATGGATTCATTCTGTGGTTGGCTTGGAATAAGAAATCCTCTCATAGAGGTTTTGGTGGAATAGCTTGTTATATAAAAAATAATATTTCTCCTTATGTTTGGCTTCATAAGATCGACCCACGTAATCAGTACATTTGGATCGAAATTTCTGACTCTAATGCCAATAGGATTTATCTCGCAATTTGTTATTTTGCTCCTATCCACTCACCCTTCTATAAGTAAAATAACTTGGATAAGAACTACCCCTTAAATACCTTAGAAAAGGATATTCATAGTTTAAGGAATGAAGGTAATATCCTCTTGTTAGGGGGCTTCAATCCTAGAACAACTACTAACCAAGCTACTCTCCTAAGAAATAACTCTCACCCTAATCCCCTTTGGCTAGATGAGGACTGTGACCTAGCTAGTAGATTCAAAAGAAATTCTGAAGACATAAACAAGAACTTATTTGGTACCAAGCTAATCAAACTCTGCACATCCCAAGACCCGATAATTTGTAATGGAATTAATAAGTGGCCAACTTCCAACAAATTGACTTGTATTCATGGGCTTGGTAGTAGTGTTGTGGATTATGAGATATTTGATATTCATGTTCTCAAGTGTATCGTTAATTTTGACCTTCTATATGACCATCGGCCTGATTCTGACCATAGACCTCTAACCTTAACTCTAAAGTTTGACATTCACACCTGCTGCACGCAAGAGAATTGTGAGAGTCAAAGGCACATTCGTTTTGACAAAATTAAAATGGATCTCTTCTTAAAGGATTTAATAGGGAGTTGACTGGGTTTGACTTTGACTAAAAACACTAGTCATTGATGTCAAATTGTAATGAACGCTTCTTATAATTTTTTGGATTACATCAAGTTGGAAGCTCCATTGTTGGATGGTTGAAAACCCGGTTCTTAGGGTTTGGGTTCCCTGGATTGAGGACATGCCCCCGACTTTGTCGAGGGTTTTTGAAGAGGAAAATGATTGAGTTTGTTCCGGAGATCCACGTCATTGGATTCTCCTTGGAAAGATGTTTGTGATGGTATGTGGTACGCCTCGAAAGGTCTCTTGGTTTGAGAGATATTCACGTTTGAAGTTGAGGACCCCTGTTGGTGTGCTAAAACCCCATAGGATGGGTCATGGCACACATTCATTGGTCAATGATCATTAAATATCTAAGTTAAGGGTTACTACGAATAAGTTATTAAATGTTAGTGAAAAATCATCTTAAGAAAAGTATTAAATTAGTGTCCTTCATTATTTGATGACTAATATCCCTCCTCCATAAGGCTCACGACCTTCCTTACTTAACACACAAGACATGAATTAATTAATTTCGAATGTTTTAATTCCTCATGGAGCCTCTCATAATCTCCAATGTTCATTTCAATGGAGCCCTTCTTAGCCCACACATAGTTCTATGAAAAGGAGATAGTATACCTTACCTCACATATCATATTTCAACAACATATCTTATGCTTTTATGCTCTGAAATAGTTCGAACTCCTGAGGCAGAATAACGAATTTCAGAAGAGGGCTAGGGCTTGTATTCCTTGTTTTTTACTTAATTGGGATTCGGTGGGCAAGGTGTTTTTGCAGGTATGCTCTCTCCTTTAAGGTTTAAATCACTCCTCCAAAAGCAATTAACTCAACATATGATCTAGTAAATAAGGACTCTGAAACTTTCAGCCTCCCTGAGCAGCGAACACAAAGATTTATAGATGGTTAGGTTTGGCTTGTATTTGGTGTTGAGGGTTATTTTGATAGGTAACATTCGATCCTATTAAAGGAAATTGTTAAGAATTTCTTTTTGGGCAGCAAGTGGAATAAAGACACCTCGAAGAAACATCTAAGAATTTTTGTGGGACCTCAGCTTATGGAAAGTTTTATTGAAAGACCTAGTACCCTAAGCCTCCATGCTATAAACCTTAGTAAGACCTAAATCCTCGGCGTTATGCAGTTAGGACAGCGTAGAGTTTTTATTTGAATCTTTTTGTTTGCTTCTAAGATCACTTGGAATTTCTAATTGCAGACCTAGGGCAAGATAGTTAGGGACTGTTTGTGACAACAACCTTTTCCCTTGATCTTCCATCAACACTACATAACTATTAGTCGACGTGTGTCCATCTCTGAATTTGCGTAGACTTGTTTCAAGCCCTAATCTTTGTGGACTGAGAAATGATTAGTTGTGATAACATTGGAGCAGTCATGCTACTATTTTATGGCATTCAAAGTTTGAAGATGAAGTTTGTTCACCTACAGTCGTCAATATATGACAATAATTCTTAGAATAATCTCATTGTGTATCATTGAGTAACTTCAAGAACCAAAGGCACTAACCCAATTATTGACTTTGAATTTTATTTGATCTAACAGTATCGTGTGCATCTTGTTCACAAACGTCTCATTACAATTCTGAAACAAAGTACAGTGACTTTCTTCCTTGACATATAGACTTGAACATCATTATGACTGCCCTATTATAACAGTAAAACAGTATCATGATTTGACATAACTCTTTGGTGATATGATGCCTTGACCCTAACTTGACTTGATATGACAGCAGCCGTGCTTACCAAGACTGTGACATGACTTGACATTAATCCTTTGCAATATGATGCCCTGACTTTATAGACAGATTTGACAGTGACTGAAAGACTAGGTGATGCAACCTTCAATGATATGAAAATATGACAATATGACTTGTGATAATGTGTACTTACAATGATCTCAATTATCTTGGCTGCCTATGACACATGATTTAGAACTGCTATGATTGTGAGTTGACACAGTTTATTGTAAAATGACTACTAGTTAGTGGCATTAACATAAACAATTTGTAATATTGCTAATTGGAAAATAACAGTAAATACCAAAAACATGAACTAGGAACAACGATTAAATTTAAAGTCCAAGCACCCAAATCAGAACACCATAGAAAATAAGCAGAATAACTGAGCCATTTTATTAATCAATGAGAATCTGAGTACATAATGAGTAAGAACAATGGATCTTGGGCTTGCTATGCAAACCCCTTGTGAAATCTCGCTGACCGAACTACTGAAATGGCTCCACACTGATGATGCACATTGCCCAGAAAATCTGTTTTAGGCTGTCAAATGGAACTAGAAGTTCTGCTCAAAATAATGCCTGGAATGCTCTGAAATTGCTGCTGCAAGCTCCTCTCCTCGGACCCAAAACTAGTCGAACCCACAAAATGGTGCATATTCCCCAGCTAGCCAGCAATTTGCGCTGCTATAAGAATGAGCATTTTAAGCCCAAATATCGCTTAGAAAATTCTGTAAAATTAGTCGGAGACTCCTCTCAAGAAACCCACAAAAACCCAGAAACTTGAAAGGTTTCCCTTGGTTTTGATCTTCCAAAATTGGTCACTCATAGGGTGGCCCTCCGCCAAACCAAAACACTGTGACTGTGGCTGAACCTGTCAATCTCTGCTCCCAAAAATCCAGCAATCTCCTCCAAATGACCCTCTAACCAACTTTTCAACACCCCAACTTCCAACTCCTCTAGATTGTGCTGCCCCAAATTACCTGACTCTAGTGATTGTGCAGTCATGGAGTGAGAGACCCAGTCTTGAGCATTGGAATTGTGTTCTGCGTGTGGAAATGACTCCTTTGCTATAGCTACACTCCTCCCACCTGGAAATGATCAAGAAATGCTCCTGTAGCTTCTCAAATCAGCACCCAACTTCGCTGCTCTTTTTTTTGCACAGTAGCTGTTCCAGAACTGTGTGGGAAATCTCCAGAAATGCGTAGAAGCCTGTTAAAGGTGTCTCCTCCAGTCTCACTGATAGGAAACTATCACTGTGGCTGAATCTATCAATATCTGCTCCCAAAACTCCAACAATCTCCTCCAAATGACCCTCCAACCAACTTTTCAACACCCCAGCTTCCAACTCCTCTGGATTGTGCTGCCCCAAATTACCTCACTCCAGTGATTGCACAGTCATGGAGGGAGTGACGAAGTCTTGAGCTCTGGAAGTGTGTTATGTGTGTGGAAATGTCTCCTCTACTATATCTACACTCCTCCCACCTGGAAATGATCAAGAAATGCTCCTGTAGCTTCTCAAATCAGCACCCAACTTCGCTGCTCCTTCCTTTGCGCAGTAGCTGCCCCAGAACTGCGTGGGAAATCTCCAGAAATGCGTAGAAGCCCGTTAAAGGTGTCTCCTCTGGTCTCACTGATAGGAAAGAAGCCTTCCTAGGGTGGCACTCTAGGTCCACCGAAGAAAGGTTGAGCTTCACTCCTTAGGAAGCTCTTGTGCTAAACAACACAACTTGGTTCAGCTGAACAACTAAGGCAAATGTGCTTTTCGAATTGGAAAAAGACCCCAAATGTTGCTTCACTTCTCCTATTTATGCTTGTTGGCCTTGAGTCTCTTGTGGGCCTCATCTCTAATTTCGACCTCACTTAGGAAATCGAATTGCCTTCCATGTGGTGCATATTATTTGTGGGCGAGTGGCACCCACATTCCACTAAAATGCTCATCAACCCACTTTTCCTAAGTTTATATGCCAAATATTTATTAACTGCCACAAATTGCAAAATTGAGAATTCCCTTAGCAAATTTATTAATTGGGGACATGACACAATTGACCTGATATGAAAAGTCAGCAGTATGAATTATCTAGGCTTGGCTAGTGTTTTGAACATTGATACCTTGTCCTCATGTTTGTAGAACATTAACATAGGAGTCTTCTAATGTAATATTTCAAATTAGTAGTCAGCTAATTGAAATATTAATTTTGATTAATTTTGCCTTTTTCCTAATGTTCAACAGAAATAAAGTGGGTAAGGGGACCCACAAATAAACTATGTAGCTAAAGTGCTTTCCTAAAGTCACGAGAGACAAATATTGAGGTTGTAGTGGGGTCCATGTGGCCACTCTCTCGAATGAGGCGGCGTCCTAGTGGTAGTGTGGGAGAGGCAGTGCAGTGAACAACGCAAAGATATGTTGGAGGAGGGGCAGTGCAGTCTAGGTGGGCCCCAGGGAATGTTGGAGGCTCAACTTGGACAAAAGAGGATGAGAGCAACTCATTCATCATTTATTCATCACCTATTTTCTGTCTGATTGACTGTAGCATGCTTGAGCTGTTTAGCCGAGTCTACAAGTGCTGTTTAGCACAGAGATTTCTGAGAGGAGATCTCAACCTCTACCTCGGGGGATTTCGAGTGCCCGCTCACGAGTGGAGTACCATCTGATTTTGGGAGGAGTTTCCAGTAAGACATTCTAGGCATATGCAGTCCCTTCGGGACAACGCAGAGGCCATCTTGACTGTGCAGTGATTACGTAGTCCAGCTGAGGAGAGGTGTTTGGAAGTAGGGAGTGTTGGAACACCTAATCCTACATGGGTAGGTGTGGAATGCGAAAAGTCACAATGGAGTCCAAGTGACCTTGGAATGTGAAACCAAGAGTCACACCATTGTATTATAAATGTACATCATGTATAATGGAAAAATAAGAAAGCCTCTCGCTTATCTTTCATTGTGTGTTGAATCTCTTGTGTGTGTGTTTATTCTTCTCATACACCATGTGTGTGTTTAACATGGTATCAGAGCTGATACGTCCATAACCAGATCAACATTGAGTGAGCCATTTGTGTTTATGGCCTGTGCTTATCTGCAAAAATTCTTGGCATTTTTGCAGCAGAGAGAGTTTTTCTGCAGCAGTGTTTTTGCCGCATTCATCAATCAAAGATTTTCTGCAGCATTCAGAAATCTGCTTTGAAAAGAAGAAGCATTCAGAAATTGGCAGCACTGGTTTTGAAGAAGAGCAGCATTGTGCATTTGAAGGTTTTCATTCTGACTTCCATGCAATTTCTGCTGCCCACTTTTAAATTCTGCATTTTGAAGAGCTGTTGAAATACTGTTTAAATTGGGTTTCTGAAGAAGATTTCTGAGTTTTCTGCAAATTTCTAATTCTGCATTTATCCAATATTCTGCTGCTGGAAGAAAAAATACTCTCTCCTTCTGCCACATTTGTGAAATTTCTGCTCTACTCTACTTTGCTGTTTTAACATTAAAAAAAAAAAAAAAATAAATAAATAAATTTCTGAGCTCCTTCAGCCCCGACCTCACGGCCCTCAAGCCCTACAAGCCCATCCCTACAGCCTTACCTACGCTACAGCGGCGCCCTCTCCCCCATTATCACTCCATTTTAAACGACCCGTCTACGCTACTCCCTTATCCCTTCGGCTTAACATCCACTTTGCCCACGGGCTTCAACGCACAGCTCCCTCGCCGCTATACACACTCCCAACACTCCTCGCTGCTAAACTCCACGCTCTCCCCCTGCAACCTCATAGCTCCTAACCTACGCTGCACTCTACCTTGTATGCTCTACGCTCCTACGACTCCCTCTTCAACACACTCAACTCGCTCACCTTACACTGCACTATTCATACGCTCCTTACACCTCTATTCAATGTTCATACGCTCCTACCCCCCCAACTCTGCGCGGCCCCCCACACTCTACTACCTCACGGCCCTCGCGTCCACCCTAACTCGCTACCCTATCCGCTCACGACCTACCCTACCTGCCGGTCTGCATCCTCACGGCCTTTCGACCTTTCCACAAGACCCATCGCTGCACCTTACCCCACTCCTCGCGCTCGCTCTGCAGCCTACTCTCTCCTTTACGTAGACTCCCCCACCCTTATCACTCTGTCCTCCCCTATCCACACTACGCCCTCCTCTGCGATTAAACACCCTCTACGCCACCACTCGAGGCCTCACGGCCCTCCCCTCCTCCACGCTTCTCCACGCTCTTCTAATTTCACTCAACCCGCCCACTTTTAAATTCGTTTTTTAATTTTTAATTTTTTATTTAATTCCCCTCCCCCCATTTTAATAACCCCCCTTCCATTTCATTTCAATTTTTTAATTAATTTCTTTTAAAATAATTAAACAAAAAAAAAATTTCATTCCCTTCCCATTCTAAATTAATCCCCTTTCTTTTAAATTCCTCTCATTTTTAACTAATTCCCATTTTTAATTTAAAAAAAAAAAACAGCAAAGAGAGAGGAAGAGAGGAAGAGTAGAGAGAGAATATGAACAACAGAAATGAAGGAAATGGCATATGAAGAAAATGGACTGTACACATAGAGAAGAAAAGTGAAGTTTATATTGAATGATTTATGGCATATATCGAAGGGTGATTTTCTAAAGAGATTTGCATTTGAAGATAAATTGGTCCTCATTTTGAACAGCAGTGGCATTCATAGTTTGGGCACACAAAATTTCTGATTTGTGGAGTTTCTCTTAAGCTCTATTGCATTTTGCATCAAGGTCAAGCATCCAAGCTTGTGAATATCTCCTCCTTTTGTTGAGTTGTTTTTGGTGTCAAACAGCTATTTGAAGAAAAAATTGAGCTGCCTTAAAGGCTTTTTGCATAGTGTTTTTGTTGCATATTTTTGTAGAAATATTGTATTGAACTGACATTGTATTGCTCATTCATAGTTGCAATCAGCAGACTTTGTACTTTGAGAGTTCTCTTGAGTCATTTATCTTTCTTGTTGAATCACATTGTAAACGGGTGCATTTTCGGTTGAAGCCGACAACCTTTCATTTTTTGAGCCTAAGTTGTTGAAAATGGCTAAAATCAATGAGGCATTAGAGTTGTTGAATAACCTCATTCATTCCAATGTTCATGACATGATAAAAATGAGCAAGAATGCTCTTTGTAACATTTAAAGTTGTTTGCAAGATGCACAAGAAAAGATTGAGTTTTTGCAGTTGGAATCTCAGCTCCAACGAGATGAACTTCAGCAAAAGAGTCACCATTCTGAACCTGTTTCTGTTCAGAAGATTGAGAAAGACTCCCATCAGCAGCATGTCAGTAAAGTTGTAGTTGATCCACATTCAGTTCCTTGTACAAGAGCAGATCAACATGCAGATGCAGCAGTTCAACCTGCAGTTCTCAAGCCCATCATCAGACCTTGGGAAGAGCTTGTCCACAACAAGCATCGAACTGGTCTTGGATATGACAAGGATGTGTCATTTCATATTTCGGACTACACCAAGCCCATCATATTTCAGAGTGCCGGATTCCTGTATGACAGTTCACCTGCAGCTGTTCCAGATCTTGTTCTGCTTCCACAACAACAGATTGTAAAATGCCAACACTGTGATCGAGTTGGCCATATGAAAGATCACTGTTTTGATCTTCATCCATGCAAGCACTGTGGTCGGCACACTCATTCTTCAGACAAATGCTTCAGAAACAAGCCTCTTGCAAGAACAAAGATTCATCTTGGATGGATCGCTTCTTGGCAATGGGCATCAGCAGCCAAGAAGTTTAAGTCGCATGTCAGAACATGTTCACGGATATTGAGCAAACTTGCAGTTGAGTTTTCGCCATCATCTCACCTTGTCCCTGACAGGGGGGAAAATGGTGGTCATGTACAAGGTTCGACGACAGATCAAGCGAGCCTGAGCCATAATCTCTCATTCCATGTTCAGAGTTGTAGCCAGAGACACAACAGTTCAAGCGAGCCTGAGCCACAATTCGTCACTCTAGATTCAGAGATGTAGCCAGAGACACGGATGCCCATGAGCATGCCTTTGGTTGGTGGACAACCTTAAACCATCATCTTTGGTTGGTGGACAACCTTAAACCACCACAGGTAGTAGACCTCCCTTCTTTTAGGTCGAAGGTCTCCCTTTCATATATGAGGAACACTTCCTCTAGCAGAAGCCTTCAGCTTAGCAGCCTTCAGCTTCTTGTCAGCTTTGGTTGAGTTCCAGGAAATGCCTCAAAGCATTCCCGAGTTGTTGGTAATCCTAAAACCATCACAGGTAGTAGACCTCCCTTCTTTTAGGTTGAAGGTCTCCCTTTTTTATGAGGGACAATTCCTCTAGCAGAAGCTTTTAGCTTCTTGCTAGTTTTGGAAGAGTTCCGGAAATTGCAACAAGTTTTGCGTTCCAGTGTTGGTGGTCATCCTTAAACCACCTCTGTTTTCCAACATTTCAGAGAGTTGATTCAGCCCAAGTGCTGCCATGTATACTTTGTAGATTTGTATTACAACTCTCTTCTTGGACTCACACATACCCCTTCGGATTACGGGGGGATGTTGGAACACCTAATCATACATGGGTAAGTGTGGAATGCGAAAAGTCACAATGGAGTCCAAGTGACCTTGGAATGTGAAACCAAGAGTCACACCATTGTATTATAAATGTACATCATGTAAAATGGAAAAATAAGAAAGCCTCACGCTTATCTTTTATTGTGTGTTGAATCTCTTGTGTGTGTGTTTATTCTTCTCATACACCATGTGTGTGTTTAACAGGGAGGAAGAGCAGATTTCAGCCGAAGTTTCGGAGGGTAGGCTAACCACCTCCTACCAGGGATTTGGGGCAGAATTTCAGAGGCACTTTCTAGCATTTTAGCCAGAGAATCGATTCACCAAGCAGAGCAGTGTGCCAAGCTCAAGGGGGCTATTTTTTGGGTTCGGGATTTCTGGAAACCCTTCGCGGGTTTTTGTGGGTATTGTGAGTAGATTCCGGGGTTCAAAGCCCAGAATTTTCTGAGCATAGGAGCAGGCCCAGCTCGTAGTCCATTTCCAACCAACAGTAGCAGTTCCAGCTCTGGTAGCACAATGAAGGAGCCACGCAGAGCAACAAGTCAACAGTGTTTTGTCTGGGTTTAAGCAGTATCTCAGCCTGTCTTGTGCAGGCCCAGGTGCCATCTTTTCGAGCACCTTATTGTACTCTTTCCCACAAAAATATTAATAAAATGGCTCAAATGTTTTTGGCTCCATTCATGGTGTTTTAATAGCATTTCCTGTTTTGTTGTAGTTTTTAGTCATGTGTGCTTTGTATTGCTGTTTGTTTCCAGTTTGGGATATTATAGTGGTATCAGAGCTCAGACTTAGCTCAGCCTGTGGAGCACGCGGTCTATGACATCGGAGGATAGGTAGAATGTCACTTACTGGAGACAAAGGTATAGGAGCAGAGAAAGGAGGCTCGAGATTACACCAAACCAGGTAGACAACGTTCCGGTGGAAGAAGAAAGAGGAAAGGCACCCATGGTAGAGGAAAGAGATGAGGGAAAGTAGTTTGCTCAACTCCTTCTGAAGTCAGTACAAGAGCTCACCAAGAGGATTAAGGAGATGGGGCAAAAGATTGGCGAAGATAACAAGCAGAAGGGAGTTCCAGTGGAATTCCAGTTTGGAGAAGGATCTATCACTTCCCATCGCCCACATGAGCCTAACACTGCGCAATAGGTGGTGCCACGCACTCCACCACGTTCTACCATTCCTACGTTCCTGGCTTTAGGAGCTGGAGCAGGAGGGCCACAAGAGCCGAAGGTCGCTCACTATGGGGAGTATTTTGCGGAGTATCAGTCCTATGGGCCAAAGTTTGGAGGTGCTCTCACCTTCAATGAGTTTTGCCAGCTAAAGAACAACAACAGACCTAGAGGCCAGACCAGACGAGGAGGGTACACACAAGGCAATGACTTGCAGCGTACCGCGGGTAGACTTTTCCTGCCTACTTTTGATGGGTCATCCAAATGTTCAGCCAAAACTTGGGTGGAGAAGGTGGACATTTATTTCCAGCTTAACCAGATGATGGAGGTAGAGGCCATCAAGGTGGCTGCATTGCACTTAGAGGGGGAAGCCCATGACTGGTGTTTCCATGGCATGACTACGTTGGGTCACTCGAGAGTGACAACGTATGATGATTTTACTCGGAGAGTGCTAGAGAGGTTTGATCGGAAGGATCTAGAGGAGCATTTTGTGGAGCTGACCAAGCTCAAGCAGACAGGGAACCCAAAGACTTACATCTCGGAGTTCTTGAGACTCTCAGTGATGGTTCCGGACTTGTCGGAACCGAGGAGGATCTACATGTATATTGATGGTCTAGCAGAACCCTTGTGTGGGCTAGTGAGGTCTACTTGGCCCACTACGCTGCAAGACGCAATGTGGAGAACCAGAGATTTGCAGAACGCGTTGCCGAGCACGAGGGCTCCCATGCCCAATAGACCAGCGTTCCAGCAGAAAGGGAGGGACGTGAGAGCTCCACCCCCGAGAGGGAATCAGGCCCGAGGGCCTTTGGATGATGATACCCAGAGGGATTTGAGGCAGAGGAAGCTCTGCTTCACCTGTCAGGACCCCATGTGTCACATATGTGTTGTAGGGAAGGCACATTACATTGAGGTCTTCCCGGACAGTTAGGGAGAAGAGGAAACATATGATAAGGTGGGAGGAGATGCCAACACAGGAGCACTAGGAGAGAATCCTTCACCATCACCTCCTCCAGCAACAAGAGGATCAATGTTTGCACCTACCGGAGGGGTACTTGCATCTTTGTGTGGGGTCTCCAAGTACTTAACGCTGAGGGTTCGAGGTACAATACAGGGACAACATGTCTTGGTACTAGTCGATAGCGGGGCTATGAATAACTTCATTGATGCCCAGATGGTGTAGAGGAGGGGCATATAGACGAAGAGCTTTGACGGTTTTTCCGTGCTAGTTCCAGGGGCTAGGATCATGCAGTGCATGCATTATGTCCCAAAATTGACAGTGACCATGGGCACATATTCATTGACACACCGTTTTTTTGTGTTCAATATTCCGGATACCAATATGGTGTTGGGGGTTCAGTGGCTCATCACCCTTGGTAGAGTCAGTGGCAAACACTGGAGATGGAGTTTGTGGATAAGAAGAGTGGGAAGAAGGTGATGCTCAGGAGCATGCACACGTACCCTCCACAGACAATCTCTGCGCATAGGATGGATGCAAATTTCCGGAGGGGAGATATAGAGTGGGCCGTGGAGTTGAGGATTTCAGATGTAGGTGTCTCGGGCCAGCCTATGCACCCAGATATAAAGACTCTCCTAGATCGTTACTCTATGGTTTTTTGGGGACATTCCACCGGGGTAGTGTAATGAATAAAATAATGTAAATAATGATTAATTAGTATTTAGTAATTTAGGTTGAAGAGGCATGTCTAATGGGGCATGACTCTCTGTGAAGAGGCACCTGCCTAGGTATATAAGCGGGTCTCATTTGTAACATTCAGTCATCAATTCATTCATAGAGTTTATATATAATATTTGTATCCTCATGGACATTTTTATATTCCAAGTCTTTTGGAGTACTTAACTTGAGAAGGAACTTTGTTCAGTTCATTTGGTATGAGAGCTGTTCAAGCCTTCGACCGCTTAACCGTTGCACCGAGCCACGCTCTCCGATCCAGGTCTTTGACCGTAAAATTCGCTTACACTTTTGGAGTTTCTCCGTTTGCTGATTTCGTCAGAGGCCCTTGGCCATTTAAAAAAAAAATAGAATTATATAAAAACAATAATACGAACACAAGAAAAAAAACAAACATTAGGAGAAAAAAATATAAAAGAGAGGAAAAAAAGAAAAAGAAAAAAGTATTAGAAAAGTAAAAAGTAACAAAAAGAGGAAGTATTAGAAAAGGTGAAAAAAAAATAGAAATAGAAATATATATATATATATATATATATATATATATATATATTTAAAATAAAATAAAAAAATTGGACTTACCTTGCTGATGCCGCCCCTAGCTGGAAAAGACGCACCGTCATTTGATTGTCTGTTGCCTTGTCGATCCTACCCACTGTCCACTGCCTTGTCGATCCTAGCCACTGTTCGCTGCCTGATGTCGGCCACTACTGCTATCCGCACTCCGCCGCATTGACTTGCTAATTTTCCACAGCCAACAAGTCAATGACTGTTCGCCATCGCGTCCCTTCCAACCATCTGTATACGTGTTGAATTGGTGTTGTAGGCGACGTGAACAATCTACCATCGAAAATATCCCCTGCTGCACCACCGTCGCAGGCCGACTTTATCCGCATCCTCTCTCTGCAGCGTTTCTCTCTACTTGGAGTCAGCTGTCAACACCACTGCTACAACTCTATTTTGTAGTCATTATTCGACTAATTTATATTTCTGCCAACTGCTGCCATGACAGATCGCAACCCCCTTCCGCAATCGCCTGATCCCTCGCTGCAAACGCAGACACTTGTTGCATAGTTGCCAGGTTTATCACTGCACGGAGCCGTCACCAACCAACCCCCTTGCACTTGTTACCAATTCTCGTTGCAGCAGAGCGCTGCCACCCTCAGTGCCAATTTTTGGTTACCGTCACTCCCCTCGTTGCCCGACAAGCAATAAAGAAGATCAAATTTTTCCTATTTTTCTAGACGTCATAATCGCCACCTATATCGTGCTGTCGTTTCATTTGAGCTGCATCCCTACGATATAATTAAAACTGTTTAGTAAAATAATTAGTGGAGTGGGTTTCGTACAAGTCGTCATATTTTTAAACAATAGGTGTAAAATAAGATTAATAGGGTATTAAATAAAAATAAAAAATAAAATATTATATATATATATATATCAAGAAGACTATATAGGGAAATAAAGTGTAAAAAAAGGGGGTATTTTTTTATCAAAGGCTATAAAAAAAAAGAGGGGAAAACTTATATTATTAAAATATATGAAAGGATCACTAATTGTGATGTGAAAGTATTGCTGTCATAAGATAATAAAGTTATTAGGAAAAGGGTCTTAATATAAAAGAAGGCGTTGAAATAATTAGAAAGGTTATTCAAGTATTTCTTTTAAATATATCTATATATATATATATATTGAAAAGGTCAAAATAAAACAAGAATTATTTTAAGGTAATTAAAAATCCAAAGAGTCAAAGTATTATTTAATAAAATTATCGATAAAGACAAAAGGGATTCGATCTTTGAAGGAGAAAAATAAAAAGAAGGTAAAGAGATGATTTCCACAAAGAACCATGGTTTCTTTGCAATATGTCATTTTTGCTTAGAAAGATATCCTAATTGTCAAGAATCATTTAGAAATCAAAATGTTGTCTACAAAAAATGTTACAAAGCCTTTACGTTAGTTGAATTTCTAAGTGATACAGAAAAATAAACATTAGCAAGATAGATGAAAGAATTAATGGCAACAGTTGGGAAACAACATACAGATGTTAATAACGAAATAAGGAAGACATAATCCAAATTACAAGATAAACACCCCTCATCATCCCTACAAAACAATGTGATCTCATGTACCGAGAAATCGCAGTTGAAAGATCAAAAGAAAGACATAGTAGCCGAACTTTGGCAAAACAAGAAAGTGTTACAGCAGGAATATGAAGATCTTGTAGATATGCATTACAAACAAGTAATGGAAAAAGACGAAGAAATTTCTCGCCTCAAGGACCATGTCGAAAAATTAATTGCACAAGTCAAGAAGACTAAGGTCACAAAGAAGGAACTCAAGAAGCACTTATCAGAACAAAAAGAGGAAAATTTACGTCTAAAGAACCTTAATAAAAATTTATTAGAACAAATCAAAAGTTTAAAAGATGAAGAGAAGAATACTAAGGATAAAGTCAACAATTCAGAAAACGAAGAACTTTTACATCTGAGGAATCATAATCAAAACCTTATTAGGTAAATAAAGAAGCTCAAAAGCGACAAGAAGCTACTTAATGTCAAGTTAGAAAAACTTACCCAAGAAGAAGACAAGCAAGTTGCAGAAAATACAAACTTAGATGTTGTAGTTCAGATGATGAACATCCCATGTGAAGGTTTTGTAACCAACTCGACAACATCCTCTCTAGAAGAAAATCAAAAAGTTGATACACACCTAATAAGGGAAAGTCAAACCCAAAAAGTTCCCTATCGACATCTGAATCACGAGAATAGGAAACTCGGTCAAGCTATGTATTCAGAATAGAAACAACAAACGGATGTTCCGAAGAATAATGAAGCATGCACAACTCAGTCCAGTGATAATTGTTCGTCACAAGTTTTCAGTGATGAAAAGGTTCTACAAAAGATTAATTTCTGATGGTTCGATCCCTTCTCAGTGCGACAGTTTTGTTTGTCACTTGGAGGAACATATTAGCTTGTATCAACAAAGATGACTATCCCGAGACAAAAATATAGTCGAAGCTGAAAAAGAGATCAAGCCTTTTTGTAATATCCCGAAAGGGAAATAGACAGCAATACAAGTATACGACAATATAGAAAATGCCAGAAATAGAACATTAAGCAAATACTCATAAAAATGCCGGGAATGCTAAGCCATTTTATTAATCTGAGAATATAAAGAAATACAATAGATGATCGGAATGAGAGCACCTATTCTTGCTCAAGGCAAGTGGAGAACTCTCTTAGAAAGACAGAAAATGGCTGCTCTAAGAAACTGCGTCCCAGCTGCTGGAAATCTATCGTAAAACTGCTGCTGCTGGAATAGACTGATAACTAGGGGCTGATCCCCTTGCCGGAATGAGCTGAAAATCTGTGGACCACTTGTACTCACTAACCCGGACAAAACCCAGAAACCATATCAAAAATGGTCAGCCTCCGAAAATCACCAGAAAGTCCCTCCTCAAGGAATTACGCTGCCCTCCAAGGCTGTTAAGATAACAAGCAAGTAATAAACGAACGAGTGCCACAAACTCCTGGAAAAGCCTCTGCGGCGAGGCGGTCCTCCACTCGGGACCATCAGCCCGAAACTCCTGCCGAGAAACCCCGCAACGAGACACACCTCCAAGTGAGCTGGTCTGTCTCTCCGGAGACTGGGTCACTAAGGCAAGCTCCTCGGCAAACCTACTCGACCTCACTTCAGAAGGCATAAAAATGACCTTACCGGCGGGGCCGTCCCTCGGGGCTAAGGGCGAGATCTCCGACCGGAGACACTCAACACACTAAACAGTGCTGCAGACAGGCTAAACAGCCAGCGTGCTCAAGAAGACAAAATGTCTAGCTCCAATATCATCAACAACAAGAATGCCAAATGAGATGGCTCTCCCACCTTTTATAACGCTGGCCCTTCTCCAGAACCCTAACGTGGTCTCCCTCTCCTCCACGTGCTCCTCATCAAACTGCGCAGAAGCTCCTAGAGGCTACGTGGGCCCCTTCCTCTGCGTGGTGTTGGACCCCCATGGCTCCCCATAAGTTATGACGTTGTGCTACTAGGGAAACACTTTATTTTATTTAAGTGAGTTAGACCCCCTCCTCTCACTTTTTATTTATTAATAAACTATAGTCGGCAAAACTATACAAAATCGAATATTCCAATTAGCTGTGGCTAATTAGGAATATTACAGTCTCCCCCGACAAAACGTTGCTTGGCCTCAAGCAACTGAAGTGATGGATGCTGCAGTATCTTCTCATTCTCCCAAGTGGCATCCTCATCCGGCAAATTCTTCCACCTCACCAAGAATTCCCGGACCGTCCTGCTCCGTAGCTGCCTCTCCCTGGTATCAATAATAGCCTCTGGCTGCAACACCAAATGCCCCTCATCATCCGTGGGTGGTAGCTCATCCGTGACTGTCACCTGTTGTCCCAACGCCTTCTTTAGGCATGATACGTGAAAAATATTATGAATCTTGCTACCTGGGGGCAGCTCTAGCTCATATGCAACCTGTCCAATCTTGCGTATCACCCTGTACGACCCATAAAAGCGGGGCTTGAGCTTCTCAGCCCCCTTCTGCTTAAGTGACGACTGTCGGTATGGTTGTAATCGTAGGTAGACCAAGTCTCCTACCTCAAACTGTCTCTTTATCCGACGTCTATCAGCATACAGCTTCTGCTGGTTCTGTGCTGTGGCCATGTATCTTTGAGAGCTCGGAGGATGTCCTGACTCTCTTGGATCCAAATCTTGGCTCTCGGAGCCCTGCTAACACCAAACATCACGTCCGCAAAAGATAAAGGATGATACCCATACAAAGCATAGAACGGTGACATACCAATGGACATGTGATGCGTCGTGTTATAGCAATACTCTCCCAGATGCAGCCACTTTAGCCATGCTTGTTGCTGCCCACTCACATAGTTACACAAGTAGCCCTCCAGCCACTTGTTAACTATCTCCGTCTGTCCATCCGTCTGTGGGTGATAACTAGTGCTCGGTGTCAACTCTGTCCCCACTAGTCGGAAAAGCTCCTGCCAGAATTCGCCCATGAAGCGGCTGTCCCTGTCACTGATAATGGTCTTAGGAAGACCATGCAGTCTGAAAATCTCTCTGAAGAACAGCTCGGCCACCTGTGCTGCTGTGTAGTGTGCGGATATGGCAAAAAAGTGCGCGTACTTCGTCAGTCGATCAATGATGACAAAGATACAATCCTTGCCCTGCACCATGGGCAACCCTGTGATGAAGTCCATCGATATGCTCTCCCATTTCCCCTCTGGAATGGGAAGAGGCTGCAACAACCCTGCGGGATGGCTCATCTCTACCTTGTTCCTCTGACAAACATCGCACTCCCTGATATGCTGGAGTACGTCCTCCTTGAGGCCCTTCCATGAGAACCTCTCTCTAATGGCCCTGTAGGTTTTGGTAAACCCCTGATGGCCAGTCAATGGAGAGTCATGTGATGCATGGAGTATCTTCTTCTTAAGCTGAGATCCCTCAGTCAAGAAGATCCTGTCCCTGTAATAGATGATCTCATCAACCACCCTGTACCTGTCATCTGCTACCTGTCCATCCAGCACCTCACATGCAAACCTGTCCTTAGAGTACTCCACTAACAGTCGAGCCCTCCAATCTGTATCCAAGCTCATAAGAGATAACGTGGCCGGTCTCCGTGAAAGGGCATCTGCTACCACGTTATTCTTGCCTTTGACATACTCAATGTCAAAGTCATATGCTTGGATCTTACTGATCCACTTTTGCTGCCTCTCCTGCAACTGCTTCTGCTCCAGAAAGAACCTGAGGCTGTTGTGATCGGACCTCACCCTGAATCTACTGCCCACCAAATACTGCCGGTACTTGGCCAATGCATGCATAATGGCCAACATCTCCTTGTCGTATATAGAATACAACCTCTCATGCAGAAGGAGCTTCCGGCTCTCAAAGGCTATAGGGTGACCACCCTGCATCAATACTGCGCCGATCCCCTCTCCCGACGCATCGCACTCCAAGACAAATGGCTGCGTGAAATCCGGCAATGCAAGCACGGGGCAGCTACTCATCACCTCCTTGAGCCTATCAAAGGCTCGCTGTGCTGTATTTGACCAACTGAATGCCCCCTTCTTTGTCAAATTTGTGAGGGGTGCAGCGAGCTGTGAGAAACCCTTGACGAACTTCCTGTAGTAGGTGCAAATGCCAATGAATCCCTGAAGCTCGGTCACGTTCCTCGGCTCTGGCCAATCTCTGATGGCCCGGATCTTCTCCTCGTGGACTCTCACTTCGTCCACTCCTATGATATGTCCCAAGTACAACATCTCCGTCAACCCAAACTCACATTTGGAGAGCTTGGCATAGGATTGCTGCTCCTCCAAGATGTGCAATACTGTCTCAATATGTTGGAGATGCTCCTCCCAAGTCCTGCTATATATGAGTATGTCATCGAAGAAGACCAATACGAACTTCCTCAGATGACTGCGGAAGATATGGTTCATGCACCACTGAAAGGTGGCGGGTGCATTGGTCAGCCCAAAAGGCATAACCAGAAACTCAAAGTGCCCATAATGACACCTTAAGGCGGTCTTGGGAATGTCATGTTCCCTCACGCGAATCTGATGGTACCCAGATCTCAAATCAATCTTTGAGAAGAACTGTGCTCCTCTCAACTCGTCCATCAACTCATCGATCCTGGGAATGGGGTACCTGTTCTTCAGGGTCTTCTTGTTCAGAGCCCTGTAGTCAATGCACATCCGCAATGTGTCGTCCTTCTTCTTCACCAACACCACGGAAGAAGCAAAAGGACTCGTGCTCGGCCGAATATGCCCAAGGGCCAGCAACTCCTGAATAGCTCGCTCAATCTCATCTCGATAGGCCTTGGGATGCCTATAGGGTGTGGTGATCACTGCCTGTATACCCTGCTCCAGCTCAATGGTATGCTCAAACCCCTGATCCGGTGGCTGCCCTGGCGGAATATCCCCGAATACTGTGGCATACCTGTCAAGGATGGTCTGTACCTCTGGGTGCACTGCCTGTCCTGTAGTCGCTGCCTCTGATGCCCGCAGCTCTACTGCCCACTCTATGTCTCCCTTACGGAAGGTTGCCTCCATCTGATGAGCCGAAAGAGTCTGAGGCGGATATGTGTGCTGTCCCCGTATCTTCTCATGCCTCCCTATCTTGGCATCATCCCACTCCATCTCTAGGGCCTTCCAATCCGTCGTGACCTTCCCTAGAGTGATAAGCCACTGAACACCCAGTATCATGTTGGTGTCCGGAATATCGACCACAAAAAAGTGATCTGTCAACGTATAGGTGCCCATCGTCACCGATAACTCGGGAACATATCGAGCACACACCATGGTCTGGTCTCCTAGGACCAAAACTGAAAATCCATCGAAGCTCTCGGTCTGTATACCTCTCCGCTCAACCATCTGCGCATCGATGAAGTTGTGGGTGGCCCCACTATCGACCAAGACTGATACTCGCTGGCCACGCACTGTCCCCCGTACGCGCAGCATCAAATACTTGGGAACTCCCCGCAATGCTGCAAGAGCTCCTCCAGTAGGTGCAAACGACGTACCACCTGCTGCTGGTGGTGGTCCGTGGAGGTGGCAAAGTATCCTGCACTGCATGACAATCTCCTGCCTCCACATCATCCTCCTCATCCTCTTCCCCGCTGCTCTCGGAGAAAACCTCAATGAAATGTGCTTTCCCCGCAGCACATCTATGTCCTGGTGCCCATGGCTCCTGGCAGGTGAAGCACAATCGCTTCTTCTTCAGCTCCCTCCTGGTATCATCCTCAATCTGCACCCGTCCGGGATTGCCCTTGGGAGGCGGAATCCTCACGTCCTTCCCCTTAGGCTGGAAAGCCTGTCTCTGGGGATAAGGTGTCCGAGTCCTGGGTAAGACATCCTTTAAATCTCGAGTCCTGCTGATAGCATCTTGAAGTGTAGCTGGTCTAGTCGACCTAACTAGGCCACGAAGTGGCTCTGCTAATCCCTCCACAAACATGTAGATCATCCGAGCTGCGGATAGATCGGGCACCATCACTGAAACACTCAAGAAATCTGCAATGTAAGCCTCTGGGCTCCAAGTCTGATTGAGCCTCGTCAGCTCAACAAAGTGTTGTTCCGGATCCCTCTGGTCAAAACGCTCTATCAATCTCCTGGTAAACTCGGCATATGTCGTCACTGTAGAATGCCCGAGTGTCGTCATCCCATGAAACCACCAGTCCTGGGCCTCACCATCCAAATGTAATGTTGCCACCTTAATGGCCTCTATCTCCGACATCTGATTAAGTTGGAAATAGATGTCCAGCTTCTCCACCCAAGACTTTGCCGAACTGTTTGATGAACCATCAAACGTGGGCAAATGAAATCTGCTAGCTGTGCGGTGGTTGTCTCCATCATGATGATGCCGGTGCCCTCTGTGATGATCGCGGGGTCTACTGTCCCGCTGGAGCTGAACAAAGTCTCTGAACGAGATAGCATCTCTGAACTCCTGCCCGTATGCCTGGTACTCTGCAAAATAGTCACCCATGTGGCCAGGCTCTGGCTCCTGCTGTGCTCCTGCCCCTGTGTCCGCTCCTAGGAAGGTGGGCATAGTGGATCGCATGGGTGCATGCGATGCCATAAGGGGGGTAGTCTCGCACTCTGGCATATGGTGGGATGTGCCCGTTCCCTCACCAATTTGAAAACCCCTTGGGGTTTCACGCTGTCTAGCCTCCACGACAGCGAATCTCTGCCCCATCGTCTCCATCTGTCTCGACAGATCCTGTACTGATTTGAGGAGCATTTCCCTATATCTCCTCGCATCATCATCGTCCCCTACCATAGGACCCTGCTGCTCTGCGTCCACCACAGGCTGCTCCTGCTCTATATCTATCACAGGCTGCTCCTGATCCGTGTCCACCACTCGAACACAGTCTCCCTCTCCGTAGGTGTTCTCCAACCTACGCTCAATGTCTCTGTATTTCCTACCTCTGTAACAGATGTAGGGTTTATCCCTCGGTGTCATAGACTGCTAGCTCCACAGGCTGAGCCAGATCTATGCTTTGATACCACTATAATATCCCGAAAGGGAAATAGACAGCAATACAAGCATACGACAATATAGAAAATGTCAGAAATAGAACATAAAGCAAATACTCATAAAAATGTCGGGAATGCTAAGCCATTTTATTAATCTGAGAATATAAAGAAATACAATAGATGATCGGAATGATAGCACCTATTCTTGCTCAAGGCAAGTGGAGAACTCTCTCAAAAAGACAGAAAATGGCTGCTCTAAGAAACTGCGTCCCAGCTGCTGGAAATCTGCCATAAAACTGCTGCTGCTGGAATAGACTGAAAACTAGGGGCTGATCCCCTTACCGGAATGAGCTGAAAATCTGCGGACCACCTGTACTCACCAACCCGGACAAAACCCAAAAGCCTATCAAAAATGGTCAGCCTCCGAAAATCACCAGAAAGTCCCTCCTCAAGGAATTACGCTGCCCTCCAAGGCTCAGCGCAGATGCCAAATGATAATAGCTGAAACAGTGCCACAAACTCCTCGGAAAACCTCCTACTGGCAAAGACTGATCCTCCACTCCGGATATCAACTGAAACTCCTGCAGAAACCCTGCAACGGAACACCTCCAAGTAGAACTGCGTCCTCTCTCCCAGGGACTGCGCAGTCACAAGAGAAGCCCAGCTCCTCAGCAAAACAACCAACCAAACCTCCCGCTAAAGACTGAAGAAATGACCTTACCCGAGCAGGCACTCAAAGTCCCCCCGGGGCTAAGGGTGAGATCTCCGACCGGAGACACTCAACGCACTAAACAGTGCTGCAGACAGGCTAAACAACTAGCGTGCTCAAGAAGACAAAAGTCTAGCTCAAATATCATCAACAACAAGAATGCCAAATGAGAAGGCTCTCCCACCTTTTATAACGCTGGCCCCTCTCCAAAACCCTAACGTGGTCTCCCTCTCCTCCACGTGCTCCTCCTCCATATGCGCAGAAGCTCCTAGAGGCTATGTGGGCCCCCTCCTCTGCGTGGTGTTGGACCCCCATGGCTCCCCATAAGTTATAACATTGTGCTACTAGGGAAACACTTTATTTTATTTAAGTGATTTAGACCCCTCCTCTCACTTTTTATTTATTAATAAACTATAGTCGGCAAAACTATACAAAAATCGAATATTCCAATTAGCTGTTGCTAATTAGGAATATTACACTTTTTTCATCAACAAGCTTTGAGGACAAAGATTTTTGAGGAGGAAGGCAATGTAATGAATAAAATAATGTAAATAATGATTAATTAGTAAATTATTAATTTAGGTTGAAGAGGCATGTCTAATGGGACATGACTCTCCGTGAAGAGGCACCTACCTAGGTATATAAGCGGGCCTCATTTGTAACATTCAATCATCAATTCATTCATACAGTTTATATATAATATTTGTATCCTCATGGATATTTTTATATTCCAAGTCTTCTGGAGTCCTTAACTTGAGAAGGAACTTTGTTCACTTCAGGCAGCCACCGAATCGGGGGTTTGAGCACACTATTGAGCTGGAGTCCGGCATTCAGGCCGTGATCACTACCCCCTACAGGCATCCGAAGGCCTATAGGGACGAGATAGAGAGAGCTTTTCATGAGCTCTTTGTGTTGGGGCACATTAGGCCGAGCACGAGTCCGTTCGCTTCTTTAGTTGTTCTAGTGAAGAAGGATGGGACACTGCGGATGTGCATAGACTACAGGGCCCTGAACAAGAAGACCATGAAGAACCACTACCCTATCCGCAGGATCGATGAGTTGATGGATGAGCTGAGGGGAGTGAAGTTCTTCTCCAAGATTGATCTGAGGTCGGGGTACCACCAGATCAAGGTGAGGGACAAGGATGTCCCGAAGACTGCGTTTCGTTGTCACTATGGCCACTTCGAGTTCTTGGTGATGCCCTTCGGGTTGACCAATGCTCCGGCTACCTTCCAGTCTTGCATGAACAACATCTTCTGTGGTCAACTGAGGAAATTTGTGTTGGTTTTCTTTGACGATATCCTAATATAAACCGCTCCTCGGAGGAACACTTGCAGCATATAAAGACGGTGTTGCGTATCTTGGAGGAGCAACATTTCTATGCTAAGCTATCCAAGTGTGAGTTTGGCCTGACGAAGATGCTCTATCAGGGCATATCATTGGGGTGGACGGAGTGAGAGTCCAAGAGGAGAAGATCAGGGCCATCAGAGATTGGAAGGAGGCGAAGAATGTGACAGAACTTCAAAGGTTTGTGGGCATCTGTACCTACTACAGGAAGTTCGTCAAAGGATTTTCGCAGCTTGCAGCACCCCTCACAGAGCTTACCAAAAAGGGGGCTTTCAGTGGGACTGAGACTGCGCAGAAGGCCTTTGACAGGCTCAAGGAGGTGATGAGTAGCTGTCCAGTACTAGCCCTTCCAGACTTCACGCAACCATTTGTGCTGGAATGCGATGCTTCAAGGGAAGGAGTAGGCGCAGTACTGATGCAAGGGGGACACCCCATAGCTTTCAAGAATCGGAGGCTATTGTCACATGAGAGGCTGTACCCCATTTACGACAAGGAGCTGCTGGTTATCATGCATGCATTGGCCAAGTTTTGATAGTATCTAGTGGAGAATAGGTTCCGGGTGAGGATAGATCACAACAGCCTTGGATTTTTCCTCGAGCAGAAGCAGTTGCAGGAGAGGCAACAAAAATGGGTCAGCAAGATCCAGGCATATGATTTTGACATTGAGTATGTTAAAGGAAAGAACAACTTAATGGAGGGTGCGTTGTCCTAGAGACCAACATCTCTATCACTGATGAGCATTGACTCTGATTGGAGGGCGCAGTTGCTAGTGGAGTACTCCGAAGACTAATTTGCATGCGAATTGCTGGATGGGCAAGTAACAGATGACCGGTATAGGGTGATGGATGAGGTCATTTACTACTGTGACCGGATCTTTTTGACGGGTAACTCCCAGTTACGGAAGGATATTGTGCATGCAGCACATGACTCCCCACTCTCAGGGCACCAGGGGTTCACCAAGACATACAGGGCCATCAGAGAGAGGTTCTCTTGGAAGGGGCCTCAAGGAAGACGTACTCTGGCATGTCAGGGAGTGCCTAGTATGCTAGAAGAACAAGGGAAAGCTGAACCATCCGACAAGGTTATTGCAACTGCTTCCAATTCTGGAAGGAAAATGGGAAAGCATCTCTATGGATTTCATCACAGGGCTGCCCATGGTACAGGGCAAGGATTGCATCTTCGTGGTTGTTGACCGGTTGATGAAGTATGCCTATTTCTTTGCCATTTCAGCTTGGTACAGAGCTTCACAAGTGGCTGAGCTGTTTTTCAGGGATATTTTTTGACTCCATGGTCTTCCAAAGACCATAGTTAGTGACAGGGACAGCGGTTCATGGGAGGTTTCTGGTAGGAGCTGTTCCATTTTGTGGGCACAAAACTAACACCCAGCACGAGCTACCACCCACAGACAGATGGATAGACCGAAATAGTTAACAAGTGGCTGAAGGGCTACTTGAGAAACTATGTCACAGGGCAACAAAAGGCTTCGCTACATTGGCTGCACTTGGGGGAATACTGCTACAACACGACATTTCAAATGTCCATCGGTATGTCTCCATTTTATGCTTTGTATGGTTATAATGCACTGGCTTTTGCTGATGTGATGTTTGGAGCTAGCAAGGCCCCCAGGGCCAAAGACTAGAACAAAGAGAGCCAAGACATTCTTAGGGCTCTCAAGGTTAACTTGGAAACAACCCAGAATCAACAAAAGATGTACGCAGATAGAGGCCGGGTGGAGAGGCAGTTTGAGGTGGATGACTTAGTGTATCTTCGGCTTTAGCCATACAGGTAGTCTACGCTGAAGCAGAAGGGAGCTGAGAAGCTCAATTCACGTTTCTATGGGCCATACAAAGTGATCTGGCAGGTTGGAGAGGTGGCATATGAGCTGGAGTTGCCACAGGGGAGCCGAATTCATAACATTTTCCATGTCTCATGCCTGAAGAAAGCTCTAGGACAACATGTGATAGCTACTGCGGAGCTCCCTCCTACCGATGATGAAGGACATTTAGTGCTAAAGTCGGGGGCCATCCTTGATACCAGGGAGAGACACCTGAGGAGCAGGGTGGTGAAGGAATATTTGATTAGGTGGAGGAACCTTCCAGATGAAGATGCTACTTGGGAGGGAGAGAAGATCTTGCAACATCCATCTTTGCAGTTGCTTGAGGACAAGCAACATTTTGGCGGGGAGGACTGCAATATTCCAAATTAACTGTAAGCTAATTGGAATATTAATTTTGATTAATTTTGCCTTTTTTCCTAATGTTCAGCAGAAATAAAGTCGGTAAGGGGACCCACAAATAAACTATGCAGCTAAAGTGCTTTCCTAAAGTCACTAGAGGCAAATATTGAGGTTGTAGTGGGGTCCATGTGGCCACCCACTCGAATGAGGCAACGTCCTAGTGGCAGTGTGGGAGAGGCAGTACAGAGATAGGCCGAAGGAGGGGCAGCGCAACCTAGGTGGGCCCCAGGGAATGTTGGAGGCTCAACTTGGACAAAAGAGGATGAGAGCAACTCATTCCTCATTCTTTCATCTCCTATTTTTTGTCTGATTGACTGTAGCACGCTTGAGCTATTTGGGATATTACATCTAAACAGTGACATTAGCATGATCTATTGACTCGACTTTTGGATCTGACAAACAGAGTAAATATAGTTTGGCAATGACACATGAAACTGATATATGGGACAACAAGTGACACATTGACATTGATATAATATCTTGACTTTGACTTGACATATTAGTGAGATAATTACATGAATTTGACATGACCTGTTGACTTGACTCATATATTCAAACAATGAGGTTACACTTACAGTTGACAATTGTTTTGACTTTGACTTAACACATTGAGTTGACAATTAGACTTGACCTTGACTTAGTAAACTATTAGTATTGGGTCTAGTCAAGCATGCTGTAGCATACCTAGTTGATGTGATGCATTGATATGACAACAATGATGTAACAATATTGCAGTTGGTTTATGACAGCCTCATTGGAAAGTGATATCATGACTGCAGTGGGTGATGATGCTTCCAGGGAATTGACTATTTGAGCAGCAATGTTTAAACTTTACACATATGCTGGTAGCCCTCTTTGGGCCTATCATGAGAGCTTTGAAGGCAGGTCATAGGGATGACTTGAGGCATCTTGGATTGTGCTGTTATCAGACACTTATGTTCGACACTTGCAGTAGTACAAGAAGTTTGATACAATGTTGTATCATAGCCAACTTTGTGAGCACTTGAACGCTTATGTGCAGTGTGGTGATTCAGTAGTAATGTGCAGTATCCTATGTGAGCAGTGACATGTAGTGATGTGCAGTGGTGAATGGTTGAAATTTGTAAAATGATGAGTAGTGGTTAGCTTGTGCAGTTGTTAGTTGATTTGATATGCAGTGCAGTGATCGGTTTGTGCATCATAGTGCAGTGATTAGTTTGGACAGTTTTGTACAGTGTTCAGTGGCTACCAGAAATTGAAAATTCATACAATACAACAGTATTTCCTATTCAACTATCTTACATTGATTTAGAGCACATGGGGATCCAGTTTGAAAATTGTGAAACGTGGTCCGTCGACTCTTCAAGGTGATTGGAGTCACCTTTAGGTTGTGGCCTGAAAACACTTCAGGGCGACAGGGTGGTGCTAGGCTAGGTCATAGCCTGCACAACCTGTTGTGGCGTCCTTTCAGTTGGGGTTGATAAACTACAGGGCAACAAAGCATCCTTTCGACAGCAACTGGTAAACAAAGTGTTGGGGCACTGTCAGGTTGTGGCCTAACTTACAGGGCGTTGGAGCGTCCTTCTGGTTGCAATAGGTTATTAGGGTGTTGTAGCGTCCTACAGGTTGTAGCCTGTAAATCAGGGGGTTGGAGCCTTCTTCAGTTGGAGCTGAAAATTTGATGTAATTATTTATCTTTATGACTCCCTTGACGACGTGGGCACCATCTTGAACACTGCTATAGAGGAGGATATCTTCGACATTGAGTTCGGGATTAAGCAATTTGCTAATAGGAAAGCTAGGGATTTTGAAGGCTACCAAGCTGAAATTCTCAAAATGGGAAGGTTTGTCCTCATCCCTCATATACACAAACTCCTCAATTTGGCAGTGAAACAAGGCTTCACGCAAAGCCTTATTGTGCTTATATTTAAAAGTGGGGATAAAAACATTCCCTCTAACTACAAGACCATTATGATTATTCACATTTTAGCCAAGCTGTATGAGGTCATTTTGGAAAAGAAGATTAGCCTTTGGCTTGAAACCTCTGTTAAAAGAGCTAAAGGGAAAGCTGGATTTAGGAGACATCACTCAACTATAGACCATCTTGTTACTCTTAGGATCATTGTTGAGGAATGCCGCAATAATAAGAGTGATCTCTTTTATTGTTTTGTTGAATTTAAAAAAGCTTTCGACATCGTTCCTCGGGATAAGCTATGGAAGAGGCTAGAAGAGACAATGGTTCCTCTCGAGCTAAGCGCTGTTGTGACTAGGCTATACGAGAATGTTATTGGCAAGCTCAGGGCCACCGAGGGTTGGTTATAAGAAATTACATGCAATATCGGAGTTAAGCAAGGATGTCCCTTATCCCCTACCCTTTTTGGCATTTACATTGATAATCTAGAAGAGGGTTTGGAAGCTGTAGGATGTGATGGCCCCAGGCTCACTAGTATGGTCATTACTCTTCTCATTTATGTTGACGATATCCTTCTTTAAGCTAGGAGCCATGGCGATATTGACAAGCAACTTAGAATCCTCCAAGATAACTACTCCAAGATGGATATGACTGTAAATACCGACATGACTAAAGTCATGATAATTAAATCCAAAAAGATCAAGTATGATAATTTCATTTATGATAATAACTACTTGGAGAAAGTTTCTTCATACAAATATTTGGGAATCAACATTCATCATCAACTCAATTGGAGTTATAACATTAAGAAAAGGATAATTGGAGGCCAAAAAATTTATTATGGGTTTGAAAACAATTTTAAGTCGACAGATTTTTGGGCACGGAGTAAAAAAGGTTCCTCTTTGATACTCTTGTCACCCTTGTTATTTTTAATGGATGTGAGGTTTGGGGTTGCAGTATATCTAGAGAATCATGGAGGAAGATTGAGCTGATCCAAAGGCAATTTATAACCTACAACTTCAAGATTAAAGGAAATACTCCTGATTGAAGTTGGCCTTTCCCTCATTGAAAGCATGGCTATGAATAGATATCTCATGTATAAGAAGAAGCTATACAACATGGAAGCCAAGAGGTATCCTAAAATTGCTTCTAACTCTAGCCAAAACCCCCACCTCTGACTCATGCGACACTGGCATAAGGATGCCCAGTCTTGACTGGACCATTGGGGGGTAAAGGAGGAGATCATCTTGAAGAATAAGGATAATGTTAAAAATATTATTACTTCCAAATTTAAGGATAAGTTGTGGGACAATAAGAAGTTAAAGGGAAAAAGGAAACTAAGGTATAATGAGGAGGTGATCAACCTCGATCTCGAAAACCAGAATTATCTTTCTGTCTTGACCAGTTCTAAGAAAGAAATGAACATTTCCAAGATAAGAACTAATTCTCATGAGCTTCAAAGTGAAATCGGGCGTTGGTCTATTCCCAAAGCACCTTGGGATGAAAGAGTTTGTCACCTTTGTGATGCTAAGAGGGTTGAAGATGAAAAGCACTTTCCCTTGGACTGCCCAACTCTTACTCACATTTGTTCTAATTTTCATAGTCTTTGCCACACTACCAATTGTTAAGTCAATAAAACTACGAGGATTGAGGAACACTTCTCTCTTCTTTTCGATCATAGAAATAAAATGTTAAATAATCTTAATTAATCACTTACTTTCTTAAGGTCCGATATACCATATTGGTCTTAGTGGAGATTAATCCTCATAATCATCATATAAACACTGAAATGGAGACAGGAAAAATGGGTTTCTTATTGATTTAAATAGCGGCAATACAAATGGATACCGATCACCTGATTCTTGCCATGGGCACTGAATGGAACCATCCTCTAGATCCCATCTTCTCGGGCCACTGAAGGTCTCCAATAGTCTTTTGCTTCAAAACAATGTGAGAGATAAAGAGTACTCAACATAGAGTTAGGGAGATAGTATGAAGACAAGGCAACAAGGGTTTTCTATTGAGGGGATGGCTTAAAAGCCCAATGAAGCATACTTGGATCAAGGATAATTTTGCCAGAATTAGGTTGCACAAGTAGGCATGTATGAATCCTTAGCCCAAGGCATTAGTTTATAGCCCCAATAATTGGTTGGGAATCGGGATTGTTGAGGTAGGGGCTGTAGCAAGTGGCTTCCGGTCTAACCCATAAACCCTGCTTGAATAGTTTTATTTTGGTGCATTTTGAATGCATACACGGTTGCTATTAGAGGACCCACATATATACGTACTTTGTCTTTGGCGAACTTGCGTACATACGTGCCATGCTAGAACAAAAAAGGCATATGGAAACTCAAAAAGTGTTTTTTGAAGAACTTTTTGGGGAAACAAAGTTTTCTATAGGAAAATGGATACATGTTTTGGCCAAAAGCTGCATCTTGGAGTAAGTGTGGCAAAAGATGCTATAACAGTATTTAGCCTAGGAATCCTTGGGTTACTTAATCTTTGAGACCGATTGGGGAAGCCTCCTTTGTAGGGATAATATCCACCACAAAACAGCAGGAGAAATTCAACTAAGTTGACAATGGTGGCTGATCTCATTGTTCCCCTAGACGTAGAGTGCCTAGTGAGGCTTTGCATTAGGTTGTTAGATTTTGTGGTAACAGTAATATTAGAGAAATATTGTTCATCATTACCAATAAATGTGAAAACAAATCCTTGAGTGCTGTTGAAGTAAAATTTTCAATTAAGGACAGTAGTTACATGCTTGTGCATTAATACAACTGTTATAATGTTTGCTTTGCAAAACCAATAAATATGCACAATAGTCCCTTGGGTCAATTATGATATATATATCCGAATATGTATCCAGACGATGTTTGTGTAGATCCTGCTGATGATCCCATTTCTAGTAGTGATGATGAGTTTGATGAGTGATCATGTTGATAGGTGATTTGCAATAGGCCAGTGGTCTAGTAGCATGGTTTTTGGACTCTATAGGCCATTTAGAGCCTCATTGATTATGTATTTTGTTGCTGATATGTATTGCACTCGGTGCTATTTTGATATGTTCACCCTTACATGATATATACATGAACAAACTTTGCATATTTTGTTTTTAATGGTTTGGAATCATTTTTTTTTCTTTCATTAGAAGTTAATTATTTTATGTGTTTTTTAAAAACCATATCACAGAATTTGGTTCAATCCAAGTTGATCCGAGTGTGGTTCAAAACCCGGTTTGATAGGTAACCAGTTCAAAGACTGGTTCCGAGTTTCAAAACTATGACCCTCCCCTAGGATATTTTCACAGAATTTCAGTATGCTGCCGAAGTGTACAGATCTTGGGTCATTATTGACAAGGATTTCATGTACTTTATTCATTGCCTCATTTGCTTGTGATGGTTCCTTTTCTATGTATTAAAAATTTAAATTTGCTGAAAAAATTGGACCTTATTTCATTTCAAAAATCCAAGCACCCAGCAACTCAACCCCTACTACAAGTGAGCCGAATAAGCAGCAAAAAAGAATTAGACCCTATTTTTCTTTGGAAATGTAAATGGAAATTCAGCTTGAAGCCTCACAGGGTAAGCATAAACATGAAGGTGAATAACAACAGCTCTCAAGAATGCTAACAAAAGTGACCCAAACCCAAAAAACAGCAACATACCTGTAACTGAAGTTTGCTGCTTTGATTTTCCCTCCAAGAAGCTCCAAATCTTCATTTCAAGCGTCCATAGTCTTTCCCAAGCTCTCCAACCACCTACATGCCACAAGTCCTTGCCAAAACCCCACAACTCCACCAAATCTCTAAAATCCTCGCACAAACTTAGCAATTGCAGAAATGGGGATGAGAATACTCTTGTTTAAAAATGGTGGAAGGGGTCAATTATATAGGTTTGGAATGGGGTTTAGATCCACCTTTTTAGTATTTTCAATCTTTAATTTTGTTTTTTTCAAAAGCGTCTTTTTGAGGACCTGTGGGTTGTTTTTGACATTTGGGATTTGTTTCCCTTTTGGCTCTTGGGGCATAACAAAAGAGGATACAAATCCTGACAATTCCATGGTGGATCCATGGATATGCATATCCAGGCCCTCCAGGTGGCAGATCTGGTAAAGGGGAAATGACTAATATATATAATTAAGATCTCCAAATATCTTTCACTCCAAATTGCTTACAAGCTCAGAAATGGAAAACTAAGATTCGTTGTTTTAGGATGGGGAAAGGGGCTATTTTATACCCAAAGGTCGGTTTTTTGGGTCTCACACTTTGCATTTTTAATTTTTAATTTTTATTATATGTTTTTCATGTGTGTATTTAAAAAATCGATCTTTTTTGGAGAGGTGGTCTGCTTTATGTTTCTGACAATCTAGAATTAGTCTTGAGCAAACCTTCGGTGCTTCCAAAGTGGAAAGGTATCCCTAAAGGATCCAGATTCGTACCCATTGAAATGCAGATCCTGAACCTATGTAGTTAGATGATGGATCCAGTAGCATAGCTCAAAGCTAATCAAATTGTGTCTGATAAACAAGTGACACACTCTCCTATTTTGACAGATACAAGATTTATTCTTGTCAGTTTGGTTCATCTAAGTGCATACCAGTTCTGATTTTCCCAACAAGTCTTGTTCTCCGACAGTTGAAGTTTTTAGCTTCTAATCCTACTCCACCCCAGCACATGTTAGACTGTATTAAGGATTTCAGTCTGTCATATAAGATAAGATAATATTATTAATGTCCAATGCATGGTGGTTGATGGGACTGAAAAGTAAATCCAGGATCTATACATAGTGGGAATGTGAAAGCAGCTCCTATTGCTGCTATGTCAACAGCAGAAGAAAAACGAAGTAGAGAGCTAAGAATGCAGTTAACATTGAAATATGTACTTACAGTTTTTCTACTATTCTTTTCATGTTGTTGTTCAATTTTAATTTACCAGATAGTAATTTAGATTTAAATTTCAGTTTGATAGTAATAGATATTATGATTCAGTTGTTGAAAAATAATGTAGTGCAAACATGAATTGATGATGAATACAGATTATCACCCTGCCTGAGGGATTTCCCATGGCTCATGCTGTTGCCAATAGGTTAAGGTTGGAATATGTGGTTGCTGTTGAAGGCCTTGTAAGATATCGACCAGAGGAAGCTTGGAATCCTACAATGAAAACTGGCAAAATTGAGGTTTGTATTTTTCTGTAGTACAAATAAATGGAATGTTTAACTACCCTGTAAGTGCCTTAACACTATTTTGGTTTATTGGGTTGTATGAATACAATTTCTTGTTAGTTGGATGATGCTTACCTCACTAGCAAGAATGCTGTCCAAGATGTATTTTAAATATAAGTTTTGACAATTCAAGACTGATGCTATGATAGCTATCATAGCATCAGTCTTGAATTGTCAAAACTATCATAGCATCAGTCTTGAATTGTATTGAATGCTTATAAAATGGATCCTTCGCTTCATGTGTCCCCTTAGGTCTCCTCAAGACCCATTTTTATCTGCAGGACCATATGAATGCATTTTTTTTCTTCATATTACTTTGGCAATGGCTATGCTCTAGGGTTTTTGTAAGGTTATTAACTTATTAATGATTAGTTGGAAAATATATGTTGATGTGAGTTATTAATAGTACCAAAACTGTAATAACTGAGTCATATTGAATGCTTGACTAAGATTGAAAGCTCCAGTGATATGAGACTACTAATCATGCTTAAAATCAGGTCATTATGTAAAAAATTAGTACAAAGAGCTATCTTCAATTTAAGGCAATGTGCTTTAAAAACATTTGGCATAATTTAGGTGGGCTCTCTTTGGAGGTTATTCAGGTTAAATTTTAATACAGGAACATTTCTTACAGAATCAAACCTTCTGGATTGATAACTTCTGCAAAGAACGTCATTGTACCAGAAGAATGCACCAACACTCGAGATGATGCACAGTGATATTCATCAGTCGCTGACAATCAAAATTATATGAAACTATATACATCTGAATGCCTCATCATTTTTTCACCTTCTCTCAAAATGTTGCTTTAAAAAGTTTTTAGACTGGGATTGCTCAGTCCCAATGCATGAAGGGCAGGCCTCCATCGATCCATCGATTATCATGGTGTGTAACTAAAGGCACAAGTTCCATGTAATCCTTTCTCTGTTTCGAAAGGTAGTACAAGACGTTAGAATGGCAACAAAGTTGGTTCATAAGAAAAAATCCTCTGTTAGTAAGCTTGACGTTCTTGAAGCATGAAATTACAGTTGAGAACTTGAGGTATTTGACCTAACTATTTTGTTATGCTTTTCATGTTGTGAGGTTCCCAAGGTGTAAAAATTGTGCCTCCTACAGTCACCAGCACTAAAGTGTATTTTCCAATTATTTCTGGATTATTGTGTTGTGAATAAAATATTCATAAATAGCATTAATTAAATAATAATATTAAAATAATAAAATAAATAATTTAATTAATTAAATGGCCCATTAATTATAAAAGGGAAAAAGGTCAAAATGTGTCACCACTCACCATTGTGACCAGTCAATGCCTATATAGGCACACCGCCACGAAGGATTGTAATCACCATTCATGTTTTAATAAAATACAAATTACTTATTACACTTACACTCAGAATCTACACATAAATACAACTGCAATTGATGTCCTGTCTTCTACAGTGGTATCAAAGCTTTCAGTCCTCTAGAGATTCCTCTTCTACCATTGCCATCACCGCTGCACAGTTTGTTATAGTTCCAGCAGTGCTTGCCCTGTCCATCGTTTCACATATTGTTCTGCCCATAATTCCTTTGTTCTGTCCATAATTCCTTGCTGTTCTTTCCCTCACTATTACGCACTGATCTTCCTTCAGGTATGTTGTCCCTCGTTGTTCTGAGCATATCCACTGTCACAGCCACAGTCAACCCACCACAACCCCGATTCCTTTGTGCCGACTGTTCCCTCTGCTCTCCTCTTTATCCGCAGCAATATACTTCTGCCATTCTCATCGATTGAACTGCCAATGGTCGACAATGCTTCATCCCAAACGCCGCGTACTTGTTGGCTGCCTTTCCGCCTGACCATATCCGTGTTGTTCCTCATCAACGAGCTTTGCTAGTCTGCAACTAATTCTCCGACCAGGCGCCGTTCCGCTTCATTGTTCGCCAATACCATTCGTCCATCGTCACACTAGTCAATCTGTGGTCAACCTCTAGACGCATCGCTTGTTGGTTATCGTATAGTCTGTAAGTTATAATAAGGTTATATATAATATTCGTATAACTTTATAATAAGGTTATAGAAAAGAAGAAGAAGAAGTTATTTTGACATCCATGAGGCTAAAGATAGCCGATAGGACAGATTGCTTCTCTATCTGGCTCTTGTATTCGACCCTTTTCCTATGAAGTTTTACAATAAACTCTCCCAACTTCTCGACAAACCCCTCACTGAATAGATTATCCCAAGAGCTAGCTGCCAAAATATCTGCATAACTTTCCCTGCTGTCTTTGAAGGCCTCACATTCTAAAATGAAATGCTTTTCTGTTTCCACTTTTCCGGAAGAGCAAAAAATGCATACTCTTTCCTCCCACACTTCTTTTGGCCTTTTCCAGCGCCTTGTTTCAGAACGAAGTTGATGAGAATTAGTTCTTAATTGAGCAATAAGAATTTTGGCTCTCCAAGAAATATTGGCCCCTATGTATGCTTTTTGTTGATGATTATGAGTGGGATTAAACTCTTCAATATAATACTTTTTCTTTCTCTAGATCCTTCTTCCAAGTACATTTGTGGAACTTATCCATAACAAAAGCTTTTATCTCTTTACTATTTGTGGGACACATGCTCAAACAAATGCCCCATTTGCTAAACCATTTGTAATTTTGTTGCATCCAAGTCTTCTTTCTTTTGCACAATATGTCATTAAACACAACCTTAGGCCATCTCCCCTTCTCCATTTGCTCAATTTTTTTTAAATATCTTATGATCCGCACCATAGCAATTCCTTCAATAGGAGCAGCCCCTGTTTCACTTAACAAGATAGCATAAGGAACTGCACTTTTAATTTTGAATTTATCTGTAATCAAATGCTTCTGAATTTTCTCAATTTGTTTCCATTGCATGTCAGATGTATTACTGGCTCACAGTTCGCAACCGTAGAGGATCACTGGAATCACTAAAAGCCGAAAAAGAGTTAGAGTGGTTTTCCGGTTCTTTTCTTTCTACGTCCATCCTAGCTTAGATTTCTGTTGAAGTCAATTCCGAGGTATTTGTAATCCACAACTTCTTCCAGAATGTTGCCTTCAAAGTAGAACTTATCCTGGTTATGTTTTCTTTTGTTAGAGAAAACCACTACTTTCGTTTTGCTGATAACAAGCAAAAAAGAAGCCTTATAACAAACTTGCCCAAATGGATACTGTCACCCCCTTGCGAATTTAGCCACTCTTCAAGCTTGTTGATATATAAACCAAAGAGGGTAAGAGACAATGGGCAACCTTGTTTGACCCAGATATCACTTCTAAAACTTTCAGAGATGCTTGCTGAAGTTCTAATTTTGACTTTCACCTCTTCATATAGCCTATGCACAACTGTTCTCAAATGCCTGGGAACCCCAAGTTCCTCCATTTTATGCCAAAGCTTATCCCTAGGAACTGTGTCAAAGGCTTTTTTGAAATCAACAAAGCAACAAAAGACTTCTTCCTTATATATGATATTCACATAAATTTATTATAATTATTTTAAAAAAGAGAGTTATTATTTTTTAATTCAAAAAAAAATTATTTAATTTAAAAAAAATTGGTTCCACGAAGAAAAAAAGGAACAAAATGGGGGGAATAATGGCGAATCCGATTCAAAAAAATTTCAAGAACAACTCGATAAAGTATGACAATGCCTCAGTAATGTCGAAAAGAAGCATGCAGAATTAGGAGAGGGTCAAAATAGGCTACTTGCAACTCAAGAAGGAATGACAAATGATATTAAAAAAGTAAATAACATTGAGATAATGTTGCTAGGCATACAGACCCAGTTAATAGGAGGATTTAATCCAATTTTTAATCCTTTAATTAGTCAAGAACCAACACAAAGTCCTAAGACTCCAAAAGGCGAAGATTTTTCAAATCATGAAATTTTGCAAATGCATGAAACTCCGCAAATACACTTTCAAGGAAGTCAGTACTATACAAAATTTCCAGAAAAATACTACCAACAAATTAAAAGAGAATTACCTAAGTATGATGGTAAAAATAATAAAAGCGCTATTGTGTGGGTTAATAAAATGGATGCTATTTTTGAGTCAAACCCGCCAATAGGTGATTGAGAGAAGATTATAGCCACATCCAACAACTTGGAAGCTGAAGCATATGATTGGTTCCTATGGTGGTCCAACAAATGTGAAGCTCGTTCATTCCTTTGGAAAAATTTTGTGGATGCCTTGCTACAAAGGTTTCATGACAAAGAAGAAGATGATATTTACAAAAAATTCGTTCATCTCAAGCAAAAGGGTTTGTAAGCGAATACACCCACGAATGGGAAGTATTAGTTGTAAGAAAAATATGATTTTATGATGATGAACTGTTAAAAATGTATAGATGTGGACTTGAATATATTCGAGAAAAATTGAAGTTGTACAAGCCCAAAACCATTGAAGAAGCCAAACATGCAATAAAGATTATTGAACAAAAACATAAGTTCAAAATGTCATTATTCAAGGAAGACGAAGACCAACAACAAAAATGTTAGGTCCCTATATTACTAGTGTAGTCCCTTATTGTTGTTAGTGTAGCCCCCTTATTGTTATAGTTGTACCCCTGTAACTCCCATAATGTTATTATTGTTCCCTTACATTATTATTGTTAGGTCGGCTAGGATTCTATTGTGACCCCATGGACTCCTATATATAGAAAGGAGGTTTTGTCATTTGTATCATCCAAGAATTGTTCATTTGTGTAATGTAAATGAGGTTTCCCCCTCGAAGTGGCTGATTTCTAAGGCGTTGATATCTCTTTTCTTCTATCTTTGCAACTGGTTTCATAACATTTGATATCAAAGTTTTGGATTCTAGGGTTTCGCTGCTTCAAACAGGTCATCGTGGCATTTTCGCTATAACTTTTTTTCTATGAGGGTTTAGACACTAAAAAAAAACCCATTTCTAAGAAATCCTGAGGAACTTCATGTAAAAATTTTCGATCTTGGTTCGCAATATTTTCGGAGATATGACCTGTGGAAGTTAGGATTTTTGCAGACTCCTGATTTTCATCTAAAAGAGGTGACCTTGGGAAAATCGTCATAACTCTCTCTCCGAGCATCGGATTGGAATTCTATAAATATTAAAAAGTGGCCAAAATTACACGGATTGTAGTTTCCTGTGTATTAATTTTAGAGCCGAAGGAGGAAAGAGTGACATGTGGCACGCTGTACAAGTTCGCTCTACTTAACTAGTCCATAATTAGGTCATTGTGGGAGAATGGGCAAAACTTTGCCTTGAAGAATCCAAATCAGGTTAGACTTGTGGCATTCAAAAGAAGATTCAAAGGGCTACTACAAGACCGAATTTCAGATATTGAAGATCTGAAATCACAAAGATAATTAAGTTTCAATATCGAGCTCCTCAAAAGCAAGAAAAAGGTGTCTTTTTTTTTCAAATTGCATAAATCTTGTTTGAAAAATCAATTTGAAGTCCAAGGGCATATTGAAGCGTAGATATCAGTATTGGGTTCTGTTGACCACACTTTGTCAACGACCCCATAGCAGTACACCCCCATTTTTTCAAATGGGACTCAACATGTTCGAGGTTCACGCCATTCAGATTTCATCGACAGTCGACAGTCGACAATTTTATAAACAATGTAAACCCATTCTGCATGTTTATGATGTAAATGATCTAAGTAAGACCATCATGTATGTAACAACCTAGTAAGCCTAGTATTTTGGGGACGATTTCTATCCTAGGAGGTTTTTTGTTTCACTGATTTGCTTGTGTTTTTCGACACAAGTGATCGGCAGAGTTTTCCCCTCCAGCCTCACCCCAAAGCTAGGGTGGATTTTGTCATCAAGATGCTAAGTGAGTCCTAGTGTTTTCTATTGAGTCTTTGTAAAAGTAGTTTAGGAATAATCCTAGCTAATTGGCTAGATTATTTTATTACAAGCTGCTTGGTCTACTAGATCATGTTTTGAGTCGCAGAATTGAGTACCTATTTGAGGGTCTGTATGAATGGGTATTCCCCCTTTATGTGTCTAAATGTATTTATCTTATGTAAAGAGGGTTGGAAAAATAATTAAATCCTCTTTCAGTCAATTAATTAAATTTTCTGGCCAAATTAATTAAAAAATCCTAAGCCAGAAATTTAATTAATTTTAGGTTCTAGGTGAGTTAAAATTATTTAAAGACAAAATTCATAGGTCCTTAAAAAATAAATTTTAAAGGTCCCAGGCCAAGGGAATATTGAGAATTTCAAGAAATTTTGGACCCTTGGGCCTTGGTGGTTGAGTCAAAGTCAAAATTTTGTGGTAATTAACTCAAAAATATTATTTTTGAGTTAATTAAAATGGAATTAAATGATAAATTCGTTTTTCCTCAAATTTATAATTTCGAAGGTCCAGATTAAAAGATGATTAAATCTTTTCGATGGTTGAGCTTATTTTGACAAGGATCAACCAAACTAGCCGTTAGAGGTTTTAGCTTATAAATTAGAGGTCTTGGTATGACATTTGCATCCAATCTTTGAATCTTGCACTTGTTCTTGGAAGCTCCTGTGATTTTTTTTGATGAATAAAGCATAAAGACTTTGGGGTTACAAACTTTGGTGTTCCTTTTCCAGATCTATGTGGTGATGTTGTTTCTAAACTCTGTTACTTCTATTGGCTTTTGATGGTTGGTGGCCTTTATGGATTAATCTGCATACAGGTATCTTGTGCAGTTTTCTGGGTTACTAAAATTTCATTTTGATTTAACGGAAAGATTAGTTATCTGTTTTTTTGAAAGGTCTCATGTTTATTTTTTAATCTCTATCAATCTAAAATTCAGATCTAAGTGTGCAGAGATCTTTTTTCAAGGTTTGAGCGTTTGGGGAAGTCTTCAGTTAGATAAGTTGACTCTCAGATTTCATAAATCTGAAAAAGCTCATTTTTTCCTAATTCCCAAAGCTATCTTACGAAATTGTGTTTTTGCAGAGTCTTTTGGGGCTTGTGTCTCTTAAATTTTTATTTTCTGAATTGTGCAAAAATGGTTTTAGATTTGGCGAAGAGGACCTCTAATCTGTAAATTAGCACTGTAAATTTGCAAATATTCTCTAGGGTGTAAGGGTTTATTTATTTTATGTGCATAGTTTTGGATATGTTCTGGTTTTTTGCAGGTTTGCAAGGGGATTCTCAGATTTTTTTTTTTAAGATCTGAGCCAGATCTAACCCCCAGAGGGTAAGATTTGGCCTCAGGATCAGTTTGGCTTCCAGATCTGAGCATTTTTTGCTACTAAAGTGTGAATCTCAGACGAATCTCAATCATATTTTGAAGATCTGAGCTATTCTGACAAATTTTAATTGCTGGGTAAATAAATTTTTGTTTATGTACGCTGGTTGTGCCTGAATAAATCTACTGCTACTGCCCTCTCATTCCTTTCTCTTCTCTGCTGGCAAAGTACGCGGCCCTTTGTTCCTCTCTGCAATCATTCCTTGCCCCTGCTGTCCGTACGCTCTTTTCCTCATTTCATTCGTATGCTACCTTCTTTATTTCTGCTGTCCGTCCTCTTTCCCTTCGGCTACATATCCATCCATACGCTGCCGTACGACCGGCATCACTTGGCCAAACGCTGATCCCTTTCCCTGTGGTTATACTATCAATGACATCCCCTCATCCTCGTTGGCCTCTTAGATCATCGATCCATCTGTCCAGTTTCCGGTCGTACGTTCGTACGACTCTGTACGGACGTCCCTCACCTGCAGATAGAAACAAACGAAAGCAGACAGAAGAAAAAAATTCGTACGACAAATCAAAATTTTTTCCCAGATTTTAAGATTTTTGAATTTTAGATTTTAGTTTGTTATAGTTTTAGTTTTGAAATTTTATCATTTTTAGTTTAAGTTTTAGATTTCGATCTTAGCGTTAGTTTAGTCATAGTTTTAGTTTTTGTCTTGTTTAGTTTTAATTTAGGTTTTAAATCTTTTAGTCTTAGTTTAATTTTAGCTTTAGTTTAGAATTTAGTTTTTATTTATTTATTTATTTTTTATTTATTTAATTTTAATTTTTTTTATTCTTTTTATAGTTTTAAAGAAACAAAAATAAAAAAGGAAATACAAAATAAAAAAGAAACCAAAAAATAGTTTTTTTTTTACCTTTTTAGTTTTAGCTTTAGTTTTTAGAATTTAGATTTGTAATTTTATTTTTTATATAGTTTTAAAGAAATAAAAAGAAAAAAGAAATAAAAAATAAAAAAATGACCTAAAAATTTCT
This sequence comes from Pinus albicaulis, assembly GCA_034641835.2. Classification (NCBI taxonomy): domain Eukaryota; kingdom Viridiplantae; phylum Streptophyta; class Pinopsida; order Pinales; family Pinaceae; genus Pinus; species Pinus albicaulis. The sequence goes on along the minus strand of CM076572.1, from coordinate 679,751,451 downwards.
AAATTTTCAACTTTAGAAAATTCTTAAAAATTTAATTCCATAGTCAAAGGTGAGCTTTTAAATTTTTATCTAAAGTTTGACTATAGGAAAATTTATTTTCTGGATTAGAATCACTTGTAATATCATTTAAATTCAGAATTATTGGAAATATCTCGCATTAAAATTCAATGGTCACCTCATGATAATATTGTTTGCTTCGGATTTAAATCGTGGGTTTAGAGTATTTTTATGCATAGCTGTGGTTGATGATCATTAAATTGTGGTTTTAAGTTGCTTGAAATTGGTGACTAATTGTTTTAGAAATATTTCAAGTGATGATAAATTGCATGACTTTATCGAACATTGTTAATGCATAATTGTGAGGGTGTTTTATCGAATTTATTTTTCATAGCAGCTGTTACATATCAATTACTTGGCTTTACTTTCATAACGGGATATTTTGACTCCACAAGGCACTGGTTTTAAAGTCTCAAATATAATTAGATCTATAAAATCTCGTTAATCTTAACAAGTACTTGGTCTTTTAGCTGTCTCCTGAATTGGTTGATTTTCAACCAATTCTTTTTCTCCATTTTTGTTAGGGTCTACCTCCCTTAGCTTGCAAGAAGACAACTTAGATAGAGAGATTGGGGATAAGGGTGACAGCCCCTGATCTAAATCGTTGTCGTGGTGCCTAGACGTTTTGTGCGACAACAGGTTCTAAAATGCCCCTTAAAAAGAATTCAACACCCATTAAGCCCTCAGAATACTCTACTATGACTTGTGAAGATGAAGAAGTGCAACATGATATCTCAAAATTACAAGAGTAAGTGCACCAAATTTTGCTCTCGCAAAGAGCAACAAAAAATGAAATGGAATTTTTGAAGAAAGGCATGGAAGCTAAGATGGATGGTTTGAAGAAAGGCGTGGAAGCTTAGATGGATGGTTTGAAGAATCACATGGAAGACATGAAGAATGATATAAAATCAGACATGGAAGGTTTGACAAAGTTGATACAAGAAATGATTCCTAATGGCGAAAATATAGTAGAGGAAACTCATGATGAGAACAAAATCAATGTTAATCATGATTTGATAAACTCTAATGTTGGATTGAAGACCCACCATATTCTAAAGATCGATATGAGGAAGTTTGAGGGCAAGGATCCCGTAACATGGATACTACAGATGGAGCAATATTTTGATCTCAATAGTGTGCAAAACACACAAAAGGTACGCCTTGCAACTTTATATTTAGAACAAAATACATTTGTATGGTATCGATGGCTTTGCTCCCATAAAAAAATTGTCACTTGGCCAATTTTTACGGAGGAAATGATAGCACATTATGAGGATACAAAGAGCAACACCTTCTTTAGCCAATTGATAAATCTCAAACAAAAGGGTTCAGTGGTGGAGCACATTGAGGACTTTCAAAAATTGAATACAAGGGTAGCTGATATTCCAGAGGAACACATGATTGATGTTTTCATAGGGACTTTAAAGGATAACATCCAACATGTGTGGAAATTTCTGTTTCCCACTCCGGTTTTCAGTTTCTCTTTATTTCTCCATATAGTTAAATGCCTATTCCCATAGCCACACATTCAACAAGCTAAAAAAAATAAATATTTTTCTGAAAACACAAATTCTAGAAATTTTCAAATGCTGGAAATTGTAGAAATAAAACTCAGCAAAATAAATCAGTCACATTGAAAATAGACACGCTGATTTTTGATCAATGTGACCCTAGAAAAACCCCCTACAACTCTTGGGGAAAACCAGTTCGAAAGCTTATTCTTATTTCTGGAAAATGCTTTTACAGAGAAAGGAAATATACAGAAAAATTCCAGCAAACAATGTACAGACTTATCTCGTTTTCCGTGCTTGCCTTCGCCTCGGAAAATGTGCCAAATCAACAAAACAGTAAAAACATAAATTTTACAGCAAGAGATAACATCATTAAATGTTGTACGTCCTCGAAAACCGTGCCAAAAATTTCGTACTGTTGTACGAACTGTACGAAAATTACAACAGCCTCTTTCAGCCTCGAAAATCATGCCAACTCAGCCTCGGAATGCGTGCTGCACACTGATGCTACTCCTCAAAATCTATGCCCCTTAGCTATTGTATGGACCTCGAAAAACGTGTACACTGCTACTGTACAAAAATTTGCCTCGAAAACTGTGCTGATTTATTGCTGTACGGACTGCTACCTTGAAATGCTTGCAGCCTCTCCTTGCTGTACGGATTTGCTGAACTTCTCCTCTCTTTCTCAAAACCAGAAAATATCTCTAGCTCTCTTCCTCCTCCTCTCTCAATCTGCTCATGAAAGAATGAATGACCTTTTCTCTCCTTTTCCTCCTTTAACCTAACCCTAAGTGACTTTTGGGGAATCCCTAAATCTAATGGCTGAAATAGCTTTAGATTTAGGGCTGAGATTAAATGCTCATTTAAATCTCATTTTCTATTTTTTAATTCACCCCACTTTAATAAAGACCCACTTAGTCATTTATTTCTAAAGTCACTTTTCCTTTCTAATTTCACATTGACTTTATTAAAGTCACTTTAAAATTAGACTTTAGTAACTTTATCACTTAAAGTCACTTTTAAATTAGATTTGACTTTATAACTTTATAAAGTCACTTTAGGAGAAAAATTAAATTCTTTTGGACACTTTTCCCTAGGCCAAAGATCAAAGCCTTAGGAAACCACCTGTCCTCCGGTACCAAATTTCAACACTCCCTCTTACCGAGGAAGGTGTTCCTCACCACACCCATCTTGTCTCTGAAGTAGACATGCTTGCCCCGTGGTAAGGCTTTGGTAAGAATATCCGCAACCTGCTCATCAGTGGGAATATACTCAAGCTTCACAGCTCCCTTCTGAACATAGTCTCTGATGAAATGATATTTGATCCCGATATGCTTTGACCTATCATGAAATACTGGATTCTCCGTGAGTTTAATGCAACTCTGATTATCACAGTAAATCACTGAAGGTCTCAACGGCTGACCAAATAAGCCAAAAAACATCTTGCGAAGCCAGATGGCCTCACAACTAGCTAGACTGGCTGCCATGTACTCTGCTTCCGCTGAACTCAATGCTACTGACTGCTGCTTCCGGCTGAACCACGACACCACTGTCGAATCCAACCCAAAACAACACCCTGAAGTGCTCTTCCTATTAGAAGCACAACTTGCCCAATCATAATCAATGTAACCTGCCAATCTCATTCCATCCCCTGCCTATAATCCAGACCATAATACACTATCTCCTGCAAGTACCACAAAATGTGTTTCGCAGGAACCCAGTGCACCCTCCTGGGCTCACACATGAACTAACTCATCGTGTTGACTGCAAAACATATATCTGGGCTGGTGTTGACCAAATACATCAAGGAACCAATCAACTGTCTATATAATGTGGGATCCACCAACTTGGAATCTGAAGGGTGAAGCTTCTTCCAGTTGGTGATCATCAATGTCGACATGGGTTTACAATCCTCCATGTGGAATCTGCCAAGGATGTCCACAATATACTTCCCCTGCCCCAGGAAGAAATGCCCCTCCTCCTGTCAAGGATGTCCACAATATACTTCCCCTGCCCCAGGAAGAAATGCCCCTCCTCCTTCATCTCAAACTCCAACCCAAGATCTCTCTTGCAGTGCTTTATGAGTCTCTCTGTACTCGTAATGACCAAGTCATTCACCTACAACACCAGAATGAGAGGCTCCTCACCTATCACAATAAAGTAAAGGTTCGGATTTGCCTCACTCTTTGTGAAACCCATCTCCTGCAAGTATGTGTCTATCCTGGAGTACCAAGCTCTGGGAGCTTGCTTCAGGCCATAAAGGGCCTTCTTCAGTTTGCACACATGGGACTCCTTCCCATGCACCTCAAAGCCTTGTGGCTGCTCAATATACACCTCCTCCTGTATGAAGCCATTGAGAAATGCGGTCTTTACATCCATCTGGTGGATCTTCCAACCCATCTCTGCTGCTATCGATATGATGGAGCGAATCGAAGTATATCGAGCCACGGGAGCGAAGGTCTCCTTATAATCTACTCCCTCTACCTGGGAGAACCCTCTAGCCACAAACCTTGCTTTGAATTTCTCAATGCTGCGATCTGCAACATGCTTTACCTTGTAAAGCCATCTGGAAGTAACCACGGATTTTTCCCTCAGGCCTCGGCACCACCTCCTAAACATCTTTTTTTATGATAGAAGAATACTCCTCCTGCATGGCCTCTCTCCAGACCTGCTGGGTAGTTGCCTCCTCATAGCTAGAAGGCTCAAAGTCCAGGATGTTGGCAACCATTGCCATATAGCTACAGAATCTATCAGGTGGTCTGCTCTCTCTAATCAGCTTCTTAGGCCCAACAACAGATGTGGCCTCTCCCAAGGTATCCTGAAGCCACCTGGGTTTCCTCTTCCCTGAGCACAATTCTCCCACTGGAGAATGAAACTCCTCCTCCTTATCATCAGGAGCCTGAACTTCTGACTGTCTGTCTGCTGTCCTCCTGCCTACACCTGAACCTGTAGATGTTGAAGTACCGTGTGAACTGTCCATCAATGGACTCCCTAGTGAACTGCTCTGCAGACTGCTTTGCATGCTTCCCAAAGCACCATCCCTCTGACTCTGCAAGCCACTGCTCATTGATGGACCTGACACCGTAATCAATGTACCTCCGGATGCTCCTGATCCCTGCCCACTGGATCCCTGCGACTGACTCAGCTGCTCCTGAGGGTCTGGCTGATCCAGATACTCTAACTCCTGTGACCTCCTGAAAGCCCTGTCCTCCTCGAATTTCACATCCCGCTTGACAACAACTCTCCTCTACGTGGGAATATAAATCCGAAAAGCCTTCGAGGTCTCTCTGTAGCCCACAAAGACACCCTTCTCTGCGGTGGGCTCTAGTTTGGTCCTCTTCTCCTTGGGTACGTAGGAGTATGCAATACACCCCAAGATACGAACATGACCAACATCAGTCTTCTTCCCAGAAAAAGCCTCCTCTGGAGTCACATGCCCCAAGGCACGATGCAAACTCCTGTTCTGCAAATATAACATTGTTGCAGGCCTCTGCCCACAAAAACAATGGCAACCCCTGATCATGTAGCATGGCTTTGGCAGCCCCTCCGATGGATCTGTTCTTCCTCTCCACAACCTCGTTCTGTTGGGGGTTGTAAAGAACTGCGAACTCCCTCCTAATGCCTGCCTCCGCACAATAATCAACAAACTCTCCAAGGGTGTACTCACCTCCATTGTCTGACCTCAGGGACTTGATCTTCTGACCTATCTGAGTCTCCACAAGGGCTCTGAACTCTTGAAACCGCTTGAAGACCTCACTCTTGGTCTTCAAGAAATAAATCCACGTTCTCTTGGAGTGATCATCAATGAATAAAACTTAATACTCATATCCACTCAAGGAAACATGAGACATCCGACTGCTCACATCGGAATGAATCAAATTAAGTATCCCAGTTGCTCTGCTGTCACTACTGGGAAAAGGGGATTTGGCAAACTTGCCCATTGCACATCCTCTGCAAGTATCAAAGTGATCAGTACTGAAATCTGGCACACCTGTAGTGATCTCCCGCAATGTCCTCAAGGCTCCATGATACATGTGCCTCATCATGCGGTGCCAAATCTCACATAGCTCTGAACTGCTAGCTCTGCTGCCGGTACTACTACTTAATGCCAAAAGAGGCTGAAATGCAAACTTGTACACCTTTGCATGGCGTACACCTATCACTCTAGCTGAATCAGCTGGAGCGCCCCTGGGATATATCAGCACCTATCCTCTCCTGAACAATATCTCATATCCTCTGTCCTCTAATGCTGAGACGGATATGAGGTTCTTCCTCATCCCTGGCACATATAGAACATCTGACACCTTCAAGGGAGGTTTGGGTTCCCTATCAAATGTCAGTGTCCCCACACCGACTGCTCTAACAACGCTGCCATCTCCGAGTACTACCTCTATATCAGTGCCACTTTCTAAAAGCTCTGAGAAGTACTCATGGACTCCTGTCATATGACGTGAAGCCCCACTGTCAACATACCAGACACCTGAAGATGCTCCGCTAATGGAGAGAAATGCACACTCCCTCTCAACCTCCATGGCAGGTGTTCTTGCGCTAGTGGACTCACAAGCAATGAACCCTAACTCCCGGTCAAAGCGATCTGTAAAGTCCTCTAACTCTGCTGATGCTGCCATGTTCTGGTTCTTCCCCTTCTTCTTCTTCTTCGGACACACAACTGCATAGGGTCCCATCTTCTGACAATTCCAACACTTCACTTTGGAATAGTCCTTCTGCGTGTTCCCCTGTTTACCTTTACCTTTGCCCCCACCACTGCTTGTGGAAGCTTTCTTCTTTCCCTTGCATTTCTTGCCTCCTGCCAACAATGCTACATCCGCATCCTGCTCAATTGGTTTGGCTTCCCCAAGCTGGCTCTTTTTGATTTCTGTCTGTATGCAATCATCCCAGAACCTCTCCCAAGTGGGAAGGGTCTCACGTGCACAAACCCCATCAGCAAAGTTCAGCCATGAACTGGGGAGGCCATTCACTGCAATCTGCACCAACTCAGTGGGTGGAATGACCTCTCCAACTGCTGCCAACTCATCTCTCACATTAGTAATTTTTGTGAGATATCCAGCTGCACTATTAGTCTTACACATCTTAATAGTCTTCAGCTTCTCCCTTAGGACCATTTTTCTGTTCTCACTGGTACTCTGGTAGAGATTGGTCAATGCTGTCCACATCTCATGAGCATTTCTCTTTCCTCTCACATGAGGAATGCAATGGTCTTTGATTCTGTCTAGAATCAGTCTCTTACCCTTGTTATTTTTTTTATTATAAACTGCTAAGTGAACAACATCAGTAGGCACATTAACAGGGTGCCATGCGGTATGCACCGATATCCCAGACTTCTGCCTCCTCAAAGATACTCTGCATTCTCTCCTTCCATACACTGTAGTTACTATACCCATCCAACCTATCCTCCACCCTTAAGCCCAAAGACATGCTTGCTGTCCTAAATAAGCTGAAAATAACACTACTGTAGTAAAGGTAAAATTTTCTGTGTGAAAAATCAGCTTGCTGTAATTTCTGAGTGAAAAATCAGCTTGATGTAATTTTCCTTCTTGCTGTCCCAAACTGTCTTTTCAGCAAAATAGCTCCAATACCATGTAGAAATTTCTGTTTTCCACCCTGGTTTTCAGTTTCTCCTTATTTCTCCATATAGTTAAATGCCCATTCCCATAGCCATACATTCAACATGCTGAAAAAATAAATATTTTTCTGAAAACACAAATTCTGGAAATTTTCAAATGCTGGAAATTGTAGAAATAAAACTCAGCAAAATAAATCAGCCACACACAGAAAATAGACATGCTTATTTTTGGTTAATGTGACCCTGGAAAACCCCCCTACAACTCTTGGGGATAACCAGTTCGAAAGCTTCTTCTTATTTCTGGAAAATGCTTTTACAGAGAAAGGAAATATATAGAAAAATTCCAGCAAACAATGTACAGACTTATCTTGTTTTCCGTGCTTGCCTCCGCCTCGGAAAATGTGCCAAATCAGCAAAATAGTAAAAACATAAATTTTACAGCAAGAGATAACAACATTAAATGCTGTACTTCCTCCTCGAAAACCGTGCCAAAAAATTCCGTACTACTGTACGGAAATTACAACAGCTTCTTTCAGCCTTGAAAACTGTGCCAACTCAGCCTCGAAATGCTGCACACTGCTGCTCGAAATTTGTGCCTCTTAGCTGCTGTACGGACATTGAAAACGTGCCCACTGCTACTGTACAAAAATCTGCCTCGAAAACTGTGCTGATTTATTGCTGTACAGACTGCTGCTTTGAAATGCGTGCAGCCAATGCGTGCAGCCTCTTTTTGCTGTACGGATTTGCTGAACTTCTCCTCTCCTCTTTCTCAAAACCAGAAAATGTCTCTAGCTCTCTTCCTCCTCCTCTCTCAATCTGCTCATGAAAGAATGAATGACCTTTTCCCTCTTTTTCCTCCTTTAACCCAACCCTAAGTGATTTTTGGGGAATCCCTAAATCTAATTGCTGAAATAGCTTTAGATTTAGGGCTGAGATTAAATGCTCATTTAAATCTCACTTTTTATTTTTTAAATCACCTCACTTTAATAAAGACCCACTTAGTCATTTATTTCCAAAGTCACTTTTCCTTTCTAATTTCACATTGACTTTATTAAAGTCACTTTAAAATTAGACTTTAGTAACTTTATCACTTAAAGTCACTTTTAAATTAGATTTGACTTTATAACTTTATAAAGTCACTTTCGGAGAAAAATTAAATTCTTTTGGACACTTTTCCCTAGGCCAAAGATCAAAGCCTTAGGGAACCACCTGTCCTGCTGTAACCAAATTTCAACAACATGAGGTTCGCCTTTGGGAACCTGATTCATTGGAGAAGGCATTTAGGTTGGCAAGAAAAATTGAATGTAAAATTATGGCGATAAGGAAGCCTACCACTCACATCTATATATATGGAAGTGTTGCTACTCCTAGACTTCTACAACCTACAAGGTTGACACCACAACAACTGGAAGAAAAAAGAGCAAAAGGGCTTTGCTACAGTTGTGATAGAAAATACACTAAAGGTCATAAGTGTACTGAGAAGAAATTATTTTACATAGATTGTGAAGAGGAGGAAGAAAATGAACAAGAAACTTGAAAAGAAGAGGATATACACCAGGAACCAAACCTAGAGAAAGAAGAAATGAGTCTGACCATATCCTGTATTGCATTGGTAGGAATTAGCACTCCTCAAACTCTCAATATAGAAGGATATGTCAAGAAGAAAAAGGTAATAGTGTTGATTGACTCGGGTAGTACCCATAATTTTATTCATTGTAAGGTAGCCAAGGAATTGAATTGCTTCCTATACCCAGCACTAGAATGTCAAGTGATGGTTGCAAATGTAGGAACTATAAATTGCTACGAAAAATGCCATAATATCAAGCTAACCATGGGGGAATATGTATTGAATAGTCCAATGCTTTCCATTCCAATGGGAGGTGTTGATCTTGTACTAGGAGTACAATGGTTATAATTTTTGGGGACGGTGGCTTTTAATTTTCAAGAGCTTTTCTTGAATTTTTTTTTGGAAGGAAATAAAGTTGAATTACGGGTTATCGTAGGGAAGCTGGGAAAGATAATAAGCTCTAATGTCATGACAAAGCTGCTGAAGAGAGAACAACGAGGCGTAATTGCACAATTATGCTCACTAGAAGTTCCAACATCAAAATCATCTATTTGTCTAGATCTCCAAAAAGCCTTGGACACTCATTCCAAGGTGTTTGAAACTCCCAAAGGACACCCACCTATTCGTGATCATGATCATGCTGTTCGTTTGATTCTAGGAAGTGTTCGTCCAAACATCAGGCCTTACAGATATCCTTATGTCCAAAAGAGCGAAATTGAACGGATGATTTTAGAGATGTTAGAGGCTAGTATAATTCAACCAATTCAAAGTTCTTTCTCTGCTCCAATAGTATTGGTGCACAAGAAAGATGGATCATGGCGCATGTGTTCGGATTATAGGGAGCTCAATAAGCTCACTATTAAGGATAGATTTCCCATTCCTATGATTGATGAATTATTGGATGAATTACATGGAGCAATTTATTTTACCAAGTTGGATCTTCGTTCAGGATATCATCAAATGAGAATGAAGACTGAAGATATTTCGAAAATAGCATTTCGAACTCATGAGGGTCATTATGAATTTTTGGTCATGCCTTTTGGCCTTACCAATGCACCTTCTACATTTCAAGGGTTGATGAATTCCATTTCAAACTCTTCCTTAGAAAATTTGTGTTAGTATTTTTTGATGATATACTAATCTACAGTAGGTCTTGGAAGGATCATGTTCAACATGTTGACAGAGTGCTCAAACTATTGGAGGAGAAATAATTATATGCAAAAACCTCCAAATGTTTCTTTGGAGTACAAGAGGTGGAATATCTGGGTCATATTATATCTCATGAGGGTGTTAAGGTAGACCCTAACAAAATTAAAGCCATTAAGGAACGGAAAGTCCCCACAACCATAAAGAAGTTGCGAGGATTTCTCGGGTTAACCTGGTATTATCGCAAGTTTATTAAGAATTTTGGGAGAATAGCAGCACCTCTAACAACATTATTGAAGAAAGATGCATTTTCATGGACTCCTGAAGCAACTAAGGCCTTTGAACATCTTAAAGAGGCAATGTGCCTAGCACCGGTCTTAGCTACGCCAGACTTCACAAAAACCTTTATTGTGGAATGTAATGCCTCAAGAAATGGAATTGGTGCTGTTTTAATGCAAGAAGGAAGACCCATTGCTTTTGAAAATCGTCCAATTAAAGGAAAGTATTTACAAAAAGCTATTTATGAGAAGGAAATGTTGGCAATACTACAGGCACTAAAAAAATGGCGACCTTACTTAATGGGAAGACACTTCAAGATAAAAAATGATCTTGATAGTCTTAAATACTTTTTGGAACAAAGACTATCTTCAGAAGAGCAGGAAAAATGGGTTGCAAAGATGTTGGGTTATGACTTTGAAATCATCTACAAAAAAGGGAAGCTAAATGTTGTTGCAGATGCACTCTCAAGAAAAGATGAAGAGGTGGAAGCATTGTTTTGTGCCATTTCTACTATCCAACCAGATTGGATAACCGAAGCAAGGGACGAATGGAAGAAGTACAAAGAAGTGTGGACACTCATTCAAAAGTTGTAGCAAGATCCTAGTACATCTGATACATTTAGTTGGAAAAATGATTCCTTATGGTACAAAGATCGTTTATATCTTTGTAAGAATTCCCTACTAAAACAAAAAGATTCTTTTGGAATTGGACACTTCTCCCTTAGGAGGACACTTAGGATTTTTAAAAACTTACCACAGGGTGAAGAAAGAATTTTTTGGGACGGCCTTAAATCTGATATTCAAAAGTTTGTGGCGAAATGTTTGGTTTACTAGCAAAATAAAGTGGAGACAATTAAGACGCCAGGTCTTCTACAACCTTTATCCATTTTAAGTCAACGTTGGGAGGATATTTCAATGGATTTTATCACAGTTTTACCTAAGTTTGAAGGAAAGAGTGTCATCATGGTGGTAGTTGATAGACTTACCAAGTATGGACACTTTTGTGCATTATCTCATCCATTTAAAGCAAGTACAGTTGCTACTACATTTATGGACAGAATTCAAAAGCTACATGGAAGCCCAAGGGTTATTGTGAGCGACAGAGATCCCATTTTTACTGGAAATTTTTGGATGGAGTTATTTTCTTATTTGGGTACTCAATTAGCTCATAGATCATCTTATCATCCTCAATCTGATGGTCAAACTGAGATAGTAAATAAATGTTTGGAAGGATATCTTCGTTGTTTTGTATCTGATAAACAAACACAATGGGTCAAGTGGTTACCTCTTGTTGAATGGTGGTATAACACTTCCTTCCATACTGCAGCAAAAATGACACCATTTATGGCACTTTATGGATATCATCCACCATCCATCACATCATCTTTAAGGGAAAATTCGAAGGTTCAAGCAGTGGAAGATCACATCGAGCATCAGCAAGAAGTTCTCCAACTCTTAAAGGATAACCTAAATTTGACACAAAATCGAATGAAACAACAGGCAGATCAACATCGCAGTGAGAGAAGTTTTGATGTAGGAGATTGGGTATTTTTACAGCTATAACCATACAAAAAAATGTCCCTCAAGCAAGCTAAGAAGGATAATAAATTATCGCCAAAGTACTATGGTCCTTACAAGGTGTTGCAAAAGATTGGTACTATGGCATACAAATTGGAGCTTCCTGCTTCTTCTCGAGTGCATCTAGTTTTTCATGTTTCATGCTTAAAGAAGGTTATAGGTGACAAACTTCCAGTTCAAAAAATATTGCCAGCAATTGATGAGGAAGGAAAAATCATATTGGAACCTGAAGCGGTCACGGAAACAACAACTTGACAGCTACGAAATCGATCAATTTCAGAGTATCTCATCAAGTGGAAGAACTTACCCACTGAAGGTTCTACATGGGAGGATGAGAATTTTATACAAAAGCATCCAGAGCTACTCAAGCGTTGAGGACAACACTTTTTTGAAGGAGAGGGGCATGTTAGGTCCCTATATCACTAGTGTAGTCCTTTATTGTTGTTAGTGTAGCCCCCTTATTGTTATTGTTGTACCCCTGTAACCTCCATATTGTTATTATTATGCCCTTACGTTATTATTGTTAGGTCGGCTAGGATTATATTGTGACCCCATGGAGTCCTATATATAGAAAGGAGGTTTTGTCATTTGTATCATCCAAGAATTGTTCATTTATGTAATGTAAAGGAGGTTGCTCCCTCGAAGTGGCTGATTTCTAAGGCGTTGATATCTCTTTTCTTCTATTTTTGCAGCTGGTTCATAACAAAAAATCAAGTAAAAAGGAGTCAAACAAATGTAGGTATTGTGGAGACAAATGGATGTCAGGACATAGATGCCTTAACAAGAAATAGTATACTTATGAAGTTGAGAAAGATTCGTACACTTCAAGTAATGAGTCAGAGAAAATGATTAAAAAGAAAAATAATTGTCGCAAGTGTGGAGAAAACTGGGCGCCAAGGCATAAATGTGAAGACACATCCTTACGCTACTATAAAATAGTTGATGGGAAGCGAGTTGAAGTACAAGAACGTGATGCAGAAATCGTTGTCACACATAGTGAGGATTTAGATTCTAAGGAACCATCATTAGCCGCAATCTCAATTGTCCAACAAAATCAGGGTGAAGAAAGATATTCTTCAAAAAGTCAAAAACAAGTCATTGTAAAATATGTTCCACCACACCTTCGGAAGCAGAGAAACTGATCCCTAAGACAAAAGAACATTAAGCTTACTACTTTACCAACAAATATGACAAGAAAATTACGCCCTTAAACCCTGAAGCTTAAAGGGCTCATAAGAGGCAAAAATGTCAATATACTTGTAGATTTTGGTAGTACTCACAATTGTATAAACATTGATCTTTCTAAACAACTTGATCTTTGTATATGCCCAATCGAGGACCTGACCATGTCTGTTGCTACTAGGCAAAAGCTCAAAGAGATGGGAGAATGCCATAAGGTTTCAATCCAGATACAAGAACTAGAGGTACAAACATACCTATTTTGAATTTTCCCTACCACTCAAAGGAATAGATGTAGTTCTAGGTGCAGAATGGTTAATACAACTAGGAATCTATACTACAAACCTTGAAGAACAATTCATGGAGTTTAACTGGTAAGGGCGACATTATAAATTATATGGTGTTAACACTTCCAACTTCAAAGGTACAAATACTCATGAGGACTTCACCAGTGAACATAAAGATGCCATTCCATAGTAACGTGTTCAACTAGAGGAAACCCCTCTTGTTATGCTTTGAGGACAAAACATCTCTAAATGGGGTGGCAATGTTATGAATACAATATTCATAAACAACATTAATTAAATAATAATATTAAAATAGTAATATAATTAATAAATTAAATAATTTAATTAATTAAAAGGCCCATTAATTATGAAAGTGAAAAGGTCAAAAGGTGTGACCACTCACGTTCGTGGCCAACCAATGCCTATATAGGCACACCACCACGAAGGATTGTAATCACCATTCAATTTTTAATAAAAATACAAATTACTTATTACACTTACACTCAGAATCTACACATAATTACCACTGCAAATGGTGTTCTGTCTTCTACATGTTGTCTACAATATATTCATTGCATTGTGTTGGTCTTTATATTGTTAAAAATGACTATTTAGCTATGATACATAACGCATCCCCCTAGGCCTATGTGTCACTTGTTGGGCATGTTGACATGTTTCCCTAGTGCATCCCAACTTGTCTTTCTCATTTTTTCACTTTTAGTGTCACCAGATTACTGCTACCATCTACAGGATAAGGAGAAAAACAAAGATTTGAAGGGATCATAAGTTCGTAAATGTGTCAATATTTTGTAAATGTTCTAAGCAATTGCATCTTTATGTCTATTTAATGCAATTGATCTCTCTCTCTCTCTCTCTCTCTCTCTCTCTCTCTCTCTATATATATATATATATATATATATATATATTCCAAGGAAAAACTCATGGGGAAACCCAAGGTAAGCTTTCCCACATTACTGCATGGCTTCCTGGTAAATCCATCAGCATAAATTAGTGTGCCTCACCCAAGGGGTTTCAAATTGGGCACTTGGCTCAGAACTAGCCAAATGCTCAGCAACATTAGTGACATATGGTTGAGCTAACCCAACCCCCTCTCTCTCTCTCCACATGCATACACAGACACATGTCCATGTTTCTGAAGGTCTTTGTGTTCTGTGTTGGGCACACTCTAATCCCCATGTCTACATGTCTGTGTTTCCCGGTGTCTTGTGACTTATCTGTTTACTGTACTGCTTTCTTGGTACATCTTTTGCTGAAATCCTTTGGCTGCAGAATACCTTTTATTTTAAAGGGTGAGTGTAACTCTCCAGATGAATAACAATCTCTAATTTAGTTTTGTAATGTCCCCAATTTTGATTTTTCATCTAAGGGAATTGATGGAGTTTAATGGGGAGGTGCTAAGCATAGCACAATTTTGTAAATTGAGCATTGGAGACATTTTTGGCGTATGGGACTTATTAGGAGAAATATAAAATTATTTTGCTAGTGGAATGTGGGGCCCACACCTGCAAGAAATACGCACCCCTTCGAGAGAAAATTGAATTGCTAAGGGAAGGAGGTCAAAATATTGGATGGAGGGACCCACATGAGGAGGCAAGGAAAAATTATAAATAGAAGGAGCATATAAGCTATTGGGGTCTTTTTGTTCACTCATCTATTTCCTTTGTTGCACAAGCTGTTTAGCTGGGTCACAAGTGTTGCTTAGCACAAAGTTCTCCAGGGAGAGAACTCACCCTTCTTTCGGCAGACGTCGAGTGCCACCCTAGGGAGGCAAGTTATTGCTACTTTGGTGATAGGGTTTGTGGAGTATTGTAGCACCTTTTAGTAGATTCCTTCAGCCAATTCGTACTCTAGGGAGGACGCAGTAGAGAAATTGTACCACACATTTCAGTTAGCTTCTGATGGTGTTTTGCCGGGAGAAAATTAATGGAGTTGCTTGAGGGGAAGTCTAGCCTTTGAGGAAAGTTTTGGAGTTGGAGGTGACTGCTAGTGAGGGGAACGAATTTAGCTTCATAGGGCCTGCGTAGGGGGTCGCTGGACAACGTTTTGTGGAGCTGGGTTCAACTATCTTGTGCGGGGATTTGATGTGAAACCTCTCTACATTCGAGAAAATTTCCTATATCATTCCTATTGTAGATTGAGGAGAAATAAAGAGAGTTTACAATAGATAGAGCCATTGGGGACACAGTTCTTGGCCAAGAGGGTGTAGAGCTAAAATAGGGCAATTCCGGGAGGGTGTAGAGCTAAAATAGGGCAATTCCGGGAGGTCGAAATTAGCCAAATTTCTTTTTGGGCTAAGATTAATTTTGCAGAATTTTTTGAGCACTTTTGAGGGCAGAATTCCTAGTTCCATTAACCAGTCTCCAACATAAATTGTTAGAGGAGGGTGCAATTTTCTCTGGGGCCATTTCCACCATAGTTTTAAAACTCGGACTCGTGTTCCGATTCGGTCGAGGGTCGGCTCTGACTCTGACTCCGACTCGGTATCGACTCGGCCGGTTCAGTTTCAATGACTCGGTTTTTGTAAAAAATACATTAAATATTATTTTTTTTGTAAAAAAACATAATTTTAAAGATTTTTATTCATGTTTCCAAACACAAAGCATTACAATATAGACAAAAGACAACATATTATCAAAATAGGCTCATGAATATATCCATTATATCAAAATTGCACCCAGTGCACTGTCCAATACATGATGATGAGATAGAGATCAAAACAAAAACATAAACAAGGAGGTTCTAGAATCCAAATGGCCTCCACAACAAAACATGAATAATCACTAATGCTAGCAGGCTAGCACCTAGACATCTGACAAGCCAATGTCCTCTTCCTCAAACTCTGAACCAGAGGGGGAAACCGGTCGCTCCTCGGAGTCCTCCTCTGAATCAACATCCTCAACTGGAACTATAGCCCTAGCACCCTGAGATAGACGAGTTATGCGCCTCCGTCGTGGTTGACTAGAGGAAGTGCTTGCTTCTGCAACGGGACGGCTTGGGACTGGGTCTGCTACTAGTGGATCTGCATTGAGCATAGCCTCTGGCTATACCTGTGTGTCGAAGTCCATCCCCGCACCAATATCCTCATTAGAGTCAAACTCTGGTGGACAAGTCTCCACTACCCAATCTGATGTTGGATCAATATCCTCCAACACAATGGGATCTGAATAAGGTCTTTTGTTCAACAATTGGTTGCGTCTTAGTCGGAGGTTGTACTGGACATACACTAGATCATTTAACCATTTTTTCTCCAAACAGTTTCTCTTCTTTGTGTGAATCTTCTCAAAGATAGACCAATTGCGTTCACACCCAGAAGCACTGCAAGTTTGACTCAAAATACGGATTGCAAACCTCTGCAATTCAGGACAATGGCTACCAAATGCCTCCCACCATTGTGCTGCAAAAAATGAGTTTCAGTGAGCTCAACAATTTATATCCAACTTTGAAATTGAAATTATAAACAATTATACAAAATAATAAAATATGAATTTGAAAATTGAAATTCTTTGTTTACCTGGCTCATCTGATTACCTTGCAATCCTTGCAAGGTTCTTGCTAAAGGTACTTTTGGCTTGGCTGAACACAGTGATTTGATTGTGTATCTTCAACTACTCACTCTCTGTGGGGATCATGCGATCAATGTAGTCAATCAATCCATCTCTAACCTCCCCATTCAAAGCTCTTGCTTCCTGAGCTTTATAATGATACCTTGGGTTCAGAAAATACCCAGTTGCATGTATAGGGCGATGGAGTTGATTGTTCCATCTCTGATCAATATTGCCCAAATGGGCCCGTACTTACCCACTCTGTCCTTGTATGTTGCCCTTATTTGCTCCTTTGCTTGATCCATAGCCTCATAAATGAAGCCCATAGCCAATCTTTCCCCATCCACCAAGCGCAACACCTTAACCAGTGGCTTAGCAAGTTTCACAATCTATGCTGCCTTTTTCCAAAATATTTATTCATTAACTTTCTTTTTCACATCTTTGCCATCATGTTTGCGAGCCCACTGACATTCATTACATTCATCACTAGAAAACAACTTTTGTAAGTTTCTATGTTGGGAAAGCATAGATTGCAATGTCAAAAAATGTGTTGCAAATCTAGTGATGGCAAGCCTAATAATTTCTTGTTCATGTGTTTCCCCCCTCATCGTATCGTATTCCCATGAGTGATTATAAATATATTTTGTGATGCATTTGGCATGCTCTATAGTGTTCTTGATCCATTCTATTTTGCCAATATCCTCAAGCATGAGGTCTATGCAATGTGCAGCACATGGGGTCCAAAATATGGTTTTGTGTTTTTCCTCTAACAATTTACCAGCAAGAACATAGTTAGAGGAATTATCTGCGATGATTTGAACAACATTTGCCACCCCCACCTCTTCAACAACCTCATCCAAAAGACGAAACAACAAATGTGCATCTTTCACCCTATCAGATGCATCAACTGATTATAGAAACATGGTTCTCCGTGGGCAAAAGACAAGAAAGTTTATGATGGTACGGTTCCTCTGATCAGTCCATCCATCTGACATGATGGTACATCTTGTATGTGCCCATGAGTTTTTGAACTCTTTCATATAATCATCAATGGACATAATCTCTTTTTGCAAAAAGGATCCTCTTAACTCATGCATAGTAGGGCCTTTGAAGCCCTTTCCAGCAACATATATGACATTAAAAATAGTTTCATAATATGGTGAACGAGTAGCATTGAAGGGAATATCAAAATCATACCACCATCTAGCAATGTAATCACAAGCAAGATCTCTCATTTCTTTTTTCCAATGAGCATCTAAAGTGGGCTACACTTGACCTCTACTTGGAGGACTAGGACCATGTGCACTATCAGAGGGAGAAAAGGGCATGAAAAAACTTTTGATAGTACCCTTATTTCTCACTGCACCCTTACCCTTTTCAAAAATAGACTCCATAGAGGGAGGAACATAGCAAAAGGGGTTTGATGCATCAGTGCAAGGGATAGATGAAGAACCCTCATAATCAAAACTTGGGTTGGTAGCCATCATCTGTTGTAGAATTCTCTTCCTCCCAATTTCAGCTTGTATTTCTTTTTGCCTAATTTTGTCTTCCTCAAACTTCTGAAATTGCTCTTTCAACTCCTTCCTAATTTCCTCAATGTTTTGTGCTTTACATGGAGTAGTTTGGCCTCTAGGACCAGCCAAATGTAGTTTCAGTCTATGAATGCCCCCTCCACCCCCTTTAATTTTTCTCTTACAAAATTTGCAATACATTTGATCATCAACCATTTCAGCATATGCCCAAGTAACATCTTTCACTCTAGGGGCCATTTTGGACTGGGTTTTTGACATGGAAAGAAAAGGTTTAAATTTGAAAATGAAACCAAAAAAATACTATTCATTTTATGTTCATTTCTTTCACCAAAAACTATGTTTACCATTTTCAGATTTGCAAAAAAAATAAAACTAGCAAAGGCAGAGTTTAGAAGAGAAAAAAAAATACCTCTAGCCTCTAGGCTCCTCTAGCTCAATGTTGCTCCAAAGCTTGTCCAATAAGCTCCTCACTGCTGCTCCAAAGCTTGCCTAAAAGACTCCTCAAAGCTGCTCCAAAACCAACTCCACAACTCTTCACAAAATCCTCACAAATGCTCAAGCAAATTCAATGAGATAGATGTGAGGTATTGAGAGGGGTTGGGTAGGTTAAATAGGATGGGGAGTGGTTAGATAAGCTAAAAAAAACCTAACAACAAAATTAAATCCGAATTCAAGTCCGTTTTTATTTTTATTTTTTGGGGCTCGCGGCTGGCTGGGAGCTGTCCGGCCGTGCTAGCTCGGGCTTGGCCGAGCCAACCGAGTCGATGTATGGCTCGGCTGGCTCGGTCACAAACCGGCCGCCAAACTGGTTTAACTGCCGAGTCAGACCGACCATCCCTTTGGCTCTGTTAGCTCGATCGGTTCCGAGTCTGGAGGGCCGGTTTTTAAAACCATGATTTCCACCACTTGGATTAGCGAGATATTTCTGGGCTTGTTTGAACTGGTGGAGTAGAGCCTGTTACCACTCAAACCAACAGGGGACCTAAAAGGGACTCCTAAGAGGGAAACTGCTAAGTCAAGGGCAACGATGGAGACTTAGCCCACTGTCACCACAACTAAGACTCCCTGCTCTTTATAGACTTTCACTGATGGGAGGAGACCCAGTAATTAGGAAGTCACTTATAAAGGATGGATCAACAAATAGGTGTGAAGTGGTCGTAGAAACCCTTTCCCAAAGATAAGATTGAGAATGGAGCTTGCTTGCTCTTTAAGCAAGATACAAGAATTTCTAGGGAAAAGAGATTGAGGATTTAAGGGTTAGGCTAGAGGAATGTGACTTGAAAAGGAATTTCCCAATCCCTAAAATTCTTATAGAACTCGGATTCCCGAGTTGTCCTTGATGAATTTTCTTTGATATGAAATGGGACCACATGGAGCCAAGTACCCAACCCAGGTTAAGGGAATGGAATCTAGCAACCGATGAGATTCTTAACTTGACCAAGGCAATTGGAAAGGATCAAACAAGAATTTTTCAGCATCTGCAATCTTGCATAAGATCCAATGCGTCCCCAAGCCTTCCAGTACAACAAGTCATTAAAGTAATCAGGTAAAAGAGCCTACAAACCATGGACAACAAGTGGACACTTCATAATGGCATGCCCTTACATAGTGGGCTTTGGCATGTGCTAATGTCTGCAAGCTCCAAAAGGGGTTAACCAAGTACCTTATTAGGTGGTTTCTACCTTTAGAGGGGATAGTATGTCCAAGGTACGTCTCTCAAATGGTGGCGGCATGTGATAAAGAGGTGAAATGGAATAGGGAATGATAGGGGCAGTCCTGGGCCATATATCGGGGCACAAGGGTAGCTAGAGAAAGGGAAGCCCACACCTGGGTATGTAATGTGTAGGAGGGAGCAATCGTGGTACATGATGTGCCCCGACCTTGATTTTTCCACCCTTCTTTATATGCCTTTTTCCTTTTATGATTTTTTCTTTGATTAACTGGTCGGGGCTCAAAGGATAAGAGCATGATGTGTAAGATATAACATTGATTACCCCTTTTTTGGTAGGGCGGTACATTGCCTTCCAGGGTTTGGGACAATCATGGGTTCTTGAATGATAAAGGAGGCTCATCTAGGGCTTAGGGAACTAGGGTGATGACCATGTGTATGGGGTAGAGCTCATGCATTGGATTTTGCCCACGTGCTAATTAAGTTTGTCCCGACCATGTTTTGCATCTTGTGGTACATTTTCCTTTTGAATGTGGCCATTCATGCTTTTACTTTTCTTTTCAGCTGCTTCAACCTTCGGGGCATCGTGCCAAGCCTGACCCAAGGTGGGGGCAAGGGAATGGGGAGAATAACTCTATGTGGATCTAGTCAATAAATGTGGACCCATGTGGGAGAGATGATGAATGGGGTATAGTGAATGGAAGCGCAAACTAAGCCCACTCTTTCCGCCGAATCCCCCAATCAATCCATTCCCAAAAGTGTCCATGATAAGTAAACCCAATTCTCTATTACCAAATGACAAGACATACCTTTAGGTTTGGGAGACCCAACTTCAAACGCATGATCAATACAAATGGGTGAGGGATCACATGGCTGGCTTAGGTGGCGGAGAAATGGCACAACGAGTTAGTTGAGGGCTGCAAGGCGCTGCTGGTTGCCGATTGAGGTCCATCATGGAGAATAAATTTCTCCTAGGGATATCACCAACGAAGTGGTGGGTAACAGAGCCTAGGCTACTTTCTTAGAATTTTTGGAGTAGTTTGGAGGGCTACATCAGCGGTTCCTTTCCAGTGGCAGTAGCAGTTTTCTGGGTGGATGCAGATCTGTTAGTACAACATTTCCAACAATTGGGCAGCTTCATATTCACCCGGAATCTTACCTTGCTTGCAGTAGCAAGACCAGGTTCCTCTGATCTCATTTATTGTACTCGTATTTATCAGAATTAATAAAATGACTCAGAGTTTTTGCCCATATTTTCTTGTTCAAATGTGTATGGTTGTGCATTTTTGAGTTTACTAGCTGTAGCTAGTTCATTGATTCTGTTATCTATGGTATTTTTCCATTTGGAACATTACAAGTTTTTTGGTGTATATGTCCGAACTGGTTCTTATGCATTGTTCTTTTTATTTTTATTTGAAGTGTCTCCCTAGTATTTCAAGCGTGCAACTTTCACTAATGTACAAGTCTAATGCCTGAGATGATGGCTTTAGTTGCGTATTATGTTTCACTGTATAAAAATATTTTATCAACTAGAAAGTACATATTTTGACATTTCCCCCCTCGACTGCACTGTACTGTTAGAAGAAAGTTCTACCTTGGAATAATTTGTAGCTAAATAATGGTCAATTTTTGAAAGTTCGTCTGTGTTTCTCTGCTTTTCGTTTTTTCTTCTTCAATTATTAGTTCTAAGTGCTGCATGTTTATTCACACGTCCAATGTTACTATTTCTTTCATACTTGAAGCCAGAGATGCAACAAAAGGAATCTTGAAACCTTCCAGTGGCATAAATAGTTATAATTATAGTGAGGAAATCATGAAGCAATTTTGGTATGACCCACTATCTAAGTAACCGGATACTCCTAAAATGCCCTCGTATCCCCGAATCCCCGTGTCGGACACCTCTACGTATCGGATTCGGCCCCAATTCGAAGGACACGGTGTATCCGTACAGGGTACGGTCGGGATACGACGTATCCGAAAAGGGACACGCCGTATCCCGACTGTACCCCGTCGGATACGCTCGCGGGTTCAGAAAAGCGTTGTTTTTTTATTATAAAGGGGGGCTTTTGCTCATTGTTTTTCACCAATTGAGGAGGATTTTTCAGGAGAGGGCATCAAGCCTATGGCCCTAGTATTTATATATGATTCATGGTAATGTTAAATTCTTAATCTTCATTTTCATCCTTTTACTTAAATTTTTAACATTACCATGAAATGACTCAGGATGTTTGAGAGTGGTTCCGACCTCATTGGATTTCATATGGAGAAAGTAGAATTTTAGATCTCATTCAAAATCCAGCAGATTTATCAGTTTTTCAGGATTTCAGGATTGGGTTATTGCAATGTTTCCATCGAATTTTGTCATGTATTAGGGTATGGAACTCGTATTTAATCAAGAGCACCAATCCATTTGGTAGTGTTCTTATGTAACACATTTTGATTCTGATGACTTAATGAAAAAACTACAGTATCTTACTATCTTCAATCTTGTCTTTCTAAGTAAATTTGACGATTGTATCATGTATGGTGTATCAATGTATCATTGTAATTTGTATTATAGTATCAATGATGATGTATGACTCATGAGTATCTAATATCTATGTTTGAATCAATGAATTTTGTATGAATTTGTGCAAAAAATATCTAATTTTTAATATATTAATATATATATATTTTTAATAAAATAATATATAACATAACGTATCCCAGAAGTATCCTGTTCCGGGGTCACCGTACCCCTATCCGATACTTCGAATCCCGGTATCCCCGTATCCCCGTATCCCTGTATCAGGTGACTTAGCCTACTATAGCTCATCTTGAATCTTCTGACACCGTGTAATCATTCTAAGTAAGATAAATATCTAGCACTTTTGTATTATTAAAATCCTAAAACCTCCTATCGTGAGATGAAAAATACTTAATTTTTTTTTGCATCACCGGGCCTTTGTTAAAATATTTCTGAGGATTTTGCCAATTTGGATCATATTCCAGGTTCCTATCCAAGATCAGGGACCCCTATTCTGTTATTTACATCTCTTTTTATCATGATCATAATCTTCCACAAGGGAATTTTTTTCCATTAACGAGTCTGCTTGCTTAATCAGAACGACTCAACAGCAGAACTCTTCAGTCTGCTTCTCAGCTGACAAGGCTTATCATGGATACTTCTGGCCTCCTTTTTTTGGACCCCACTTCTCCTTATGTGTGGAGAGTCTCGTGGGCTACTTCATTGACTGCATTCCACCATGGAATCCACCAAACTGAATTAGGAAAACATTGTGTCCTTAATGTAACCTCTATGCTTATGAACCTACTGTGGATTATGACAACCTGCAACTAAGTAAACTCTCTATTTGGATGTGAACGTCTGCTTCAAAATGCTTCCTTCTCCATGTGGGTTCCACCACACCACCTTTATTCTCTCTGTTCCAGAAAATGACCCCTCAGAATGGAGATTTATGAATCAAGAAGCTTGCTGTCGTCTTCATGTTCAAAATGCGAAATGTTTTGTTGTGTTCATATAAATATATGCATTCTTAAATTCTTATATATTTTTGCAGCAAAGACATACCTTTTATGGTTGTTGTAACATATTCTAGTGCATTTTTTGAAGGAAAAATTTGTAGTAGCTATGGCCATTTCTAAGAGGGACAACACTGGAATTTTGTGTTTGACAGGTTGCTGCAGAGACCATTCACTTAATC
The DNA here is from genome assembly GCA_034641835.2 of Pinus albicaulis. Classification (NCBI taxonomy): domain Eukaryota; kingdom Viridiplantae; phylum Streptophyta; class Pinopsida; order Pinales; family Pinaceae; genus Pinus; species Pinus albicaulis. The sequence continues at coordinate 679,727,796 of CM076572.1, read as the reverse complement.
AATCCTGTACGGTTAGCATTGCCATTTTTAGTTACCAGTGCAGATGATGCACACGATGTCATAACAGAGGAGGTTCGCTTAAGGTGATTACTATGGCAAGTATTTATGAGATGGTTCTCTTAAAGCCTAAAGGCTTTTCCTCATTTACGACACGGTGGCTTCACTGGGGGAGCAATACCATACCACATGCGTTCATATTGGGGGATATATATTGAGGAAAAAATGACATAATATTTGAGCATATAATAGGGGGTAAAAGGATTTTATATTGGTAGTTATAAAAAATGGAGCTCAAAGTTAATGAAAAAATATAAAGTGGTATAAAAAATGTTAATGAAAAAATGGATATCTACAATATCTAGTGAAAGTAGGGGTTTTTTAAATTGGGAAGGTGTATTGGGTTCGTATTGGTAGCGGGTTAAATAATGTGATTTTTAGAGGTATCTTTCAATATGCAGTCAAATTAAGGGTATTGTTTAGTATGCCATGAACGCATGTGATATGTTAGAGGTTCATTGAGTGAAGCCCAGTTGGTTTGCGAGTGAATTTGTTTTGAGTTAATTGATCTGGCAGGTACCGTTACCTTGATTTACGGTGTCAACAAATGAATGACAATCTAAGGCTTCGACACAAAGTTTCTAAGGTGATAAGGCGATACTTAGAAGATGTCCATGGTTTTGTGGAGGTAAGAACTTCAAATTACTTTGTGTGTTTTTGTTAACCATGAGATTATTTAAGAAATTGCAAGACTTACATAAAAGTACAAAGACATTCCACTTAAGCTTCTTTTATATTTTGCACTGTATTGATGTTGAAAAGTGCTCATCTCATTCTGTTCAATCTTGATGATTTAAAGAGATAGTGGTTGTCTATGTAAGTTTGCAGAAATAATCTCTCTGAATTTGTGTCAAAAGTTTTCTATCCTAGATTTATGTAATATCTAATAGCTTCTGATGGTTGCAAGGCAGATTGAAACACCGATTTTGTCAAAGTCTACACCTGAAGGTGCCCGTGATTATCTTGTTCCATCTCGGATTCAGGTATAGCAATTATAAAACTTTTATCATTGCTCTTTCTACTGAAAGGTTTCAGCATCACAATTAGCTATTTTTATTGGTTAAATTCCAAGTCACTCATAATTTCCTGTTTTTTTTGGCTAGAATTTTTTGTATTATATTCAAGAGTTACTCTCTGGTAACAATTATTACATGGGTTTGGGCTGACTGTTCCCAGGCATACGGGAAGGATGAAGTGCAAAATTTACAGACATATTCATGTGATAACTATTTAAAATTAAAACCATAGTTGCCTCCAGATATCAGACTCACTCAATGTTGGGATTAACCCTAGAACATACGTAGTACTAGTACATAGACACTATTGAATTCAGAAACCAGATTATAACACCAATCTTCAGGGACTGCTGATCTTTGGGACATCAGGATCAGGGGCAACTATCAGACAGGCTGGATCAAGTGGTTTCAAAGGGGTCGTCTTCTCTACTAGGCAGAAATTTTCCTTCTGTCATGTCATCACTGCTTCCATGAACATGCTTGTTATTCCTGTACAAGTTTGAACATCATCTGGGCCAAATTTATTGTCACTGGAAAAAGCCAGGGTTTTAGCACACTCTCCTGTTCGCTTGGCTTGATCTCCATGCCTATTTCAGAATTTGCTTTGTGAATGGAATAGACTGAAGTTACAGGCACTAACATATTATATACGTCATTGGGCGTTTTCTGCAGAATGGAAAGCCATTGACTGTATGAACATCCATGATTATGAAGATATGCCTCTTTGCTTGTTAAGGTACCATATTCTATAAACTGTGTAGGCTATATGATCATGAAGTGGAAGATGACAGCCCATCTCATCCCCTGCATTGGCAACTGGGATGCCATTGCTGGCATGTAACCCTACTTGCAATTGGAACCTTTGGTTCGATTGTATTTTTGAAGTATCTCCACTCAATTTTGAGGTGGATTTCCTTCAGATCAAGAACTTGGAAGGCTGCCCAGTCCACTCTTCTGATGTAGATCGCCTGGAATTTTGAAATTTTCTAATGCTTTTAGCATAAGTCTGCCCCAATTTCTTGCTCATTGGTCTAAGTGTGCTTACTCCTAAGTACTGGGATCAAATGTCTGGTCCCCATGTCTTTTATATAGAACCATGAAAATGTGTATTTAAGAGAGAGAGAGAGAGAGAGAGAGAGAGAGAGAGAAGCCTAGTTTGAATTCATGTCCTCAAGTTCATGGATTTGAATATCCTAGGCTCTTCATGTTGTACCTTTCTTTGATTAGTCTTTTTATTGGTTCAATTTTTTTCATGCCCTGTTCTTTATTGTGGTTCCAATTGAAGAGAACCCTTCATTTCTTTGTGGATGAAGCATCTCCATTTGTTCTAGACTACCTGCAGTGATTTGGTTTCACAGAATCTCTTTTTTCCTTGTGTGTTCTATGAATTATGCTGTAATTGGACTCACATTATTAGCATAACGTAGTTCATTACACACAGTTCTTAAATATCTAAGACCATTGCCCTATTTGAGTCATTTTCATTGTCACAGTATATCCAAACTGATCTGTGTTCATGTTTGTAATCCAAATTATAGAAAACTAAGCTGTTATATAAAGGCTAATTTATGTGCAAATTTCGTAGAAGGAAATAAAGGATGATGATATTAATGTATGTTAGTAGCTGATAGCAGCTAATGGGACTGCAAAAGTAAATCATTATAAACCGTTTATGTAGGTACTGAGGGGAGAGGAGCTTGTAACCCAACCAAGTAATTAAACCAACTAGTTAAGTAAGATTGTTATTGAATATGTAGGCTAGCAAGGTCTTGAAGGATACAAAATGTACTATCCCCAATTAGCAGTCAGCTAATTGGGAATATTAATTTTTGACAGATTTTGGCTTTTCCCAATGTTAGGCAGAAATAATGTGGGCTGGGACCTACAAATCATATTAAAGCAAGCAGAACTATTTTTCCTCTAGTTAGAGGCAAAAATTGCGGCCTTGGTGGGGGCCGGGAGAGCCAATGAGAAGGCTCTGCGTTTGGCTGGGTGGCAGCGCTGTGAGTGGCCAGTGAGGGGCAGCGTAGGAGAGGCCAATGAGTGGCCAGTGAGTGGACAGTAATATTCCTAATTAGCAGTTTTGCTAATTAGAATATTAAATTTTGATAAATTTTGCTTTCTCTAATGTTAGGCGGAAATAAGGTGGGCTAGGGACCCACAAATATTATTTTGGAAAAAGCTAACGTCAATTCCTATCGTTCCCAAGAGAAAATTGCGGCTTTAGGGGGGTCCGAGTGGCCAACATCGAAGGAGTGGCAGCTCCTTAGGTGGTAGCGCGAGGGAGGCTCGAAAGAGGCAGCGTTGGGTTGGCTCGAAGGCGAGGCTGCATAGTCTATGGTGGGGCCCAGGAGGAACGTTGAGGCTCACTTGACAAAAGGAAGGAAGGGCATCATCATTCCAGATTCATTCACTTATCTTCATGATTGTCATTTTGACAGAGCACGCTTGTGCCGAGTGCCAAGTCTGCAATGTTGTTTAGCACACAAGATTTTCAGGCGAAGATCTCAACCTCTGCCTCAGGGGACTTCAAGTGCCTGCTCAGTGAAGTGAACAAAGTTCGTACTTCTTGTTAAACACTGCAGAAGACTTGGAATATGAAAATATCCATTGAGGATACAAATAGTATATATTAAAATGTATGAAGAATGATTTATGATGTTACAAATGAGGCCCACTTATATACCTAGGCAGGTGCCTCTTCATGGAAGGTCATGTCCCATTTAGACATGTCTTTTCAACCTAATTACTAATTAACTAATCATTATTTATTGATTACATTATTTGTATCATTTTATTCATAACATTGCCTTCCTCCTCAAAAGCTTTGTCCTCAAAGCTTGTTAATGAAAAAGGCTTGATTCTCGTCTCGGGATCTTCGTTGATACTAGACGATATGATCCTTGGAGTGATATATAAAATTGTCCCACGGATGAGGGATCAAACCATCCTAGATCAATCTTATGTGGAGCCTTGCAGTGACTGGAAACTTGTGATGAATTATCACATGAGTGGATTGCACTGACATTAATATTCTTCGAAACATTAGTTTGTTGTTTCTGTTCTGAATACGTAGCTTGATCGAATTGTCTATTCTCGTGATTCGGATGTTGGTAGGGAACTTTTTTGGTTTGATTTTCCCTTATTCAGTGTGTGGCAATCTTTTTGTTTCCTCCTAGTGAGGATGTTGTTCTTTCAACTGATTTGTTTTCTTTTTGAGACGCAATATTTACTGGACAAATGTTCGTTTTTTCTTCAACTTGAATTTCTACGTTTGAAGATTTCGACGCTTCCTTTTCGACAAGTTGTTGCACCTTGTTTTCCAACAACTTCATATCTTTCTTAAGCTTCTTAATTTGCATTAGTAATTTTTCGTTGTGGTCTTTAAGTCTAGAAACTTCTTCATTTTTCTCAGTGGTGATCTTGTCAACTTCTCTTTGCATATTATGTATCGCCTTTTTACCTTATTGAAGAATTACTTTTGAAATTTCTTGTATGTCTTCAAGCGTTACTGAATTTGGCTTCAAGGTAATGTCCTGTAGCGTTATTTTTTTCTTTTTGTGGGAGAATGTCAAAAACTTCTTTTTCGTATTTAGGATAAATGACCCTAGTGAATCCATCCAAAGCGAACCCAAAATTATATCACTATCGTTGCAAAATAAGGTTTTAACGGTGAATTGTGAGACAAAAGTATACTCCCCAATACTTAGGTGTAGATTCCCTATGTCGTATTGTTTGTCATTTGTGTTAACAGAATTCGTTTCAATTATATTTGATTCAGGGACCATTAATTGATTAGCACATTCAATATTAACATAACTATTCTTTTGAGTAGGATTGATAGATATGATAACCTCCTTTCCCGCATGTGACCCTTTAATTTTAATTAGTGCTCAGACACACATACTATAAGTTTTAGGAAATCTTCCCTCTTTCATTTCTGATTTAGATTTCATTTTTGTTTTTACTTAGATATTGACTCAATTCTACGTTCATCAACTAGTTACACCTTTTTTTTTCCTCTATGAATTCCTTTTTTTATGCCTTTTGGCAATTATATTTTATTATTATTAATTTTTTTTAATGTTAAAGACCTCTTATAGTCCTACATACTTAACTTTTATAATTTAATATTGTTAAACTTATATATGGGTTATGACACTCTTTTTGGAACCTTTTACCACAGTCATGACTTTTCACGTCACGATATTTTCTCTCACCATTCACTTTGAACAAACCCGCTCTTAGCCAATAAAACTATTATCGGCCAAAATACGGTGTGGAAGTGGATTTTTGCAGTAGTGAGGGAATTTTGCAGCAGATTAATTTTTTTGCTTTTTTTTAGCGACAGTGATTTTTTTTTTTTTTGCGGCAACAATTGGTGATGGAGGGTGGCGTATAATGAGAGACGATGGAGAAGGTTATATGGTGGGTCAACTATGATTGCAGGAAGTATGGGCTCGAGTGACGACAAAAGAAGGTTGAGTTGTGGCAGAAAGAGTTGAGCGGTGGTATTAACGTGTGACAATGCTAGTGAGGTGGCGATTATGGCTGGAGAATTGACGGTGATTCGATGGCAAGTCGAGGTCTTTTGGCAGCAGTGTTTCGAAAGCTAGTCGAGGTCTTTCGACTGTTGTGTTTGTTGATATTTTGTGTATTGGGGTAGCAACGAGTGTCCTCTAGCCCTTAGCCCCGAAACTTTGTGGAGGGGCTAAGAAACACCACCTCCAAAACCCATAAAGCGTTTGGAGAATTTCATCTTATGTGTGAGATATTAAAATAATTAATTTTTTTAATGAGGACCCTAAGTCTAATTTAGGGAATTAGAAAAATTAAAGTGAATTAATTAACACATGTGATGAAATGTTCTAAGTGACGCGGATCAAGCAGTCTTTTAATCTTAGCCGTTGATAAGAGATTAATTCACAGCCGTTGATGTCTCAACGAAAAAGTATAAGAGAAAGGCTTGAGGGTCAGTTGGAGACACACACATGGAGGTAGAGCTGAGAAACTGAGCTGAAATTCTAAGGCAAGGTTTGCTAAGAATTTCTGGAAGAGTTTTCTGCAACAAGGGGTAGTATTGGCTGAGGGGATGATCTGATCCTAGAGCCAAGAGTCAGTAAGAGGCAGAGGAGCAGCGCAGAGGAGCAAGGGTAGCAGCAGCAGCTGTGCAGCGCAGAGGGCTTCAGCCGCTACGCAAGCCCAGGAGGGGCAGCGGTGCAGCTTCAGGAGGCCACCAGGGTTACGCAGAGGCCTTCCGGGGCAGCGTAAGGACTATGTCACCCAGTCTGGGGTTATGCAGTCCCCTTCTGAGCAGCAAAGGGGCATGCAGAGCTTAGCAGGTTTAACACTGGGGCTTCAGTGGCAACGCTGGGGTTTCTAGGGCCGGAAATTGGCCGAGTCTTGTAATTCCTGTTTGATGGTGTGGATCAGTCAAGTTTTTGGTCTCAGAACAGAAGGTATTGCTGCAGATCTATTATTTTTCTCTGTCAGGTTAACCAGTTGGGTGCCCAAATTTGCTGTACTCAGATTCTACATAATAATAATAAACCCTCATATCTGTGACACTGGTTTTCCCGCATTGGGTTTTTCTGGGGACATTTGTCCTAAAAATCCATGTGTCACTTTGTTGAATGAGTGTAATATTCAGTAAATGATCTGTATGTGTGTAGGCTGTTGGTTGTGTTTACTTCGGTATTTTATGAATATTTTCTGAAAATAACTTGTATAATTTAATCACAAGTAGAAGTAAACCAAGATACTACAGCAGGATTTCTCCATTAGTTTATTCATAAATTTTCACAGTATTGGCGGTCTGTCAAGGTTGTTAGGCTGCGTAGGACAGGGCCAGGTAAGTTTGATATTTTATTTTTATTTTTTTATACAACTTTTATATATTCTTTTTTGTTATATAATTTTTTTAATTTTTTATAATCTATATTTTTATAATTTTTTTTTTCTCATTTATAATCTATTTTCTTTTCTTTTTTTGTATTTTGATTTTTGTCTTTTTTTCTAATATTTTTCTCCATTTTTTTTTTAATATTTCTTTTCAAAAATTCTCTTTTTATTTTTTTTTCCTCTTTAAAAAATGGTCAAGGGCTTAATGGAGAAAATGGAGAAACTCCAAAAGTTGGTAGCGAAACGCTTCAATGTAAACGATGTTTGACGAATTTGACGGTCAAGGACCCAGATCAGAGAGCGGGGCTCTGTGGAGTGGTGGATGGCTAGAAGATCAAATTGCTCTGATATCAAATGAAGTGAACAAAGTTCATACTTCTCGTTAAATACTCTAGAAGACTTGGAATGTGAAAATATCCATTGAGGATACAAATTTATATATTAAAATGTATGAAGAATGATTTATGATGTTACAAATGAGGCCCGCTTATATACCTAGGCAAGTGCCTCTTCACGGAAGGTCTTGTCCCATTTAGATATGCCTCTTCAACCTAATAGTAATTACTAATTAACTAATCATTATTTATTGATTACATTATTTATATCATTTTATTCATAACACTCAGAAGAGGAGATTCACCATTTTGGAGGAGCATTTCATAGCCAGGATTACAGGAGGAGCGTTATCAATCTAGGGACCGCGTGGAGGATGTAGTGACTCTGCAGTGGAGGATGCAGTCCAGTGGGAAGGTTGTTCCGGGAAGAGAGAAGAGAGGGAGATTGTAGCTGAGATTTGGTGGGGAAGCTGAGTGCTTCCTAACAGGTTTATTGCTCATCCTTTGGGGCAGTTTTGCAGTGGATACTTCAGGGGTGGAGCTTCAGCCAGCAGCGTAGTGAGTCGAGCCCAACAAGGGCAATTTTCCGAAGTCAACCATTCCGCAATTCCTTCATGGATTTTTGTGGGTTTCTTGAGTAGAGTCCAGTGTTCAAGTCCTGGAATTTTCTGAGCCTTAGAAACATCCCAACCAGTAGTCTGAAGTTTGCTGCAGCTGCATTTTTGGACAAAGCAACGCAGCACCAGAGCCACGCAGAGCCATTTCCAGAGGGTCATTCCAGCTTGTTTTGAGACAGATTTCAGCCTGCCTCAAGCAGGCCTAGGTGCACCCATTCCAGCACCATTATTGTACTCAATTCCATGCATTAATAAAATGGCTCAGATCATGTTTTTGGCTCCAGTTTTCATGTGTTAATGGTGTGATCTTATTTGCTGTAGTTTCTAGCCTATTGTTGCTTTATATTACTGTCATTTTCCCATTTGGGATATTACAGCTGGGTAGGCTGAATTTTTCTGGAGGACAGAATTCCATTGAGGAGGATGCCATTGGTTTTCTTGGAGGCTGTATTCTTCATCTCAGATCGCGCCAGTTGCCGGAGCATTTTTCCAGGTTACAGAAATAAATTATTTTTGCATGTAAACTTTTGATTCGGCCTAATAAAATTTGGCTGGAGCATTTGGTATCTATCTGAGTAAACTGACTGCATAAAATTTAATTAGCAGTGGCCTCTTAGTTTTATTGTTTAAATGTCTCCCATTACCCGCATGCAAAGTATTTGATTAAATAAATCGCTGGCATAGTGTTTGTCAAAACACCTGAAAGAAAATTTAGAAATTTTGCAAACTAAACCAGCAATATCGGTAGAGGGATATTACAAATATTGAGATACCAATTCAACTTGTTTGAAAGGTATATTGAGGATTGCACTTGAAGAAGTTCTAGTAAACAATTGCACCATACAGTTCCACAAAGAGTTGAATTAAGCTGGACAGACCCTTTTACAATGCGATAGTTCAGTGCAGCAGTTTGAATATCATACTGTCTTGTTTCTTCAACCATAAGAATTTCAGAGATACAGCATCAAGTGAAAGTATTATAAGGAATAACAAAGTCATAGCCTTCTCCAGATTATGCTTTCAGGACAGCATCTTTGAAGTGGGAGGCAATGTAGCATATATAAGTGTACCTATAAGAATAATAATCATTATAATAATTAATTTTAAATGATCACAAGTCACATGTCTAAAATGCATATCTATTCAAGTATGTGCCCACTCAGCGTATAATTATAAAGATATACATAATGTCACATGTTATTGTGACAATCTCTCATTATATATTCAATACATTATATTTATCCTATATGGATTTATCATTATTGTCCTATGTATTTTGGATATTTGTTATATGAACCACTTTGGTTCATTACACTTCTGTTTCTCGAGCCCTCTTTCAATGACATTAGAATCTCATCAGTTCAGTGTCAATCACCAAGATTTGTTAGAATTTTCTTTGTAGGAGATTGGGGTGGTCTTCACACCCCCACCCTGCAGGCTGACATGGTTGTTGAGAGTCGTGGGTAGGTTAAACCATACAGTTTAAACCCTAAACATGAACTGTCTGTCTGATTTTACCCTGTACCTTGTATTATTTATTTAGCACAACCATTGATATCTGTATGGTAACTTGTAGGCATGAACACTATCATTTTTTCAGTTGATTTATTCTTTAGCCTCAGTGTGCTAGTCATCTCTGTTGGCCATATCTCTGTCTTTACCAGTTCCTCTCTCATTTCCAATTTCATTCCCACTAATATGGTATGCTGGCTGTTGAATTGTTTTAACTTTGGTCATGTTTTTGCATTTTGTATAATTAATTGAAATTTTCCTCTTAGGTGATTAAACAATCTGAAACTTGTGCAAGAAAACATGTTTTTGGTGTGAACACTTGCCTTGCAGTTGTTGCATTATCTTGCATCTCCATTAAGTGTGATTATTAGTGGTTTTGAACAATTTTATCAATAATTTTAGAGTTTTTTGTATGAATGTGAATGTCTTTGAATTCAACTAGCAGTAAGTGCAAGTGGATGTAAAGTAACATAAGATTGGCTATAGGGCTAATGTGAACAACCACTAATGGTTCCACTATTATATGAAAATCAAGACCATATAATCCAGATATAGACACATTGATCCACATCGTTTTATGTTGAAATATGTTTAGTTTCACAGACGTAAATTGTGCATGCGAAACTGCTTGGTTTTGTGTACAATATATAAGGCCTTAATTAACTGTTCGGATCTGGGACCTCCAATATCTTTTGTTGTGGAACCATGTCATGTTAATATTCTTGATCAGCCTTGAATAAGAATTAAGAAGATCTTGCCAAATCTTATCACGGTCCACTAAGGATGGCAAAAATGTGGAGCTGCTTTTTGTTTTTAAATCTTACTCTTGTTAACCCTGATGAAGAGACCTGTTGGGTAAGTTGGGCATTTAAAGAAGGGGTTTGGTTTTAGAGATGAGGTAATCCACTTTAAGGTTGTAGTTGTTATATTGTTGGAAGTTATGCAATGAAAAAAGTAGGATATATAAAAATATACTCCTGACATTGTAATTTTATCAAAATATGTGATAAAGAAGCCATTTTTATGTGAAATATCTGCTTTCTCACCAGAAGTTAGAATGAGACAGCAGAAACAGAAATCCTATAAATGATAGAAGAATTTTAAAGCAAACATTTTTCTATTTATTCTGATAACCTTAAGCCTTATGTTGTTGAATGTTTTTTGAAGCCAGGGGAATTTTATGCTTTGCCACAAAGTCCTCAGCTGTTCAAGCAGATGTTGATGGTGTCAGGATTTGATAGATATTATCAAATAGCAAGGTGACATCCATGAGTTTGCTCAATGTGAAACTTCCCATTCAAAAATTTTCAAATTTGAGTTATATATTTAGTGGTGGTTTTCTCTTTATTGTCCACTCTTCTTAGTCAATCCTTGGTTTCGAGTTATGGTCATCATAAAATGATAACTATTGCAGACTGAATTTGTAAGCTACATTTTGAACATTATGAAATTGCTGTATTGTATATGGTATAAATAAATTTTTATTTTACCTTATTTCTGTACTTAAGGTGTTTTCGAGATGAAGACTTGAGAGCAGATAGGCAACCCGAATTTACACAACTAGATATGGAGCTGGCTTTCACACCATTGGATGACATGCTAAAACTCAACGAGGATATGATAAGACATGTTGGTGCTTGTTTAACGTCTGGTGTTTCAGAACAAATGGATCCAGTTGGCCATGTTTCTAATGCTTTTATATTGTATTTATGTTTTTAAAGTAAATGAGTTTTGCAGGTTTTCCACGAGATTCAAGGAATTGAACTTCCTGTTCCTTTTCCAAGGTTAACATATGCTGATGCCATGGATCGCTATGGATCTGACAGACCAGATCTCCGCTTCAAGATGGAGTTGGTAAATGTAAGTTCCTTTGTAAAAATCTGAAGAGATTAAGTTAGTGCAATTGTAAAGGACTTCGAAGTAATCCATAAAGTTTACTTCAAATAACTTCATTTAGCTTATGTTTAAGATTTGTGTTAAAAGATAAATATTAAAACAAACAGAGATTCTGTTATAAGGTGAATGAAAAATGTTCCATGAGAATGTTTCGTGCATAAATTGTGCTAATCTTTACCTGAACACAATTGTTTGCTTTTCTGAAACAACAAATTCCGGATTCAGTCAATGCTCCTCCTTAATTTGTCCTTGTTTAACTCAGAAGATACTGAATTACCTCAGGTGTAATTCCTCTTTATACTTGGACCTTGTTTAAATCAAAATAGGCTTTTCAAGTTCAGCCTTAGGACTGATTTTTATTTTCATTCCTAGTTTACAAATTTGTATAAGTCCTGCTTCCAGGATATAGCAAAGATGGGCATTAAGAACAATATTTGTAATCAAACTACTGAAGGATGTGACATGATGTTTTGGCAATTCACATGCTGTAGCATCAATGACCTTCTCTCAAGGCCATATATAGCCCCATTTTTAAATTCTAGCTCAACTATTCCTTCAACATTTGATAGCTGAAGGCCATTGATAGATGCATTGGTATGCCTGCTCCTTAAGGCCATTGATAGCTCCATTGCTGCAACCATTTCAAAATCTAGCTCAACAATTTCCCATTTGCCAAGTCATTGTTGATCTAGATTTTGAAATGGTTGTAACTTTTCAGAGGGGACTTTCGCCAAATATTTGGCTAACTATTTGTATTTGTAATTAACATTTGTACCACGAAACAATGGGAAATTGTTGAGCTAGATTTTGAAATGGTTGTAACTTTTCAGAGGGGACTTTCGCCAAATATTTGGCTAACTATTTGTATTTGTAACTAACATTTGTACCACGAAACCCTGTCCTGATTTGTGTAAATGGAATGATGTATGCTTCATATAACATGGATCTTCTTATGACTTTGAGAGCGGGACTGTGAATTACAACATAATATTCTTGTTGAGATATTGGAAGCCTGTTAAAAGATAGAAATGCTAGAAATGGCACTCTTTCCTTGCATGGAAGTGTGAATAAAGAGTAGTGATGGATGGCAGTGGGTTCAACATTTATGGCAGATCCTTTGCATGTGGTTGCCTCTTTTTCTCCAAGGAAAAAAATCTATAATGTCTTTATAAAACAAAATTACATAGTTGTATGCCAGAGGCATTCAAAAGGTGCATTAGAGCCACCTGAACCAACAACTCTTTATATTTGCCTTTTTATACATAACAGAAAGCTATAGCAGTAATAATTCTGTTCCCCATCTCACAAAGACATATAAATTACACTGTTCAAACTAAAAACCTGAAACAGTTCACTGTCTTAAATGAAAAAGTTTAACTAAAGAGCTAAATTTTCATTCATGACTGTATTCAGTTGTGTGCCCTTTGTGAAGGATGGATATAATCTAGGTTCCTTGCACCAGTCCCAAACCATCTTTTGAAAGTCCATCTGCTATCCTATTCCTGTACATATAATCAGTGTTTTGAAAATCGCGATTTAATCGCGATGTTTTGAAAAAATCGCGATTTTTTAACCCAAACGATTAAATCGGCGATTTTTTCCCGATTTTTTCAAAAAATCGGTAACCGCCAAAAAATCGTGGGCCCATCAAACAGTGACCCTATAAGTTCAAAATCGATTTTTTTTTTGTCATTTTTGCTGACACACCCTGTTGGCAGTTAATGGTAATATTAAATTCTTACTTAAATTTTTAACATTACCATGAAATGACTCAGGATGTTTAAGAGTGGTTTCGACCTCATTGGATTTCATATGGAGAAATTAGAATTTTAGATTTCACTCAAAATTCAGCAGACTTAATGGTTTTCAGGTTTTCAGGGTTTCATGGTTTGGGGATTTGCATTGTTTCCATTTGATTCTATTATGTGTAAGGGTATGAGATTAGCATTTGATCAAGAGTATGAAGTCCTTTAAGAACCTTGATGTTGGTGGCATTGATTTTTGAACTTTGTTGATATTGGTGGTATTGATTGTTGAACTCCCCTACCATGGCCTTAACAAGAATGTACCCTTCACTCAAAGGAAAACAACTGGTTAGGCATGTTAATCTTTTTCTATCGCATTTTAAGGTTGAGGAGATGAACCCTTCACTCAAACCAAAATCATTGGTTAGGCATGTTAAACTTTTTCAATTTCTATCATGTTATAAGGTTGAGCAATCCACGTCTGAAGACTTTGAGCTAGATGATGTTTATGTATCTCTTGTTGATGATCCCATTTCTAGTAGTGATGAATCAATGATGAGTTTCATGAGGAGGAGGAGGAGGAGCAACAATAGGAGGAGGAGGTGACACCACCTACCCCTGCTACTGGTAGAGGACGTGGTCTCCCTCCTTTAACTCCTAGTGCTTCAGGATCTGGAGCACAACAGAGTCCATTGCCAGCCCCGCCAACTTCTTCGTCTAGAGGGAAAGCTGTTACATTTTCTCGCAAGAGGGGCAGAGGAAATCAGTAGTATAGGTTATTTGGTGCATTCCTTTGTATATAACATTATGACTCATGATATGAGATACATTATTATATTTTTTGTTGATATTTCGAGGTTGAGTTGAGACTCAGGACTTAGTATTCAGGACATGATTCACTATTATGTGTGATGTAGCACTAGACATGATATTACACGTCTTATATATTAGTTTTTTTTTCATATTTATGTGTCAATGCATTTATTTTATGTTGTGGGTGCTTTAGATATTAAAAAAATTGAAAAAAAATAAATATTTTTGTATGTGCCAATTTTTACCCGATTTTTACGATTTTTTCCCGATTTTTACGATTTTTTCCGATTTTTTCCCCTCGCCGATTTAATCCCGATCGCGATTTTCAAAACATTGCATATAATACAAAGAGACAGGTGGGAAAGATGTCATTTGGAGTTGTACATCATCAAATAGTGTTATTAAGTAATAGGACACGTCCAAACAAGGTCTGTTACCCACCAAAAGTGGGTGACTCCATAGGAGAATTTTTCTCCTAGACATCTCTTCAGCAGGAAGCCGGTAGACCCCTGTCAACCACCGATGTAGCCGATGTAATGTGCCATTTGATCTCTTCTTCCTGAATCAGTCACATGTCCCCTCGCCCATTTGTCAAGAGCATATGTTCGAAGGTGGGCAATCCAACCCGGAAGGTATGTTTTTCATTGTGCAATTGGGTGCTTCTGCTTGTTTTTCATTGGGCATCTTGGGCATGGATTATTGGGTGACCTGTAAAAGGGAAGGGTTTTGACCAGGGTTTTGTTCCCTCACCTTAAATGGAGGGTTAATCCTCAACCCTAGTCCCGTGGGATCTCCCCTATTGGCCTATAGCTTTAGGAATGACACTACTTGGGAAACCCCAGTTTTGGTAGCGTAGTGCAGTTTCCCGTTTTACATTTTGTAATATTCCTAACGGAAATATACAATGATAAACAAAGAAAACATAGCAAAGACACACATAAAATTTACACACAAATCAGACACCACATAATGAGCCAAAACTGCGTTGTTCTGAGCCATTTTATTATAAAATCACGGGGTTACAATCAGGTGTTTGGAAAGTGTGCACCTGGGCTTGCTCAAGGCAAGCTAACAAGGCCCAAGTGGTGAAGACAAGTCCCCCAAATGCTACTGGCTGATCTCTCTATGGCTCTGCCCTAATCTCCGTAGAAACTGAATTGTTGGCTGCAAGAAATGGCTGCTAGGGCCTCCTCCGGTGCTCAGAAAATTCCAGGAAATTAGCCCCGGGCTTTACTCTAATAACCCACAAAAACCCACGAAGGAATGTCGACCTCGAAATTTCGGCCCAATTTCCCCTAGCTCCTCCAACTACTGGGTATTTCGACCCACTTGTAAATTCAGCTGCAAACTGTCCCCAAAATGGCCAAAATCTTTAGCAAAACTCGTTCCGAAGCTCTCCTACAAATCTCAGCCCAAAATTCCCTCTCTCCTTGAGTCCCACGTGTGGCTTGAAAAAGAGTTGCGCAGGCCCTACGTAGTCATTGCTGAAACTCCTCCACACTCCTACTGCAATGCTCCCGGATCGATTTGAAAATGATGGAATTCCCTCCTAGGCCTGGCACTCGAGGTCCACTGAAGCAAGGGGTGAGATTCTCGCCTGAAAATCTCTTCTGCTCAAAAGCACATGCAAACTTGGCCTCCAACTCAAGCGTGCTAGTCAAGGTGAATGCTCAAATGATCAAGAATGCCTAAATATGATTGCCTCCTCTTTTGTCAATGTGCCTCCCAATTGCTCATGTGGGCCCAACCATTGAATTTCCCCATAATTTTCCCTCCAAGGAGTTCGTATTTCCTATGGGGTCTGTATTTCTCCATGAGTGGTCCCCACCTTCCACCAACACTTCAATTTTCTTCCTTTTCTCTAATGTTGGCCTTTCCTTAACTTCAAAATTCAAGTGGGACCCCCATAACCCACTTTTCCTAAGTGCAAACGCTAAATAAGACAAAATTGATATTTCCTCTTAGCAATATTGCTAAGTGGGAATATCACAGTCATTCTCGCCAAAATGTTGCTTGTCCTCGAGCAACTGCAATGAAGGATGTTGAAGTATTTACTCTCCCTCCCAAGTGGCATCCTCATCAGGTAGATTCCTTCATCTGATAAAAAATTCTTTGATGACCCTATTCTGCAAGTCTCTCATGTGTGTCCAAAACAACCTCCGACTCTAGAACCAAGTGTCCTTCATCATCCATGGGTGGTAGCTCTGTAGCTGCTATCACTTGGTGACCCAGTGCCTTTTTCAGGCAAGACACATCGAAAATGTTATGAACTCGACTTCCCGGGGGTAACTCTAGCTTGTATGCCACCCCCCCAACTCTCCTAGTGACTCTGTACGCCCCATAAAAGCGGGGCTTGAGCTTCTCGGCTCGCTTCTGCTTGAGTGTCAATTGTTTGTACAGCTGAAGTCTCAGGAAGACCAAATCCCCAACCTCAAACTCCCTCTCTACTCAGCCCCTGTTTGCATAGAGTTTTTGCTGGTTCTGCACAGTCTGTAGGTTATCTTTGAGAGCCCACAAGATATATTGGCTCTCCTGAATCCAATCCTTGGCCCTAGGGACCTTGCTGTCTCCAAACATCACGTCAACGAAAGATAATGCATCATAACCCTACAAAGCTCTGAATGGGGACATACCTATGGACATCTGGTTTGTGTTGTAGCAGTACTCGCCCAAATGCAACCACCGTATCCATGCATGCTGATGGCCCATCACATAGTTGCGTAGGTAGCCCTCCAACCATTTGTTGTCTATCTTCGTTTGCCCATCAGTTTGGGGGTGGTAACTAGTACTCGGGTGAACTTTGTGCCTGCCAGTCGAAACAACTCTTGCCAGAATCCCCTCATGAACCTGCTTTCCCGATCATTGACAATGGTCTTGGGAAGACCATGAAGCCGAAATACCTCCCTGAAAAACAATTCAGCCACCTGTGAGGCCGAATACCGGGCTGAAATAGCAAAGAAGTGGGCAAATTTCGTCCATTTGTCTACCACCACGTATATGCAGTCTTTGCCCTAGACTGTGGGCAACTCAATAATAAAATCCATTGATATGCTCTCCCATTTCCCCTCAAGGATGTTAACCAAGGTTGTCATTGATGTCAATATGGCATTGATCGAGTTGTCAATATTGTTGAGATGCCTAGTACTAGATGATGATGTCATGACTCTTGTTTGACAAGGATGCCATCGATGAAGAGGTCAACCCATGAAGATGTCAGACCACTAATGAAGAAGTCCTAAGAAGTCCTTGAACTAGCTATAATGTTGCATGTGCCTTGATGATCTAGAACTTAACCCTTGATGACATATGGAGTCATACACTTGATGATGTCATACACTAAATGAATGACCACAATTGATGATGGCACTTGATGAAGGTTGAAAGACTAGATGATAACGTGGAAGGTATCATTTGATGGTTGGAAGACTATTTTGAAGTTCTCCTAATGATGTTGCACTATAACATATCACTGCACAATTATGTGATGACATGGATGATACAATCATTTCTGGACACTATCATGATGATGTGGATGTCCTTCATGTTCCTATGATGATGAAGAAGCCAAATAATGGAGAAGACAAACAATGGAGAAGCTAAACAAAGAAGCCATACTGTCCTAATCATTTTTTGCACTAAATAATTTAAGAGCAGTCACAAAGAAGAATGTTTTTCACCACCTTAGAGGCAACCTTTCAAAATGGATCCTATAGCATCTTGAGGAGTATATTTTTCCCTTTTTAATGAGCCCTTATTGTTGAGATTTTGTGTAGCGGGGGCAGCATCGGATGTGCTCTACCTCCCAAAATTTGTGGAGGGACTAGAGTACACATGATCTACAAGACCCAGAAAGGGATTTGGGAAATTTCATCTGGTTTGGGAGATCTTTAATTAATTAATTATTTTAATGTATTTCCTAAGTCACACGGATCAAGCTTTCTTTTAATCTTAGCCATTGATTCAAGATCTGATCATGGCCGTTGGTTTCCCAACGAGAAAAGTATAAAGGAAAGGCTTGGGGTCATTTGTAAAGACACACAGAGGCAGAGAACTGAAGTTAAGCTGAGATTCTAGGGTAGGGTTTGCTAAGAATTCTCAGAAGTGTTTTAGCTGCAGAGAGGGGAGTTTAGGCAAAAGGGGATGGTCTGATCCTAGTGCCTAGAATCAGTAAGAGGCAGAGAGGAGCTTCCAGAGGCACAGAGAAGCAAGAGTAGCAGCAACAAAGAGGGCAGTAGCTGCGCAACACAGAGGCAGCTTCATCTACGCAGGTGCTGCGTAGTCTCTCCCAGGGTAGCGTTAGGCAGTTGGAGACCCTCAGGGGTTACGCAAAGACCCTCAGGGGCAGCATAGGGACTATGTCACCCAATCTGGGGTCGCGCAACCCTTTCTAGGCCAGCGCAGAGGGACGCAGAGGCTGACGCAGGGGCTTCAGGGGCAGCACTGGGGTTTCTAGGGCCTAGATTTGGCTGAGTCCTATAAATCCCGTTTGAGGGTGTGGATCTATATTTTCTCTGTTGGATTTTCCAGATCTGGAACCTAGATTTGCTGTATTCAGGAAACTCTTAATAATAAAACCCTCCAGCACTAGCATACTGGTTTTCCCGCATTGGGTTTTTTCGGGGACTATTGTCCAGAAAATCCTTGTGTCACGTTGTCTCTGTGTGCATGTACTTTTTCTAGATCTGAATTGGTGAAACTCTGTTATGTGTTTTGCTTCGATATTAATCTGAATTTTCAGCTTAATAACTTAATTAAGTAGGAGGAGCATAACCAGATCTAACTGTAGATTTCTGCATAAGTAATATTCATAATTTTTCACATGGAATCAGAGCAATTGCAGATCTATGAGGGTCGCCAGCAAAAGACTGAAGGATCTTGCTGCAGAAAGCAGCAGGATGTACAACAACAGCAGTAGAAGGGCAGATCTAAAGGGACAATGCAGTTTTAGAGAGAGCAGAGTTATGCAAAGGGTAGGGTGACGCAGTTTTACGTTGTCTCCCAGCAGGCCCACGCACTTACTGCGCAGAGGCAACATAGACGCAGTGCTCGGATTGTTTGAAGCCAGCCATGGCGACGCCAGTGTTTTAAAAACCGGCCGTCCAGACTCGGAACCGGCCGAGTCGACCGAGCCAAATGGATGGCCGGTCTGACTCGGTGGTTAAACCGGTCTGGCGGCTGGTTTGTGACTGAGCTCGAGTTAGCTCGGCTGGTCAGCTCTAGCCGGCCGTGGGCCCCAAAAAATCCCAAAAAACGGACTTCAAAATCATTTTTTTTTTGCTGTTAGGTTTTTTTAACCTTATCTAACCCCTTCCCATCCTATTTAACCTACCCAACCCTCTCAATACCTCACATCTATCTCATTGAATTTGCTTGAGCATTTGTGAGGATTTTGTGAAGAGTTGTGGAGTTGGTTTTGGAGCAGCTTTGAGGAGTCTTTTAAGCAAGCTTTGGAGCAGCAGTGAGGAGCTTATTGGGCAAGCTTTGGAGCAGCATTGAGAAGTTGGTTTGTTGGAGCTGCATTGAGGAGGCTAGAGGCTAGAGGTATTTATTTTTTCTCTTCTAAAATTTGCCTTTGCTTGTTTTATTTATTTTGCAAATCTGAAAATGGTAAACATAGTTTTTGGTGAAAGAAATGAACATAGAATGAATAGTCTTTTTTTGTTTTCATTTTCAGATTTAAACTTTTTCTTTCCAAGTCAAAAACTCAGTCCAAAATGGCCCCTAGAGCGAAAGATGCTGCTTGGGCATATGCTGAAATGGTTGATGATCAAAAATTTTGTAAGAAAAAAATTAAGGGGGGTGGATGGGGCATTCATAGACTGAAACTACATTTGGCTGGTCTTAGAGGCCAAATTACTCCATGTGAAACACAAAACATTGGGAAAATTAGGAAGGATTTGAAAGAACATTTTCAGAAGTTTGAGGAAGACAAAATTAGGCAAAAAGAAATTGTTATGAATATTTTATTAATTATTAGTTAGATATAGTTTTATTAGGTTTTGTTAAACTGAAAAGGCATGATCAAAGATCATGCCTCTTCGCCAAGGGACACCTTGAGGCTATATTTAAAGCCCAGGCGATCTCTCATTGTAATCATCTCATCTTTCATCATTAATAATATATATTTATCAGTTTTACCAGAGTTTTTACACTCCATTGGTATCAGAGCCATCGCTCTTTTGGGATCTGTGTGATCACCCCGGAATTACGGAATTCCAGAACTGCAAATTTCAGAATTGCAGATTTTTTTCAAGGCTTGTGGACAGTTAGTTTTAAAAGGAAAATTGTAGTCATCTACTCTCATATCCGATCTGTCCCTCACTCCCACTCTGCGTTTTACCCAGCCCCTCACTCCATTCGCATCCCACTCTGTTTTCCCTCAAACCCACTCTGTCTGCACACTCCGCCCAACAAACCGCCTTTCCAACTACCATTGAGACCAATTCAAAACGCACATAACATTTTTTAAAGGGCAGCAAATAAAACACGTTTTTTTTTGCAAGGAAAAATTACCAGATTTAAACGGCAACGATATATTAATCGATTCAATATTCGAATCGAACTGCGGAACCTGCATAAATATATATCCTATACTTCCGCTGCAAATCATACGTTACATCGTTTAATTGATACGCCCGCCGTTCTAAAAATACGGATATAACATAACGGACAGCAAATCGGGGCTCGGTCAAACGACAGCAAATCGGGGCTCGTTTTTAAACCTGGTCAAATATACATCAGCAGATATACATCGATTTCACATTAACACGTCTTCGGACAGCAAGTACACATCGCTTTAAAAAAAAAAAATACGATACAGCGGGTAAAGGGACACAACGTTTAAACATTACGGGTGTCGTTTTAATTGCTGAGCGTGGAAGGTTTGCTTTAAAAAAAATTTGTGAACAGTGACTCGTTTAAAAACGGAACGACGGCACAGTTTTAAAAAAACACACGGTTTTTTTTTTTAACTATATAAAATATATAACATATAGTTGATTGATAATTATATACATATATATTATATTTATATAATTTATATATATATATATATAATTTTCATTTAATAATTATATATATATATAACAATTATATAATTAAATTATATATATTATATAATTTTTAATTTAAAATTATATATATATAATAATTATATAGTTTTAGAAAAAAAAATTATTATTAATAATTAATTAATTAATTAAAAATAAAATAAAAAAATTAATTAATTAAATATTAATTAATTAATTTTAAAAGAAAAAGGAGGAGAGAAACTGGCAGAAAAATACTCTCCACCTCATACGCGCTCGATGTCTTCGTCAATGTCGATGGCGGAATTCCAGAAGAAATTAGGAGATCTTGAGAAGCAAATCAATAACAATTCCGAAGAATTTGGAAAAAGATTAATCAATCTGGAAGGTACAGTTTCAGGGCACTCCAACGACATAAAAAAAATCTATGATACAACAAATCGCATAGAAAGACAAATGTGGCTAAATCATCACGAGACCACAGAAACAATGAACAGTATGAAAGAACTTTTCAACAAACTAAATGATAAAATAGATAAGTTGGGTCAGACACAATCCCCAACATCTCCTAACAGGGAACCAAATCAACAAAACAGTACCGCAGATTCAGGGAACTCGGACGAGCATCAGGAAAAAACCGATTCCCCACATCATCAAGAAGATAGTAATGCATATTTTCAAAACAAGCAGCTCTGGAATGCATTCGCCAATCAATATCCCCTTCTTGTTCCACCATTAGCATATCAGCACAAAGCCAAGATTGACCTACCCAAATTTGATGGTAATGAAAAGAATAGCGTTGCGTGGCTTAATAAGGCAGAAGAATATTTTGAAATTTATGACATTACTAGTGATGATGAAAAAATTAAACATGCTTCCATGAAAATGGAAGGAGAAGCATATAATTGGTATCTGTGGTGGAAAAAGACGACGCTCGCTATCAGTTGGAGGAAATTTAAAGATGCATTCTTCAAAAGGTTTCAAGGCATAAAAGAAGAAAAGTTCTTTTCAACGTTTATCAAATTACGCCAAAAAGGAGATGTGGATGAGTACACACGAGAATGGGAGACTTTGGCAACACGAGTACCCGGATTGTCGGAATCTCGTCTAATCCAGTCTTACATCTCAGGACTTAAAATCCACATACAAGAAGAGCTAGAACTACATGAAATCACGTCTGTAGAAGTAGCAAGGCAAAAAGCAAAAGCTGCTGAAAAGAAATTGGAAAGATTATCAAAACCAGAAAAAGTATATTCGAGACGACGATTTCCTCAATCTGAAAATGTAGTTGACACAACATATGTCCCTGTCCATCCTCGTGAAGACGAAAAATCTAGTCTGGAAAAACAAAGAATACGAGAGGGCAAGTGCAAACGTTGCGGTGAAAACTGGGACCCTAAGCACAGGTGTGCTAATGGAAAAGCAAAAAATCTATACAGTTGTGAAGCAACGAACGACACTAACAGTACTGATTCGTGTATAGAAGGGTTAGAAGACAATTTAGAGTTCTCTCCAGAAGTGGAGGGCGAAACTATTCCGCAAGTGTCCTTATCAGCTATGACAGGCATATTACAACCTCAAACCCTAAGGTTGAGAGGACATATTAAGAACAACAATGTAATGGTTCTAATAGACACAGGTAGCACGCACAATTTTCTAGATTCCACCATGGCCAAAAGACTCAACCTCTTTACTTTTCCCATGCCTAATATGAAGGTAATGGTGGCCGACGGTAAGAAGATTGAACAAGTAGGAAAATGCCATAAAGTCAAATTGCAGATTAAAGACTTTCATTTAGAATCTCCGTTCTACACCGTTCCATTACAAGGAGTAGATGTGGTCTTAGGAATTTAGTGGCTATGAACTCTAGGTACTTATTCTGCCAACCATCAGAAGCAGTTTATAAGTTTTAAGTGGAAAGGGCAGAAATACAAGTTGTATGGATTCCAAACCCCCGGAAATCAAGTCGTATCTACAGTACAATGTCAGCAGTTAGAAATGTTATCTTCAAAAGGGAGCCATGAAGAGTCTCCAGAAATCAAGACAGGATCCGACTCTGTCGATATCAGATATTTTCACTATCCAGATCAACAACAAACTGAACTCGAGAATATGCTCCATGACCTTTTTAAAATATGGGAAGCAAGAGCTCGCCGTTCGCGGGAATCAGACATTCGTCAACGTTGTCCGTCGATTACATATGCTTTGAGGACAAAGCATCTTAAGAGAGGGGCAATGTTATGAATATTTTATTAATTATTAGTTAGATATAGTTTTATTAGGTTTTGTTAAACTGAAAAGGCATGATCAAAGATCATGCCTCTTCGCCAAGGGACACCTTGAGGCTATATTTAAAGCCCAGGCGATCTCTCATTGTAATCATCTCATCTTTCATCATTAATAATATATATTTATCAGTTTTACCAGAGTTTTTACACTCCAAAATTAAGGGGGGTGGATGGGGCATTCATAGACTGAAACTACATTTGGCTGGTCTTAGAGGCCAAATTACTCCATGTGAAACACAAAACATTGGGAAAATTAGGAAGGCTTTGAAAGAACATTTTCAGAAGTTTGAGGAAGACAAAATTAGGCAAAAAGAAATACAGGCTGAAACTGGGAGGAAGAGAAATCTACAACATATGATGGCTGCCAACCCAAGTTTTGATTATGAGGGTTCTTCATCTATCCCTTGCACTGATGCATCAAACCCCTTTCGCTATGTTCCTCCCTCTATGGAGTCTATTTCTGAAAAGGGTAAAGGTGCAATGAGAAATAGGGGTACTATCAAAAGTTTTTTCGTGCCCTCTTCTCCCTCTGATAGTGCAACTGCACATGGTCCTAGTCCTCCAACTGTGCAGCCCACTTTAGATGCTCATTGGAGAAAAGAATTGAGAGATGCTGCTTGTAATTACATTGCTAGATGGTGGTATGATGCTGATATTCCCTTCAATGCTACTCATTCACCATATTATGAACCTATTTTTGATGCCATATATGTTGCTGGAAAGGGCTTCAAAGGCCCTACTATGCATGAGTTAAAGAGGATTCTCTTTTGCAAAAAGAGATTATGAACATTGATGATTATTTGAAAGAGTTCAAAAACTCATGGGCACATACAAGATGTACCATCATGTCAGATGGATGGACTGATCAGAGGAACCGTACCATCATAAACTTGATTGTCTTTTGCCCACGGGGAACCATGTTTCTAAAATCAGTTGATGCATCTGATAGGGTGAAAGATGCACATTTGTTGTTTCATCTTTTGGATGAGGTTGTTGAAGAGGTGGGGGTGGCAAATGTTGTTCAAATCATCACAAACAATGCCTCTAACTATGTTCTTGCTGGTAAATTGTTAGAGGAAAAACACCGAACCGTCTTTTGGACCCCATGTGCTGCACATTGCATAGACCTCATGCTTGAGGATATTAGCAAAATAGATTGGATCAAGAACACTATAGAGCATGCCAAATGCTTCACAAAATATATTTACAATCACTCATGGATTCTTAATTTGATGAGGAAAAACACAGGGGGCAAGGCAATTATTAGGCTTGCCATCACTAGATTTGCAACACATTTTTTGACATTGCAATCTATGCTTGCCCAACATAGAAACTTGCAAAAGTTGTTTTCTAGTGATGAATGGAATGAATGTGAGTGGGCTCGCAAACAGGATGGCAAAGGTGTGAAAAGGAAAGTCAATGAAGAAATATTCTGGAAAAAGGCGACAAAGATTGTGAAACTTGCTAAGCCACTGGTTAAGGTGTTGCACTTGGTGGATGGGGAAAGATTGGCTATGGGCTTCATTTATGAGGCTATGGATCAAGCAAAGGAGCAAATAAGGGCAGTATACAAGGACAGAGTGGGTAAGTATGGGCGCATTTGGGCAATCATTGATTAGAGATGGAACAATCAACTCCATCGCCCTATACATGCAACTGGGTATTTTCTGAACCCAAGGTATCATTATAAAGCTCAGGAAGCAAGAGCTTTGAATGGGGAGGTTAGAGATGGATTGATTGACTGCATTGATCGCATGATCCCCACAGAGAGTGAGCAGTTGAAGATACACAATCAGATCACTGTGTTCAGCCAAGCTACAGGTACCTTTAGCAAGAACCTTGAAAGGATTGCAAGGGAATCAGATGAGTCGGGTAAACAAAGAATTTCAATTTTCAAATTCATATTTTATTATTTTGTATAATTGTTTATAATTTCAATTTCAAAGTTGGATATAAATTGTTGAGCTAACTGAAACTCATTTTTTGTAGCACAATGGTGGGAGGCATTTGGTAGCCATTGTCCTGAATTGCAGAGGTTTGCAATCCGCATTTTGTGTCAAACTTGTAGTGCTTCTGGGTGTGAGCGCAATTGGTCTATCTTTGAGAGGATTCACACAAAGAAGAGAAATCGTTTGGAGCAAAAACGGTTAAATGATCTAGTGTATGTCCAATACAACCTCCGACTAAGACGCAACCAATTGCTGAACAAAAGACCTGATTCAGATCCCATTGTGTTGGAGGATATTGATCCAACATCAGATTGGGTAGTGGAGACTTGTCCACCAGAGTTTGACTCTGATGAGGATATTGGTGTAGGGAATGACTTCGATACACAATTAGAGGCTATGCTCAATGCAGATCCACTAATAGCAGACCCAGTCCCAAGCCCTCTAGTTGCAGGCACATGCACTTCCTCTAGTCAGCCACGACGGAGGCACATAACTAATCTAAACTCGTCTATCTCAGGGTGGTAAGGGCAAGGGTATAGTTCCAATTGAGGATGTTGATTCAGAGGAGGAGCGAGCGGTTTCCCCCTTTGGTTCAGACTCAGAGTTTGAGGGAGAGCCAGAGTACATTTGCTTGTCAGATGTCTAGCAGGCTGCAGTAGTGATTATTCATGTTTTGTTGTGGAGGCCATTTAGAACCTCGTTGTTTATGTTTTTTGTTTTGATCTCAATCTCATCATCATGTATTGGACAGTGCACTGGGTGTAATTTTGATATAATGGATATATTCATGAGCCTACTTTGATCATATGTTGTCTTTTGTCTATATTGTAATGCTTTGTGTTTGGAAACATGAATAAAAATCTTTACAATTATGTTTTTTTACAAAAAAGTTAATATTTAATGTATTTTTTACAAAAACCGAGTCATTGAAACCGAATCGACCGAGTAGATATCGAGTCGGAGTCGGAGTCAGAGCCGACCCTCGGCCGATTCGGAACCCGATTTCGATTTTTAAAACTATGGGTGATGTAGATCTGAACCTGTTTGATTCAGAAGTGCTTGAAGCAGAGCTTCAAAACTTCAGAAGGTGTTGGTGGGGTTAAATTTCTAAAGTTTTCAGAATTTTAGCCTAAGTACTAATGACAAAGAGGAGGAGGAGATTAGCTTCTTAAAGAGTTTCCAGCCAAAGAAACTTGCAAATCGAGCAAAGGATCGAATAGAGCTGAATCATTGTTTGTTCTGGAAGATTTCTAAGAAGGGAAATCAGTTGTTAAAGGGAGAAGAAGGTGCCTTTGTCGCCAAGGACCTTAGATCCAGATCTCTAGCACAGAGAAGAGGAGCTCCGACAAAGTTCTGAGTGGCACCTCATGAACTGCGTGATCGGGATAGATTGGATGGCCTATCCAACTTTTCAATTTGGAAGGCTAGAATCTTGATAATGCTAGAGGCATATCATCTAAGAGACCATGCGGAACAAGTCCTGGCCACGCCAACTGATGCAGATCTCCTAAGGAAGCATAATGAAGCTGCTGCACATGCCAAGCGGTTGATAATGGATGGAATTAAGGACCATATTGTCGCACATATAGCTGAGAAGAAAACAACTCACGAGATGTGGAAGGCCTTAATGTTTCTATATGAGGGAAAGTCCGTCCAAAGGAAGATGCTTCTAGAGACTCATATGCGGTCATTCATGATGACCAAGGGGGAAGACATGGAACATTTTCTCTTCAGATTACTGTCGATCAGAGACTAGTTGACTACCACGGGTGCAAAGGTGGAGGATGATGTGATGGTCAGGACTGCTCTCAATGCAGTTATGGATGAGTGGGAAACCTTTGTCCAAAGTATCTTGGGAAGAGCGGACCTTCCTGATTGGGACAACTTGTGGGCAATCATGCTTCAAGAAGAACTCCGCAGAGTCACCAAGAAGTAGTACAACACGGGATCGAGTAAGGTGAAGAAGGAAGATGAAGAAGATGCAGCTTTGGCATCAAAGAGGCAACAGGGAAAGAAGAAGAAGGATCTATCAAAGATCAAGTGCTTCCAATGTGGCGAACTAAGACATTTTTCCAGCAATTGTCTAAGAAGAAAAATGACAAGGAAGCTTCTTCTTCCAAGGCTGCTATGGCGGATGATGGGTTCGAAGATGATGCAACGATGAGTGCTCATGAACCATGAAAGTGGGGTGACATGGATTTGTAGAGGAGCTACAGAATGGGGGCAGGATCCTTGAGCAACTCATCTCTTGGATCACATCCGAGCTACGGGAGCCTTAAGACAGTAGCAGGACAAGTGGAGTAGTGGGTGCAAAGATCACAGATAAAGCAGAGGCAAATATGAAGGCTAGAAGGAGTAGTGCAGTGCAGATGCAGCAGCAGCGTAGGGGCTGATGTGCAGAGTAGAGTTGTAGCAGCGTGGAGGCTTCAGGAGGACAATGCAGTGCAGCAGCAGCGTGAGAGATTTCAACACAAGGGGCTGATGTGACTTCAGTAGTGTAGAGGGAGTCTGCTTACGCAGTGCATAGCTGTAGCTGTGCATCATCCTCTCGATGACATCACAGATCAACAACCGATGGAGCTTCAATGGTGAGGTTGCAGCCCAAGTGACTTGTCTGTCAAAGATTGGGTAGGAGATTCAGTTGTTTCTCTCAACAACTGAAGTTGCAGTGCAACAATTATCAGTCGCAGTGCTATGCGCAGCACTAATGCAACAATTTGAGAGGGAGCTGCAGTACAGATGTGGTAGTGGCGGTGACAATGGTGCAGTGTTGAAGGGCAACAGGCCCAACATCAACAACACAGAAACCAGTGCCGAAAATCTTGTGATTCATGCTGTGATGTATTGCTAGAGCACACTCCATGCTAAGAGGGAGTGTTGAGATTTTGTGTAGTGGGGGTAGCATCGGATGTGCTCTAGCTCCCAAAATTTGTGGAGGGACTAGAGTACACATGATCTAAAAGACCCAGAAAGTGATTTGGGAAATTTCATCTGGTTTGGGAGATATTTAATTAATTAATTATTTTAATGTATTTCCTAAGTATAAACGTAGAAAAATTAAATAATTAAAGTTAATTAAATTAAGCATGTGATGAAATTGTCTTAAGTCACACGGATCAAGCTTTCTTTTAATCTTAGCCATTGATTCAAGATTTGATTATGGCCATTAGTTTCCCAACGAGAAAAGTATAAAGGAAAGGCTTGGAGTCATTTGTAAAGACACACAGAGGCAGAGCACTGAAGCTAAGCTAAGATTCTAGGGCAGGGTTTGCTAAGAATTCTCAGAAGTGTTTCAGCTGCAGAGAGGGGAGTTTAGGCAAAGGGGACAGTCTGATCCTAGTGCCTAGAATTAGCAAGAGGCAAAGAGCAGCTTCTAGATGCAGCGCAGAAAACCAGGAGCAACAACAACAGAGAGGGCAATAGCTGCGGAGCGCAAAGGCAACTTCAACTACGCAGGTGCTACACAGTCTCTCCTAGGGCACTGTTAGTCACCCTCAGGGGTTACGCAGAGACCCTCAAGGGCAGCGTTAGGCACCCTCAGGGGTTACGCAGAGACCCTCAAGGGCAGCGTAGGGAGTACATCACCCAGTCTGGGGTTACGTAGCCCTTTCTAGGCTAGTGTAGAGGGACGCATAGGCTGACGCAGGGGTTTCAGGGGCAACGCTGGGGTTTCTAAGGCCTAGATTTGGCTGAGTCTTGTAAATCCCGTTTGAGGGTGTGGATTAGTCAATATTTTGGCTTCAGAACAGCTGGTGAGTTGCAGATCTATATTTTCGCTGTCGGGTTTTCCAGATCTGGAACCCATATTTGTTGTATTCAGAAAACTCTTAATAATAAAACCCTCCAGCAACTAGTATACTGGTTTTCCCACATTGGGTTTTTCCGGGGACTATTGTCCAGGAAATCCTTGTGTCACTTTGTCTATGTGTGTATGTACTTTTTCTAGATCTTAATTGGTGAAAGTTTGTTATGTGTTTGCTTCTATTATTGATATTAATCTGAATTTTCAGCTTAATAACTTAATTAAGTAGGAGCATAACCAGATCTAACAGTAGATTTCTGCATAAGTAATATTCAGAAATTTTCACTCTTACTTGCCCCCAAACACCCGGTGGTTGATGAGATAATGAATTTTTAATTTCAGAATTTTTTTTTTTTTTAATCTAGCCGACCTAAGTTAACATACATATGTCGGCTCTCATCTCCAACAGTCACGTCCTCTCTTTAGAGGACAAAATCACTATAAATATAAGTCGAAAGCTTCATTTTTCACCATCAATTCAGTAGAGAATCATTACAGAAAAACAGAGATAGAAGAGGGGCCGAGGAGATCAGAAATTAAGCACTGTTTTGGGCTTAATTTTTTTTTGTTGGGTTAAAACATCT
This sequence comes from Pinus albicaulis, assembly GCA_034641835.2. Lineage (NCBI taxonomy): Eukaryota > Viridiplantae > Streptophyta > Pinopsida > Pinales > Pinaceae > Pinus > Pinus albicaulis. The sequence continues at coordinate 679,698,253 of CM076572.1, read as the reverse complement.
TACAACAAGCATTGCAGAGTTTTGGAAGCTTCGTTTTTAGGCTCAGACTTGCTTTGTGATCTGTCAGCAAGTGGTAGCTCTGATCAGTTTTTTTGGAGGACAAAAGAGGTGGTTTTGGGGCTGGTTATAAGCCCAGATCAGCAGTGAGGAAGGAGTGATCCTACAGGACCCTAGCCGCAACAGAAAAGAGATCCGAAGATCTGGTTTTGAAGGCACAATACTGGGTTGTAAAACCTCTTTTCCAAAGAAAAAAAAGGAGGACTTGTAGCGACACTTATTTGCATATTTCTTTGTGGAAAATTCTCTTATGGTTAAGCTCAAACTATTGGGCAGTAAAAAGATAACAACAATGATTTGAGTAGGTCAGATCTACAAGAATGTGGATAAGGAGATAGACCTTAGGCTCATCAGTTGGAGGCTCAGTTTTTGAAGGCTGGACTTGTGGTGAGAAGATAACCACTTGTGGAAGGGCTGGAACAGTGTTGCCATTTGTGGAGACAGTTGTGTGGAGGCAGCTCGGTGCTTGAAAAGAAATCTCAGTTTGAAGAGACACAGTGTAATATTCCAAGTGGAAATAAACAACAATATAAAGCACATAAACAACGACAAACAACAACTAGAGAGATATCACATGAACAATAACCAATATGGAGAACGGTGAGCCATTCATTAATACTGAAAGATAGAAATGAGTACAAAGATGATCAAAATGATGGCACCTTGTCTTGCACTAGGCAAGCGTAGAAATACTCTCAGGTTGTGACCCAGATGGCTGCTAACTCAGGACTGCGTAATCTCTAGTGCTGCTGGTGCTGGTGCTGCTACTGCTGGAATGAAAAGCTGATTTGGGGCTGTTCCCCTCAGAAAATTATGAAACTCTGGAATGGCCTCTCCACACAAAACCTAGAAAAGGCCAGAGAGCTTTGTGAAAATGGTTGACCCTCGAAAATATCTCCCTTGAGGCACTACGCTATCTCCAAAGGAGAAACGTCGCCCCTGAGTGCTCTGATGCAAATGATAGCCTCCAAATCTGTGAAAATGCTAGAAAATGGAAGGGCTGATCCCTTTCCAACTCCTCCGGGCAAAATCCCATGATAAACCCTCAATCCAAAACTCCCTCTATCCAAGATTGCGTCCTCCCTCTCACTGACTGCACTGTCTCTTCCAAAGAATGCTCCCAACTGTGGATGCTGCTATACTCTCTGACAAAACAAGGTGGAACTCCTCACCCGAGCAAGCACTCGAAGTCTCCCGGGGTTGAGGTTGGGATCTACGAACGGAGACACCCAATGTACTGAACAATACATGCAGATTTTGCCAAACAAGAAGCGTGCTCAATGTCAAATGACAAATCTCAAAGATGCATAATCAGAATGAATGAGAATGAGGAGACTCTCCCTCCTTTTATGCTTGGTGAGCCTTTCCCTCACCTAGGCCCCACCAATCTCTACGCTGTCCCCTTGAGCCACGCTGCCCATCTCTCTTTGCGCTAGCTTGGCCCCACGCTGTCTACACTGCCCTTTTTCCCATGCTGCCACTTGACCACTAGGCCCCACTTTGCCAAATAGACATGTTCCTTAAGTGACTTTAGGAAATACTTTTTATCCTAAGTGTGAGCTAAGTGTCCTCTTCACCCACTTTATTTATAATTTAACTTTATAAAGGCAAAATAGTCAAAATTAATATTTCCAATTAGCTATTGCTAATTGGGAATATTACAGTCCTCCCCGACAAAACATTGCTTGTCCTCAAGCAACTGTATTGATGGATGCTGCAAAATCTTCTCACTCTCCCAGGTGGCATCCTCATCTGGTAAATTCCTCCATCTCACTAGGTACTCTTTGACTGTCCTGCTCCGTAGCTGCCTCTCCCTAGTATCAATAATGGCCTCCGGTTGTAGCAGCAAGTGCCCCTCATCATCTGTGGGCGGGAGCTCCTCTGTTGCAGTCACCTGCTGTCCCAGTGCCTCCTTCAGGCATGACACGTGAAAAACATTATGAATCTTGCTACCAATGGGCAGCGCCAACTCATATGCAACCTCTCCAACTCTGCGTGTCACCCTGTATGGTCCATAGAAGCAAGGCTTGAGCTTTTCAGCCCCTTTTGCTTTAGCGTGGACTGCCGATATGGCTGCAAGCGTAGGTAGACCAAGTCCCCTACCTCAAATTGCCTCTCAACACGTCCCCTGTCGGCATATAACTTCTGTTGATTCTGCGTTGTAGCCATGTTATCCTTGAGAGCTCGGAGTATATCTTGACTCTCTTGGATCCACTCCTTGGCTCTAGGAGCCTTGCTAGCACCAAACATCATGTCAACAAAAGATAAAGCATGATATCCATATAATGTATAAAATGGAGACATACCAATGGACATATGTTGAGTGTTGTTGTAGCAGTACTCCCCCAAGTGCAACCATCTCAACCATGCCTTCTGCTGCCCGTTGACATAGTTATGCAAGTAGCCCTCCAGCCACTTGTTCACTATCTCTGTCTGTCCATTTGTCTGGGGGTGGTAACTAGTACTCGGTGTCAACTCAGTGCCCACCAAACGGAAAAGCTCCTGCCAAAACCCGCCCATGAAGCGGCTGTCCCTGTCACTGACAATGGTCTTTGGGAGATCATGCAATCTGAAAACGTCCCTGAAGAACAACTCTGCTACTTGTGCTGCAGTGTAATGTGCCGATATAGCAAAAAAATTAGCATATTTAGTCAGTCGATCAACGACTACAAATATGCAATCCTTGCCCTGCACAGTGGGCAACCCTATAATGAAGTCCATCGAAATACTCTCCCATTTCCCCTCAGGTATGGGAAGAGGCTGCAATAACCCTGCCGGATGGCTCATTTCCCCCTTGTTATGTTGGCAAACTTTGCACTCCCTGAGGCCCTTCCAAGAGAACCTCTCCCTGATGGCCCTATAGGTTTTGGTAAACCCCTGGTGGCCTGATAATGGTGAATCATGCGAGGCATGCAATGTATTCTTCTTGAGCTGGGAGGCATCAGTCAAGAAGATCCTGTCCCTGTAATAGATCACCTCGTCCATCACTCTGTACCTGTAATCTGTCACCTGCCCATCGAAAATCTCATAGGCAAAACGGTCCTTGGAGTACTCTACCAACAGTTGAGCCCTCCAGTCTGTGTCCAAACTCATTAAGGACAATGCTGTCGGCCTGCGTGAAAGTGCATCTGCCACAACGTTGTTCTTCCACTTGACATACTCGATGTCAAAGTCATAAGCCTGGATCTTGCTGATACACTTCTACTACCTCTCCTGCAACTGTTTCTGATCTAGAAAGAATCAGAGGCTGTTGTGATCCATCCTCACCCTGAATCTACCAGGTACTGCCGAAACTTGGCCAATGCATGCATGATGTCCAACATCTCCTTGTCGTATATAGCATACAACCTCTCATGTGGCAATAGCTTCCGGCTCTCGAAAGCTATGGGGTGGCCTCCTTGCATCAAAACTGCACCGATACCCTCCCCTGATGCATCACACTCCAAGAAAAAGGGTTGTGTAAAATCTGGCAATGCTAACACCAGACAGCTGCTCATCACCTCCTTGAGCCTGTCAAAAGCCCTCTGTGCTGTATCCGTCCAACTGAATGCCCCCTTCTTGGTGAGGTTTGTAAGGGGTGCAACAAGTTTGGAAAATCCCTTGACGAACTTTTGGTAGTAGGTGCAGATCCCCACAAATCCCCGAAGTTCCATCACATTCTTCGGCTTCGGCCAATCCATGATGGCCATGATCTTCTCCTCGTGGACCTTCACTCCATCCACCCCGATGATGTGCTCCAAGTAGAGCATCTCGGTCAGCCCAAACTCGCATTTGGAGAGCTTAGCATAAAACTGGTGCTCTTCCAAAATGCGCAATACAGCCTCTATATGTTCGAGGTGCTCCTCCCATGTCCTGCTGTAGATCAAAATGTCGTCAAAAAACACTAACGCACACTTCCTCAAGTGACTGCGGAAGATTTGATTCATGCATGACTGAAAAGTGGTCGAGGCATTGGTTAGCCCAAAGGGCATCACCAAAAACTCAAAATGGTCGTAATGATACCAGAAAGCGGTCTTGGGAATGTCCTGCTTCCTCACGCGAATCTGATGGTACCCGAATCTCAAATCAATCTTTGAGAAGAACTTGGCCCCTCTCAGCTCATCCATCAACTCATCAATCCGTGGGATGGGGTATCAGTTCTTCATGGTCTTCTTGTTCAGGGCCCTGTAATCAATGCACATCCTCAATGTGCCGTCCTTCTTCTTCACCATCACTACTGAAGAAGCAAAGGCGCTGGTGCTAGGACGGATGTGTCCAAGAGCTAAGAGCTCATGGATAGCCCTCTCAATCTCATCTTGATAGGCTTTGCGGTGCCTATAGGGTGTAGTGATGATAGCCTGGATACCCTGCTCCAGCTCAATAGTGTGCTCAAACCCTCGATCTGGTGGCTGTCTCGGTGGTATCTCCCCAAATACCGTATCATACCTGTTGAGAATGGAATGTACATCTGGGTGTACGACCTGCTCTATAGATCTTGCCTTCGACACACGCAACTCCACTGCCCACTTTATGTCCCCCTTCCGGAAATCTGCCTCCATCTTGTGTGCTGAAACTGTTTGTGGTGGGTAGGTGTGCATCCCTCGAATCTTCTCATGCCTCCCAGTCTTCTTATCCGCCACTCCATCTCCAAGGTCTCCAAGTCAGTGGTGACCTTTCCCAGCGTAATCAACCACTGTACCCCCAATATCACGTTGGTGTCTGAAATGTCCACCACGAAAAAATGATCTGTTAGGGTGTACGTCCCCATGGTCACTGCCAAGGATGGCACACACTTGGCACACTGCATAGTCCGATCTCGTGGAACCAGTACCGAAAACCCATCAAAGGTCTTTGTTGGTATGCCCCTTCGCTCTACTAGCTGGGCATCAATGAAGTTGTGGGTGGCCCCACTATCTACTAACAATGAGACACGCTGCCCTCGTATTGTGCCTTGGACATGTAGTGTCAAATACTTGGGAACTCCCCGCAAAGCTGCAGGGGCTCCCCCGGTGGGTGCAAAAGCTGCACCTCCCGCTCTTGGCGGTGGCGGGTAGATGATCCCCTCTCTACGCTGTACTGCTGCCTCCAGCCTCTATCTCCTCATACTCCTCTTCTTCCCTGCTGCTATCGGAGAAGACCTCGATGTAGTGTGCTTTCCTTACAACACAACGGTGTCCTGGTACCCATGGCTCCTGGCACGTGAAGCATAACCTCCTCCGCTTCAGATCTCTCCTGGTCTCATCATCTCCAGGCCCTCTACCCTGGTTCCCCCTGGGAGGCGGAACCCTCACGTCCTTTCCCTTCGGCTGGAATGCCGATCTCTAGGGAAAAGGAGCTCTAGTCCTGGGCAATGCATCCTGCAAATCCCGAGTCCTCTCAACTGCATCATGGAGTGTCGCTGGTCTCATCGATTTGAATAATCCCCGTAGAGGCTCTGCCAATCCATCTATGAACATATAGATCATCCGGGCTGTGGACAAATCAGGTACCATCACGGAGAGTCTCAAAAACTCTGATATGTACGTGTTCGGCCTCCCGGTTTGCTTGAGCTTTGTCAGCTCAACAAAATGCTCCTCTGGATCCCTCCAATCAAAACGCTCTAGCAACCTCCGCGTGAACTCGACATATGCTGTCACTCTCGAGTGCTCCAGCGTAACCATCCCGTGAAACCACCAATCTTGGGCCTCGCCGTCTAGATGCAGTGCTGCCACCTTGATGGCCTCTAGCTCTGCCATCTGATTAAGCTGGAAAAATATATCTGACTTCTCCACCCAAGCTTTTGCCGAACACTTGGACGATCCGTCAAATGTTGGTAGATGGAATCTGCCCACCGTGCACTGTAAGTCCCCGTCCTATGAGTGCCTGTTCCCCCTAAGATGGTTGCGGGGTCTGCTATCTCGCTTGAGCTGAACAAAATCATGGAAAGTGAGGGCATCTCTGAACTCCTGACCATATGACTGGTACTCAGAAAAGTAATCTCCCATGTGTGCCGGTTCCTGCTCCTGCTGTGCTTCTGCCCCAATGTCTATGGCAAGAAATGTAGGCATCGTGGAACGGGGTGTGTGTGTGATGCCATCTACTGCACTGTGAGATGCTCCTATAAATGACGAGATGTGCTTGAGCCCTCTCCAACATGGAAACCCCTTGGGGTCTCGCGCTGTGTAGACTCTGCCATGAATCTCTGCCCCATCTCCTCTATCCGTCTCGAAAAATCCTGCATTGATTTGAGGAGAAGTTCTCCGAACTCCTTATCGACATTTCTTTCCTCCGCCATTGGTCCCTCTTCCTCTGCGTCCACCACTGGAATGCTGTCCACCTTTCCCGAAGGTGAGCTCTAACCTCCGCTCTTGGTCTTTATATTTTCTTCCTCGGTAAGTGATGTATGGTTTTCCTGCTGGTGTCATAGACAATCTGCTCCATAGGTTGAGTCAAGTCTATGAGCTCTGATACCACTGTAATATTCCAAGTAGAAATAAACAACAATATAAAGCACATAAACAAAGACAAACAACAACTAGAGAGATATCACATGAACAATAACCAATATGGAGAACGCTGAGCCATTTTATTAATACTGAAAGATAGAAATGAGTACAAAGGTGATCAAAATGATGGCACCTTGGCTTGCACTAGGCAAGCGTAGAAATACTCTCAGGTTGTGACCTGGAATGGCTGCTAACTCAAGACTGTGTAATCTCTAGTGCTGCTGGTGCTGGTGCTGGTGCTGCTACTGCTAGAATGAAAAGCTGATTTGGGGCTGTTCCCCTCCTCGGAAAATTATGAAACTCCGGAAATGGCCTCTCCACACAAAACCCAAAAAAGCCCAGAGAGCTTTCTCAAAATGGTTGACCCTCAAAAATACCTCCCTTGAGGTACTACGCTATCCCCAAAGGAGAAACGTTGCCCCTGAGTGCTCTGATGCAAATGATGGCCTCCAACTCTGTGAAAATGCTAGAGAATGGAAGGGCTGATCCCTCCCCAATTCCTCTGGGCAAAATCCCATGATAAACCCTCAATCTGGAACTCCCTCTATCCAAGACTGCGTCCTCCCTCTCACTAACTGCATTGTCTCTTCCAAAGAATGCTCCCAACTGTGGATGCTGCTATCCTCTCTGGAAAAACAAGGTGGAACTCCTCACTCGAGCAAGCACTCGAAGTCTCTTGGGGCTGAGGTTGGGATCTCCGAATGGAGACACCCTATGTGCTGAACAGTACGTGCAAATTTTGCTAAACAGCAAGCGTGCTCAATGTCAAATGACAAATCTCAAAGATGCATAATCAGAATGAATGAGAATGAGGAGACTCTCCCTCCTTTTATGCTTGGTGAGCCTTTCCCTCACCTAGGCCCCACCAATCTCTGCACTGTCCCCTTGAGCCACGTTGTCCATCTCTCTTTGCGCTGGTTTGGCCCCACGTTGTCTACGCTGCCCCTTTTCCCACGCTGCCACTTGACCACTAGGCCCCACTTTGTGAAATAGACATGTCTCATAAGTGACTTTAGGAAATACTTTTTATCCTATGTGTGAGCTAAGTGTCCTCTTCACCCACTTTATTTATAATTTAACTTTATAAAGGCAAAATAGTCAAAATTAATATTTCCAATTAGCTATTGCTAATTGGGAATATTACAACACTTTATTTAAGCCCCAGATGCCTACAATGGAGGCTTTGACCTAAAAACCATTTAACCAAGCATGAAACCCATGCTTTAACAAGTCAATTTCTTTTTCTTTCTTTTGACAAATACATTACATCTTGACTCAAATTTAATTATGAAGCCCAACACTAGTTACACTTTTCAACAATAAATACATGAGACCTCATTTGTAATTCTCATCGACACTTGGATTGGGATCTCTCGCTCTTGAGAATTTTTCTATAGCTTTTGGACAACGAATTGGAGAATCATTGATGCATTTTGATATTTGGAAATCTTTTCTTGGTCTTGGAGCTTCAATTTTGTTTCTATTTGATGGTTGGATATACTTGCTATACCTGTAAGTGCTATTTGCATGCTTATCTTTATCTTTTATGTACATGATTAATGCATGAAAAATTTTGCTCATCAAATCTGAAATGCTGCCCTAATCAAAATGTGAAATCATGAAATTTTGGATTTGTGAAGGATTGCAGACATTACATGTTTATTTTATGGTGACTGAATGATCCTAGAGGTGAATTATCTCTATAATTACCGTGATAAGCCATCAAATTCTGTAACTAGAAGTATAAATTCCTTAGGTAATTTAGTAGCTGCCTTTAGGCCATGCGGAATTGCTAAAAGACTCAATTGGGCAAAAGAACTCCAAAAATTGAAAGCGCATTGATTCCATTCTCCGAAAAGGCTAGGCACTGGTAAAATCTTTTCACATCCTTCTCAAGCCCTAACCCTAGTGTCTCCTAGGGCATCGCACAAAATTTATTGTAGCCATCCATTAGGTGAGCGAGTTGGACTACAACTGCACTAGGTATTCTCTTGGCCCTCACAAATTTTGAGAAAATTCCCGTGGTTAGATTGAGATTATCCCAAGCCCTAGCTCCAACTCTGTTCTTGGCCTAAGGTTTCATTCTTTAGTGGCCTCATTAAGGATCATTCTATTGAAAATTCAAGACAAACCTAATTTCTTTAATCCTTTTCTCCTCTCTTACTTAGTCAAAACCTTTTAAAGTTTCATCTGAAGCTCCTGTCCTTGTTTGGGTCCACTAGGGCATCTTTGTGGTCCCACACATTTGGTACTCTAACTTCACAAGGAACATTTTAAGAGCCCTATTCTCTTAAGATTCTTAGATCTAGGGTATCCCTTATCAAGATATATCCCTAATCTCGAGGTCTAGGCTACCTCCAAAGCCTTTCTTGGAGAGCCCTACACCTTGCATCTTGAGCAAGAAATTTCTTTCATCCGAGTCTCTCCTATGAATGGTCTTCTAAAATCACTACCTTTCCTTCATTGATATACCTATCATAGTGATTTCCCTATACCGGGACTCCTCCCATCGCTGAAAGTACAGTGGGCTATCACTCCATTGTTGCCACTTGACCTAGTATTGCTCTATGGGAACCCCTCTTAGGACCCTGCTCGATTGAGCAGTAACATGGCCCACACAATTGATTTTTCCCATGTGCATAAATTTTTGTGCCATGTGGTTACCGACTCACCCTTCCACTTGCCCTTTGACTTGACTTTTAATTTCCAAGTCATTTCCACCTCAATTGGTGTGTGGAAATATTATTATTTTGTCCACTTTATTTATTTATGGGCTATTTTATTACCACATTTTCCCCTAGACCTAGGAAAAGTGGGGTTTGAGGGGTAAACACACATTTAATGATCCCCACAGTGTGTTTTAGTAGAAAGTTGAGGTGTAGATATCTAATTTTGATTGCTCATACCCCTTACAACTTCTCTAGACATCACTTATTACAATTTACATAATTTTTCTATTAAAAATCTCGTCTTGTAGGAAATTTTTAATAATTAAAAAATAACCCCTAGACCTCATCAAATTCCACGAAATTTTACAAGTGATCTAGTGTTGGAGAGGTAAATCCCCTCTGTGGACAGAGGCGATCCCTACTAGCTTAGATCGGGTCTAGCAAAAATTGTGTCATCCTAAGACGCAAGTTCCTAATTGCAAAAGACCAAGATGCGACAAGAGGCCTACCTTAAGTCCTATGCTGCTGTCGTTTGTGGAGAAGATGGCGCTTCCGTCCCTTGCTTTGGCAGATCACAATTCTTCCGCTCGACGCGATCAAACAGCTGCATGTACAAGAAGAAACAACAAACACACAAGCGTAAAACCTAATACATGCAATTATGTATCAGTCAAAGAAGATACAACTCATAACATAGAACATAAACATCTGAGTGGAACCATAATCGAAGTCGTTTATTATTAATCAGAACAAAGAAAGATACAACCTGAGCTCTGACGCTGGATCTTCCTTCGGCGGGTCGACAGAGTAGTACGTCTCGGTAAAGCTCGTCGGGAAAAGGACAAGTCTCTCTCTCTTCGGCTGTGTGACGATAATCTCCTTACTATTGATTCAGCTCTATTCAGGCTAGCTTGCATAGGGAAAATGACAAGCTTATATAGATGGTGGAAGGGGGAGTTGGGATCCCTACAATGGTGGGATTGGCCCTATCCTCAAGGAAGCTTCCATGATAGGTGGAAAACCACTTCCCCTACATGGAGATCTGGAGCCAAACCTCCCAACTCATTTTAGAGACTCGTTTAGGAGTTGGTTGGAATCAAACTTCCGCCATTTATTTTTAAAAAACAATCCTTATTAGGCCTGGCACGGGTGATACATTGGGACAGAGCGCCAGTTGGCGCGCCCTATTTGGTGGATTTCCCCCATTGGCGGGAGGGCTGAACTGGCTAGTCGCGCAAGGGCTAAAAGGGCTATTTTTAGGGCTTTCCACATGAAATTGTCTTCAGGTGAATGATTGTCCTTGTCAAGGGGGATGCCATGAAAGTGGTTTCAGGTCATGTCACTGCTCACAGGTCACGGAATAAGCCCTCCAATGTGCGGGACAGGGGATTGTAGGGACGGTGACAAATTACTGCGTAACAGATGCCCCCTAAAGCATGAGGCCCGATAGAGAGAGGGGTGAAATGCTTTACGAGAATGTGTCCAGCTGAAAACATTGCCATCGAAAAACCTGCGTAGAAAAGTACAACTGATATCTCAAATACATGATATGTGTGGTATGGGCGTAGCCATCCATAACAGAGTATACAATAGTCCAGATCCAAGGCATGGACGCAACCATCCAGTAAGGATCGATAAATAGACTCAGGCATGGTCGCAGCCATCCAATCAATGAGTCATGTAACCAATCAGAATAATCCACAAAATCCGCAGCCTGGATTCCAACAGACAAAATCCAAGGTCTTGCGCTCCATCTCGACCCGAACAAAGTACAAGTTCAAGCATGCGAATAAGTGAGCTGAAGTCGAACATGCAAGAACATCGTCTTATTACCAGCCAATGATGAAAGCTGTTAATAGACGCGAGCGGAACCACCAATAATGACAATGGCCCTCAAGGTACCATAGGTACAATCCACGGAATGTGAACAGTGAGCTGGCATCGAACACCTGCAGAATCATCCGATCGAAGGTCAATGATGAAAACCTTGCGTCGAATGCGAAGAACTTGCCATTGAGGCATGCAGGCTCCAAGGTATCGAAAGGGAGTCTCTAGATCAGCTTCCTAGATAACGAGCTGAAGTTGACAGGAAGTGACCTTGATCGAAGGTGGGCCGTAGTGTTTCCCACATCATCGACGCGAGACAGAGGAACATAATGTTTGTGAATCAGGATTAGATGAGAATTAGAGGAAGGTTAAAACTGCAGAGGTCAAATTCTCTTGAACATACCGGTGGCACGACAGTGGATTTGGCAGTATTTGACATCAAAAGATCAGAGGTCATGACGACGAGGCAAAGAGCAGATGAGAGGTCAAAAAGGATTACCCAAACCCACGGAGGCAAACAAAGAATGAGATGAGATGTCCCCAACCTGACACGAATGCAGACAAGTGCCATGTTCAAGAGCGACATTCTGCCGACACGATGACGATAGTGGTTCCACTTTTCCCCACCATTTCTGGCGAGTACTCCAATTATTTTTGAAAACAAGCTTGAAGGGGATAGCATATGCTTGTAATATAAGTTCGTCCTTCGGACGAATCCATCCTAGTACATTTAACGAGCCCTAGGAAAGAGGAACTCGAATATCGTCATTACGACTGAATCCGATGTCATTAGGGTTTAACAAGTGTGACAAAGGAAGAACTCGACGTCTTTTCATGTTTAGAGAGTTTGAAAAGACAACAGAAAAGTAAACTCCAATAGTCCCGTTTCGTAAATAGTTCCTCAGATCCGAAAAGGTAGAAAACTATGTCTGAGAAAACCTCTTAGTCGCGATAGGCTAGGGTATTCCTTTTTTGTAAATAATCTATCCCAGCCCGAAAAAGGGGTAAACGTATACTGGGTAGATGTCATTTCGCAACCACTTTAACGAGATCAAAACGACAAGCGACTCGACAATCTTTTAATGTTTAGAGAGTCAGAAAAGAGTTGAAAGATGACTCCAGAAATGACTTTTTCTCGTTTTTACCGAGTCCGAAAAAGTATAAAATACAACTCGTATCACCGTCCAAGCTGCGTAAAAACCTGTTCCTGCACATGAAAGCGAGCGTAAAATCCATTTTTCGACAGAATATATTAAAATATTGGGAAAAATGAGTTTCAAAAACTAATTTGACTTTAAAAAGTTATAAATATGCCAAAAATAGTAAAACATATTCACTTTTACTTTTTACCTCATTTGGAGAGCAACAGTGAGCTTTTGGTGTGCGAACTTGCGGCGACGATTGCGACCAATCCAGTACATCATTCTGGTTGTCGTTTGTTCCAGGTAAGAGGCGCTCCCCTTAGCTTTGTTTTGATTCATTTTTTGTAAATTTCCATTGTGTGTTTGATCTTTGGGGGAACCCTTTGCAAAATTAGGGCTCGGTCAATTGCCGCGGGTATTAGGCACGGACCCGCTCCAATTGGCTCCTTTTTGCAAAGGGGTCGCGCCAATTGGCACGACAGTTAGCAAAACAGTCATGTCAATGGCGCAACTCAAATTTCCGCCTTAGTTTATCAAAATGTGAGCCACTCAAATGAATTTTTAAGTGTTACAGAGATCTAATAAGGTGTTTTTGACCATGTTGGTGCAGATATGCAGCCACAATGGTGATTGAGTGGAAGGAGAGATAACATGGGGAAGAGGATGAAATGGCCATGCAAAATGAGGCTTGCATGACTGCCCTCCGGAACTGTGGTCTCAAGAAGTTCTTCCTCACACCATGTTTGAGAGCTCAACCTGAGCTATTGCAATATTTGGTTAGCATATGGGATGAGAATGAAGAAGTGTTCAAGCTCTGAGACCAAGTACTAGAACTTGAGGTCTCTGATGTTTATTTCATAACCGGATTGTCACGCAGAGGCCCAGTGCCAATTATGACAGGCAGTAGACCTGGAGAAAAAATGGAGATGGTAATGGTGAGAGTGTGCCCAGGGGCACAGACAGGATCGGGCAGTGGGAAGGTAGAAATCCACACAGTCCGCGATCTAGCACTCCGAGTAGTGCTTCACACCATTATGCGGGTTGCGGGGTCGCAGGCACCGCATGAGGCAACCAAAGCACAGCTCCTACTGGCCTCCGAATACTTGAACAACAAACATCAAACGACAGTTGTCAAAGTGCAAGAAGGCCAAACTGAAACAATTTGGGTACAGTTCCATTCTAGTGTCGTTCATTCTGGAACGATTACCAATTTTCCAGGGTCAAGGGGCGATAGTCGTTGAGCCGTCATTGAGGGAGCCGAGGATGGCTCAATGGGCAACACTCATGCCCAGATCAGGAGGGGGCTAGCAGATGTCCTAGATGCCCGAGTTTTTTGTATGGCTATTGCGTCAGCTGATTGTAGTTGAGGATTGGTACCGACTTCACGGGAGACCCAGATCTTCCACTCCCGGAGGGGGAGGACTGGGATGAGGAGCTGGGTATGACTCTTTTTGATTTTTTATGTATTTATAATGTTTTTGTGATACATGCCTATTCTAACAACAGTTTTATGTGTATGCAGACGTTGGCCCAGAGAGGCCCGCGGGCATGTCGCCTATTGCACGGAGGACCCCTCTCGCACATGACCTTCAAGCTGAGGGTGGCGAAGGGAGTGAGCTAATCCAGAACCTAGAGGGTATCGCCCAGGGAATCCCAGACTATGCACAGCTAGCAGATGTCCCGATGGCTTACCAGCGACACACTGTGGGGGTGCCTAGTCGCCTCCATCGATTGCTGAGGCGATTGGTGCACGCGGTGACGTGCTACCACGAGCACCACGCTGATTAGCCATCTAGGGCTTTTATATGCATATTTTGAGAGACATGTTGTCTCCGGCTATTATTAGACAAACATGTATATTTTTTGATTTTATGTGATGTACACAAACTGCAAACTATTCGACATATATATATATATATATATTTCTGGATGGATCTTTTTACATGTGATGATGTTTTTACAAGTTGCGCAAGTGTCTATCTAAAACCAAATTAGCTACTGCATCTGTTAACGCATTCATGTGTCTGGGTATATGTTGATATGTAATGTAATCAAAATTTCTTTCCAGTAAACGAATACGTAGATACAGACGTAAAATGAATGAGTTTTTAACTGAATAATGACCGTTAAGTTGTAGTACTACAAGCTGTGAGTCCAGATACACAAGTAATGCACGAATACCGAGGTTAACAGCCTCGTTTAATAATTCTAAAACGACACTATACTCTGCGACATTATTTGTGGTAGGCCCTAGACAAACACCTTGTAAATTAACCAACTCACCGGCTGGATTGTAGATTACCCAGGCTGCCGAAGACAGATTCCTGGTACTGCGGGAGGCACCATCCGCGAAACCGACAAAAGGAGTAATAGACATTTGCACAATCAGGAAGACCCAATTAGCAGAAAGACGCTTACAAAGCACACCACACCACACATGCACAAAAAATGAAAACACTCACTTTATGTACACACACCCCACACGAGAATAACTCAAGCGCAGTACTTTTTGAGGTACAGCCCATTCCTAGGTTGCGCCAGGGGAACTCCTTCATAGTCGATAAGCTCATCGGCCCCATTTTTTAATACTCGTTTAACTATATAGGGCCCATGCCACATGGGCTGGAATTTGCCTGCTCCAAGTTTATCATGTGCTTGGTCATATAGGAGGACGAGGTCCTCTTCAATGAAAGAACGTGGAGAAACCGATTGATCGAAGTGGGCTTTGACCCGCTTTTTCTGTGTCTCAATGACCAAGGCAGCTAAGCGGCGGGTTTCATCCAGTCGTTCTAAATACAAGAGACGTTCTTCCTCCGGAGAGGTGTCAGGCAATAGTTCCACAGCCAACTTCAGGGAATGAATTTCGCATTCAACCAGGAGAGTCGCTTCCAAACCATACACCAATTGGAAATGTGGGAATCCGGTTGTGCTCTTTACAGACGTTTGATAAGCCCAGAGAGCTGAGAACAATTGGAGATGCCAGTTGGATTTGTGGATACCAATCGTCCGTTGAAGCATTGTGACCAAAACCTTGTTCACGGCCTCAACCTAGCCATTTGCTTGGAGGTAGTATGGCGTTGAGCTATCATGGCGTAAGCCCAACTTTGACGTCAGCTCACCCATCATGTAATCCCGAAAATGGGTGCCATGCTCGGTAACAATGGCCTGAGGGACTCCGAAACGCGTAATAATATGGTTGAAAAGGAATTGGGCAGCTGTCTTACCGTCGACAACTAATGTAGGCATCGCTTCGGCCCACTTAGTGAAGTAGTCTACGGCAACGATTATATAAGCATGCCCCCCGGCCGAGTGAGGGTTACATGTCATAAAATCTACGCCCCATTTAGCAAAAGGGCCCACGGTAATGACGGGATGCAAGGGTAGGGGTGGCGCGCGCATCTTGCGCTGAAAGACCTGGCATGCATGACATTTTTGGACTGCATCAATACAGTCTTTGAATATAGATGGCCAGAAGTAACCCGCACGCAGAATCTTCTGGGTGGTGGCATATCCGGACATTTGGCTACGACAGGTGCCACTGTGATAGTCATTCAAGACTCTTTCAGCCTCTTCCAGGGTCAAGCACCGGCGGAGCACGGAATCAACTCCGACACGGTACAAGGTATCACGCGGTATAGTTGAGATTGATGCTGAATCCGACATCGAGCATCCTTTGTCAATTCAGACCGGAACGTGGATGTTTGAAGATACACGATAATGTCACCGTACCATGGGTCACGAGTCTTGATAAGAAAGAGTGTTTCATGCGGGATATGATCCTCGGATTTTGATGGAACGGAGTCTATCGGGAGAGAGCAAATTAGATCAGCGAAAACCAATGATTTCGTCGACTTAGCAGTGGTGAACTCTAAATCGAACTCTTGAAGGATTACAATCCACTTGGAGTACTTGTCCCCCAGCAATTGTCGAGACAAGATATACGTCATGGGGTTGCAGTCAGAAACCACGGTTATGGTACGCAACAGGATGTAATGGCGGAATCACTGAACGGCCTGAACCGCGGCGAGTGTCAACTTCTCAACATGAGCATAGTGTGTTTCCGTGTCGAGAAGATTCCGAGATAGATAGTAAACTACATGTCATTTCCATCGTCGTCATCTTGTACTAAAACCATAGCTATTGTGCTAAACGCAGCGGCCAAATAAAGGGTGAAATCGCGATGATAGTTGGGAGGACGTATGAGTGGAGCGTTGACGAGCAACGTTTTAAGCTTATCAAAAGATCGCTGGGCAATCTCGTCCCAATGGAAGGGAAAGTCCTGTTTCAAAAGTCGCGTAAAGCCCTTGGCCACTTCCGCATAATTCAGAATGAAGCATTGTAGGAAGTTAGCTTTCCCCTGCAGACTCTGCAGTTGATGTAACGAGGAAGGGGATGGAAGGTTAATGATGGTCTCGACCTTGAGGGGGTCAAGGCGAATTCCGTCTTTAGAGACGATGAATCCCAAAAGATGGCCAGAATCCACGCAGAAGACGCACTTATGAGGATTGAGCCTAATATTGTAGCATCTACAACGGAGGAAAATTTGGCGGAGGTGTTCGGGGTGGTCTTCACGCCGAGCTGAATGGGCCGGAAAATCGTCCAGATATGGCTGAACAATATGGCGTATGTTGTGGAAAGCATAAGACATAGCACACTGGAAGGTGGCCCCAACGTTTTCTAAAGCGAACGGGAGCTTTTTGTAAGCAAAGGTTCCCCACGGACAGATAAAGGCAGTCTTGTATTGATCAATGGGTAAAATATTGATTTGATTGTACCTAGAGAAGTCGTCCATAAGGGAATAAATCTCACTCCCCGCGCATTCATCAATAATTTGATCTACAAAGGGAGTGGGGTAATTGTCCTTAGGACAAGCCCGATTGATGTCTTGGTAATCAACACAGATGCGTATAGTGCCCTGCTTCTTATCTACAGGGACAATATTTGAAACCCATTCTGTGAGGGGAATAGGATAGATAAAGCCCGCGTTAAGAAGTTTTTCAACTTCTGCCT
Source organism: Pinus albicaulis (assembly GCA_034641835.2). Taxonomy (NCBI): domain Eukaryota; kingdom Viridiplantae; phylum Streptophyta; class Pinopsida; order Pinales; family Pinaceae; genus Pinus; species Pinus albicaulis. The sequence goes on along the minus strand of CM076572.1, from coordinate 679,681,084 downwards.
TAATAGCTGTGGCTTTTCGGGGATGCACTGGTGTTGGAGAGGTAAATCCCCTCTGCAGACAGAGACGATCCCTACTAGCCCAGATCGGGTCTAGCAACAACTGAGTCATGCTAAGACGCAAGTTCCTAATTGCAAAAGGCCAAGATTCGACAAGAGGCCTACCTTAAGTCCTACACTGCCGTCGTTTGTGGAGAAGATGACGCTTTCGTCCCCTGCTTTGGCAGATCACAATTCTCTCGCTCAATGCGATCAAACACTTGCGCGTACAAGAAGAAACAACAAACAAACAAGCGTAAAACCTAATACATGCAATTATGTATCAGTCAGAGAAGATACAACTCATAACGTAAAACATGAACATCTGAGTGGAACCATAATCGAAGTCGCTTATTATTAATCAGAACAAAGAAAAATACAACCTGAACTCTGACGCTGGATCTTCCTTCGGCGGGTCGACAGAGGAGTACGTCTCGGTAAAGCTCGTCGGGACAAGGACAAGTCTCTCTCTCTTCGGTTGTCTGACGATAATCTCCTTACAATTGATTCAGCTCTATTCAGGCTACCAAGACTACTTTGCTCAACTTGCTCAACCATTCAACGCCTTCATCAATGGAAGATGGCTATATTTATAAAGGAGAGGAGGAGGTTGGGATCCCTACAATAGTGGAAGGGAGGCCTTATCCCTTGGGAAGTTCCCCATAAGGTTGAAACAAGAGGCCAAAGGAGGAAGGCCGTGGTTATTCAGTTGAAACCACTCCTCATGACTCATCCACGAAGTTGTTGTAATCGAAACTTCACCTTTTTTTTAAAAAAAAGCATTCCATAAGCAGATTGGCGCGGGTGCTTAACTGGGACAGAGCGCCAACTGGTGCGGGCTCAGTGTTAATTTTCCTCATTGGCGCGAGGACATAACGGGCTACCAGCGCCAAGGCAAAAACAGGTGTTTTTAGGGGTTTGCTCAGGAAATGATCAACAGAAGGAATGTTGTCCTCATGGCAAGGGATGCAATGATGGTATTTGCAAGGCATGACACTACTTATTGGTCACATAAACGGCCCTCCAATGGGCGAGATGGGGATTGCAGGGACAGTGACAAATTACTGTGTAACAGATGCCCCCTAAAGCATGAGGCCTGAGAGAGAGAGAGGGATTAAATGCTTTACGAGAACGTGTCCAACTGAAAACACTACCGTCGGAAAATCTGCGTAGATAAGTACAACTGATATCTCAAATACATGATATATGCGTGGTATGGGCGCAGCCATTCGTAACAGAGTATACAATAATCAAGATCCAAGGTATGGACGCAGCCATCCAGTAAGGATCGATAAATAGACTCAGGTATGGTCGCAGCCATCCAATGAATGAGTCATGTAACCAATCATGATAATCCACAAAATCGCAGCTTGGATTCTAACAGACAAAATCCAGGGTCTTGTGCTCCATCCCGACCCGAACAAAGTACAAGTTCAAGCATGTGAATAAGTGAGCTAAAGTCGAACATGCAGGAACATCGTCTGATTACCAGTCGATGATGAAAGTTGTTAACAGACGCGAGAGGAACCACCAATAATGACAATGGCCCTCAAGGTACTATAGGTACAATCCACGGCATGTGAATCAGTGAGCTGGCGTCGAACACCCGCAGAATCATTCGATCGAAGGTCAATGATGAAAACCTTGCATCGAATGCGAAGAACTGGCCATTGAGGCATGTAGGCTCCAAGGTACCAGAAGGGAGTCTCTAGATCAACTTCCTGGATAATGAGTTGAAGTCGACAGGAAGTGACCTTGATCAAAGGTGGGCCATAGTGTTTCCCACATCATCGACACGAGACAGAGGAAAATAATGTTTGTGAATCAGGATTAGATGAGAATCAGAGGAAGGTTGAAACTTGCAGAGGTCAACTTCTCTTGAACATATCGGTGGCTCGACAGTGGATTTGACAGTATTTGACATCAAAAGATCAGAGGTCATGATGACAAGGCAAAGAGCAGATGAGAGGTCAAAAAGGATACCCAAACCCACAGAGGCAAACAGAGAGTGAGATGAGATGTCCCCAACCTGACATGAATGGAGAAAAGTGCCATGTTCAAGAGCGACATACTGCCGACACGACGACGATACTGGTTCCATTTTTCCCCACCATTTCTGGCGAGTACCTCTTTATTTTTACACAAGCTTGAAGAGGATACCATATGTTTGTCATATAAGTTCGTCCTTCGGACGAATCCATCCTAGTACATTTAACGAGCCGCAGGAAGGAGAAACTCGAATATTGTCATTACGACTGAATCCGATGTCATCAGGGTTTAACGAGTCTGACAAAGGAAGAACTCGACATCTTTTCATGTTTAGAGAGTTTGAAAAGACAACAGAAAAGTAAACTCCAGCAGTCCCTTTTCGTAAATAGGTCCTCAGATCCGAAAAGGTAGAAAACTATGTCTGAGAAAACCTCCTAGTCGCGATAGGCTAGGGTATTCCTTTTTCGTAAATAATCTATCCCAGCCCGAAAAAAGGGGTAAACGTATACTGGGTAGATGTCGTTTCGCAGCCACTTTAACAAGATCAAAACGACAAGCGAATCGGTAATCTTTTCATTTTTAGAGAGTCAGAAAAGAGTTGAAAGTTGACTCCTCCTAGAGGAACGAGTGGTATCAAGGGTAGCAACTGGTTCCGGTAATGGTGGAACTGCTCAGAATAAGTAAAGGTTAAGAGGCTGGCTAACAAGACCACTCATCGCAACGGTTCCTCAGGATTGGGTGAAACAACCAAGTGAAGGCATATGATCGGCCAAACAGATAGTGACGATGGAGTAAGAAAACCAAGGCTCATCTAGCAAAAGTAGGCTGATAAAATGACAATCACAAGAGGTAAAATTGGAATGGTTTCATTTTTACACAAGCTTGAAACAAAGATAAACTATGGTTGACAACGGTTTCATTTTTACACAAGCTTGAAACGGAAACAAACTATGCTTGAAAAATTAAGCATGCCCCTAGCATGGTGACTCAATTCGAGGTACATGCCCCCCAAGCTTCAGTCCATATGAAAGGCAGATGGAGTGAAGGTTCAAGTTACGAGATCAAGAGAAAGACTCGACTGAGATTTTATGAGATCTTATCAAAGAACTATCCTCAGATGAACTTGTTTCATTTTTTATGGAGCTTGACACAAGAATAACGAACTCTGCTCTGACGACCTTGTTTCATTTTTTAAGGAGCTTGACACAAAAAAACGAACTATGCTCTGATAGACCTTGTTTCATGGTTTAAGGAGCTTGACACAAGAAAACGAACTTTGCTCCGGACACCTTGTTTCATTTTTTAACGAGCTTGACACAAGAAAAAGAACCCTGTTCCGATCGACCTCATCATAATGAACAATAAGTCATTGCTTCCAAGAGTTCTACATCCGATGGAAGGAAAAGATCCTGGAAGTCAGGACCCAATGCCCCCAGCATACTATGCACGACGACATCATCACTGAGTACAGGCATGGAGTAGGTAGCCACATAGTTGACCTGCTGTGGGGCAGATACAACGGGTGGATAAAAACCAAGAAGGGATGATGGCGGGCCAGTTGCCACATTAGGACCAAAGAACGAAAGTTGATCAATAGTGACGATCCGTCCTTCATGTGGAAAACAGACCACACGAAAAAGGGAGGAGACAAGCGCTCCCATGGCATAGGTGTAATCACGCCCCAAGAGCAGATTGAAATCCAAGGGGCCGGGAACAACCATCACGTCCAGATGGACGGTTTTACCTCCCAAAGTAACAGGTAACCTTGGAAGCGTCCCTAACGGTTGACTAGTTCTTCTGTTAAACGCCAACAGATTCTGCGTAACAGGCACAAGCGGCGGGGAACCAAAAGCTTGCCAAGTAGTTGAGGACAAAATACTAACATACGTGCCTTCGTCTATAACAGTGCTGGGTACGACCAAACCAAAGGCCTGTACCGTTATCTCAAAAGGCACATAAGACGGAAGGCGGTATCCTGCAAATTGACTCCAATCAAAGGAAGCGACCAAACTACTCGGAGGGGCTACCATCGAACCGAGATGGTCTTCCCCTGGTGTTACGATAGAAGAAGGAGCATCCTCCACGACCTCCATCTTGAAGGCGGGAGGAGTATCCTCCGGGACCTCCATCACGGGAGGCGGAGGAGTAGGTTCTTGAGATATAGGGACAGGAGAATCTTTCTCCAAGTCCAAGGAATCCGAAGAAACAAGAAGAACCTGAGGGGTTTGAGATCCACTCTCAACGGAAAAGACCTAGTGTACCGCAGACGGGGCCAGCTCAACCGATCCCACGACCAATAGTTGGTCGGGAACGGATTCCTGAATTTGAATTTCCGGGGGAGCGGGATCGACCAAGGATGACTCTTGACCAATCGTAGGATCAGCTGGTGGAGGACTCAAAGAAAGCTGTTTGTAACCAGCCGAAAGGCACGGGGAAGAAACAACCGAGTTGTCCAAAACTCGCTTGGCTTCATCCATATACGGACAAAGGTGAATGGCATGGTGCTCCCCACACAACTTATAGGGATTGGCAAGCTTACCCTGCTTCTTAAGAGTTTTACCAGCACACGCTGAAGATGTGCCCCCAACCTGACTCCCAAAATCCAAAAACAACGGTGGACGACCGTTGGACCATACTTCGAGCACCTTGGGAATGCCAAGGCAGTCTCGAAGAAGATGGTTTCCTGTGCACAACATGCAAGGGAATTTGACTTTCCGCGGAGGGTTGGAAGGTTTATCAAGAGGAGGTGCTTTAGAAGCAGTAGCTATAGCCTTAGCCTCTCTCTTATCAAATTTCTTCTTCTTTGTCTTCTTCTTAGCCACCTGGTTACTCGAATCCAGACTTTCACCAGGCGAAGTAGAAGAGGAGGATGCAGAAACAGATGAAGAAGGGGAGAGGTCCACCATGGAATCAACATGATGTTGTTCAAGCGGAGGAACTGATTGAACAATATCCGGGACATTCAGAACCACAGAGGTTGAAAACAACCAAACAGGCAACCCAACAGTTAACCCAGGAAGGGACAACGTCGCCATATAAGGAGCACCAACATTCCCAAAAGGAGGAAAAGGACCAGGATTCCCTTCAGAGGGGATTCCTTGGTGTGAACTCTGGAAAAGTTGCCATTAGAAACAACTTTAGAACAACACCCTAAGGAAACTAACTTTAACCCGGAATATTTCGTGGGCAGTTAATTTTTAAAACATTGAAACAAAACTCTATCGTTTCATCTTTTAAACAGGCAAAAGGTGACTCTTATCGCTTTCAGATTGGAAACAAGCGCGAAAGGACAAGCGCTTGATGATCTTTTCAAATTTAATGAGTCAGAAAAGATCGAAATGACTGCTCTGGTAATCTAGGCAAAGGGTGTACCACATATCCGTGAATAGCAATATACACCTTGGTTTAAAAAATGAAAGAGAAATCAACCAAGGATTTGACGTACGTGCAGGCAATCTCCTCGAATGATGTGTTCGGTGTATCACGGGTATAAGGTGGCAGACTCGGCTTCCTACGGATAAAGGATAGCAACCTAGTGGGGTCTCCCTTTATATACGCGACGGTACGGGGAGCACAAGTCCGTACTAGTGCTGTCTAAAGCCAAGAGGCGAACGACAGCTACTAGGTTTAACGATGCCGGAACACGTCACTAGCCTAGACCTTTAAATATTTCGTTAATGTTTCAATGCTGCCTTAAGGTAAATTGAATAAATTTTAATGTTGATCTTCAATTATGTTCCAATTTCCAGGCCCTAATGAATGTTGTCTCAAAATCTCCTAAATGCAGCTGTATGATGAAAGAAATCGTTCAATTCGATGAATGCTATCTAGTTAAGGGAAGAACTTCAAACAATGATGGAACAAACAGCAATACTGAAAACGATTTTTTTCCAAACTAGATGACTTTCACTATTTAAAAGTAATCTAAAACATCCAATGATGTGAATTATGCAATGTAATCTATGCAAAATCCCCCCCCCTTTTTTTTTAAACGATAAGAATGCACTCAATGCATTTTTCGATGAAATGAGAATCTACTTAATGCATGCTTTTAATGAAAGAGAATGCACTCAATGCGATTTTTAGCTTTCAATCATTAAACAATGTAATCTAAGCTCAATGATGGATCTCAAAAAATACTTTTCAATGCAATGTGATCTAATGCATTTTAACGAAAAGAAAACTTTGAGACGAAAACTAAATGAACGCAAATCTTTTTAATGAAGGATGAAGGCAAAAAGGATGCAAACATACACCAAGAATGCAATCGTTGTTTCAAAACACTTTGTAACGAAATTCCTCAAAAGGTGACAAGACATATGAAGTCAAACACAAAGAGGACTTCCAAAGCATGAGATCAAAACAAGGCATTCATTCCCTTTTACATCAAGCAATCATGGAGAGAAGACATTTCAAACAATGAGCAATGTAATCTATGCTCATACAGTGAAAAGACCGGAAAGGAAAGACACAATGGTGAAGGATTTAGGGAAAAAATCTCAATTTTCACACACCCTGAAATTGGCACGACTTTCTCACTGACAACTAGCGCCAACTGATGCGACTTGCTCACTGACAACTAGCGCCAATGGCAAATTGGCGCGGGTTGCTAACTGACAACAAGTGCCAATGCCTGAAAATGAAAAAACAAAGAATTTCTCCCAACCAACACCAGACTTACCACTTCAAGCAAAATCTAAAACTAACCCAGAAGCAAAGTACTGACCCAAAAAATCTTCCGAACAAGGGAAAACCCTAGCACCTATAGGAAATGGCGCGACTGTCTGGCTGTAATCCGCGCCAGACAGGGGATGGCGCGAGTGATGAATTGGCAATTTGCGCCAATGGGCACGACTGTCAGGGTGGAAACTGCGCCAATCAAGCCGACCATGAAAAGATGAAAAATTCGGAAAAACAGAGGTTAGATTTGATCCTCTGTGGCTGAACAGGGGTTTAACACTAGAAAAAAGCGAACCAAAAAAGCTGATCAAGTAGACAAAGGAAAAAATCAACTGAAAAGACAAGACAAACTCCAATCAATGTCTCCCCAGTGGAGTCGCCAGTTTGTTGGAGACGTAAATCCCCTCTGCAGACGGAGGCGATCCCTACTAGCCCAGATCGGGTCTAGCAACAACCGAGTCACGCTAAGACGCAAGTTCTTAATTGCAAAAGACCAAGATGCGACAAGAGGCCTAGCTTAAGTCCTACGCTGCCGTCGTTTGTGGAGAAGATGACGCTTCCGTCCCCTGCTTTGGCAGATCACAATTCTCTCGCTCAATATGATCGAACACCTGCATGTACAAGAAGAAACAACAAACAAACAAGCATAAAACCTAATACATGCAATTATGTATCAGTCAGAGAAGATACAACTCATAACGTAAAACATGAACATCTGAGTGGAACCATAATCGAAGTCGCTTATTATTAATCAGAACAAAGAAAGATACAACCTGAGCTCTGACGCTGGATCTTCCTTCGACGGGTCGACAAAGGAGTACGTCTCGGTAAAGCTCGCCGAGGAAAGTACAAGTCTCTCTCTCTCTTTCGTTGTCTGACGATAATCTCCTTACAATTGATTCAGCTCTATTCAAGCTACCGAGACTACTTTGCTCAACCATTTAGCCCCTTCATCAATGCAAGATGGCTATATTTATAGAGGAGAGGAGGAGGTTGGGATCCCTACAATAGTGGAAGGGAGGCCTTATCCCTTGGGAGGTTCCCCATAAGGTGGAAACAAGAGGCCAAAGGAGGAAGGCCGTGGTTATTCAGGCGAAACCACTCCTGATGACTCATCCACGAAGTTTTTGTAATCGAAACTTCGCCTCTTTTTTTAAAAAACTTTCCATAAACAGAGTGGCGCGGGTGCAACACTGGGACAGAGCGCCAATTGGCGCGGGCTCAGTGTTAATTTTCCCCCATTGGCGCGAGTACATAACGGGCTACCAGCGCCAAGGCAAAAACATGTGTTTTTAGGGGTCTGCTCAGGAAATGATCAACAGAAGGAATGTTGTCCTCATGGCAAGGGATGCAATGATGGTATTTGCAAGGCATGACACTACTTATTGGTCACATAAATAACCCTCCAATGGGTGAGATGGGGATTGCAGGGATGGTGACAAATTACTGTGTAACAACTGGGCGTAGGCGTTGACGCACTGGCTTCGCACCTGGATAGGTAGGAATCTTGTGCACGATTATGCTGGGATCAATCCCAGGCATCTCTTCATAGGACCACGCGAAAACATCTCTGAATTCGCGAAAAAGGTTCGTATAAACTTGTATCTCTTCAGAAGAACAAGTCACTCCCACATGAATATTCTCGACTACCCCCGGTTTGACGGAGATGTCGATCGGCATGGTTTGAGTGATATTACTTAGGTTTCCCTTCGAAAGGACCTCATGAGTCAATATCGCTGTTTGAAGAGGCGGAGTGGGAACCTGAGATGCGAAGCGCTCTAGACAATCAGACATTGCCCCCAGGCTAGGCATGAACGAGGAATGATGATGTCCATCGCTCCACGACAGATCTTCAAGAGACATGGTTTCAACAATAGCTTCATCAGAAGGGAAAATTTCTCTTAAAGGGTCAGGCAAATCCGCATTGCCGAGCCAGGGGGATTGAGAATATATATCCAGAGCCATGCTCGAAGGAGCGTGTTCGGGAGGAGGATCAGATGCAGCGACGATTTCACAATAATTAATCTCAACTAGAGTTAACGACATTGATTCTCCGAAAGAGGTCACCTGTTCAGGCGAAGGGATGATCCAAGGGACGTCGGACCTAGAGACCATATTAACTTGAACGGTGTGCGGTGGTGGCACGGGAAAAATACCCATGAGGACGGGGTCCTTTAAGAGACCGTCCTACACTGTCAGGGGGATTGGGTATCTGATCCACGTAAGGAACGTTGTTCTCAGAGGATGAGGTGAAGAAAGACAATTGATCCACAGTGACGATTTTGCCCTCATGAGGGAACTTGAGAAGCCGAAAGAGGGTGGACGGCACGCATAGCATGGCGTGAGTCCAACTGCGGCCAAGAAGAAGATTGTAGTTAAGCTTGGTGTCAACCACTTCTACTTCTACGTTGACTGTCTTCCCCTGTAACGTGATCAACAAACTCTCAAGAACACCCAGGGGTTTTGATTCCCGACCATCGAATGCCTCTAAGGTATTGGGAGACGATGTAAGAGCTGGAGAGCCAATGGCCTTCCAGCAGGCGAATGCCATAACACAGGTAGAAGCACCTTTGTCCACAATGGCCTTATGGATGTTGAGGCCGTTGATCCCAACTTGAATAACAAGAGCAATTTGATGTGGAAGTCGGGGGACAAAATTTTCTAGGTCGAAGGTGAGAAGATTAGAATCGGCGGGATTGATTCCACCGATTGCAGACAACAGAGCTTTCTGTTGCGATGGGAAACTTTGAAGCACTTCCAATGCAGACATTGCAGAAGGCGCCTGTGCCAAATCCTCAACAATACTGTAGTGCTGAGCGGCATGGGCATTTGGGTTGTAGGAAGATTTTCGCAGAACACCTTTAGAAGGTGGCCTCACAACAGGTTCAGCGCTGGGCTTCTCAATTTCTAAAAGACCAGAGACAGGTGGGGGAGGTGGGCCATCCACGACTTCCTTCCCAGCTGCCTGGCGTAATCCAGCATAATCCTTCGAACGCGTAGCAATTGAGACAGGTGCAACACCATGCATCATAAAGACTTGGGACCCAAATGGTACAGATGGTGAACGCTGCTCAACCATCTGGGTCTGCTGAGATGGGAACGGTTCTTTGAGAATTGTCGGAGTCCCTTTGGAGCCTTTCAGAAGTTGACTAACTTCAGATTGTCGGGGACAATCTTTGGTATAATGGTCTCCTTCACAGATAAGGCAGGGGTACTTCAGTTTACATTGGGAACCGTCATCAGTACGAGGTTTAGGAGACTCTGGTTTTGGGGCATCGGGTTTGGATTTTCCTTTGCCCTTCTTCTTTCCTTTGGAGGCCTTTTCCGTAGGATTAGCCTGAACAGTGTTGACCTCCGCAGTCTTGCTAGAATTTGGAGGGGCGGGAAGAGCAGAATTATTGGAAGAATTGGACTTCTGCTTCCCATTTGAGGATTTCCGAGAATTTTGAGAAATGGAACCAATAACACCATCCATCGCTGGGGTAGGTGGTGCTTTAGAGGTTCCCGGCTGCGGAGCATCAGTCAAAATATCATAAAGCGTGCCAGACTGAGAGTACACCAGATCAAGGTACTGGGCACGCGCGATGGCTTGTTCTTTAGTCACACATGCCCCCATAGCAATATCTTGAGCGATTTTGTTAATGAAGGAGGTGGTGAACCAATGAGTTAGTAGCTGATCAGGTATATCAAACTTGATCAATCTACGACGACGTCGCCACTCATGAATGTTATCAGATATGTGGGTGGCTTTATCCTACTCCAAAGAAGTCAGGAGATGCGTCCCGGCTTCGCAACGAACTGGTAACTAGAAGTGAGTCAGAAAAGCCATAGCTAACGTATTGAAGTCTTTAAAGATGCCACGGGGTAATTCTATATACCACTTAGCTGTAGCACCGGTAAGAGTGCGCTAGAAGAGACGCAGACAAATTGAATCATCCACCCAAGAGTTGGACGAACACCACAGATGGTAGGTCATTACATGAGCTTGGGGGTTCTCTCCAGCTTTACCTTCAAACTTAGGACAGTCACCGGGTACCTTAGTCGGAACTGGAGGCCAATAAGGATTGTGAAGAATCGGATCATTGGTTAATTTAGAAACGTCCGGTAATTCCAAGGTGGCCAAGAACGACAACTACGGATTGAAAGGCATACCAGGCCCTCGATAAGGACCTGTACCTGTACTCCACCCTGGTTGAGCATATCCTTGCCTCCATTGGTTCTGTCCTGGAGGATTCTGACCATAGGGGGTATAGGCCGTATAACTAGTCTGATATGGTTGCTGATAACCAGTGTATGGGGGTTGATAACTGGGGTATGGACCCTGATTATATGTCGGCCCCGTTGGAGCAGTATACGGATTTGAATGCTGAGTATAGGTATAGCCTGGTTGTTGAAGATAATAATTAGACCCTTGGGGCGGGTTATAAATTGGTCGAGATTGACCTTGAAGATAATAACCGCCTTGGGGTTGAGCGGGCTGTTGATAAGTGGGGCCCTGCTGAGCCTGATAAGTGGGGTGCATAGGCGGATTCTGCTGTGGCATAGAGTAAATCGGCTGTTGAGCAGGGTTGACAGGATGTGTAGGCTGGCCTGGTTGGACAGGTTGACCTGGCTGAACGGGTTGCCCTGGATGAACAGGGTGACTCGGCTGAACAGGTTGCACTGGTTGAATAGGTTGACCTGGCTGGTGAGGGACACTAGGCTGTGCCGGATGGGCCGGTTGGCCTGGTGGTGGAATAAGGCCAGGCTGTGCCTGATAACTAGTTTGACCTGCAACAGGACCATAAGAGGGCCCTGGCTGTGCAACATTCGGACCAATAGGAAATTGAGGTTGCAGAGGTTGCACCATAGGTTGAGAGGGTTGGATTTGCCCCCCAGGACCGTACAACGACCCCGGTTGGTACCCCGGTTGACCTGTGGGTCCTTGAGGTTGCCCTGGTTGGACCACAGGGTGAGGCTATATAGGTTGACCTTGAGGATTGTAGGACTATCCTTGCAGACCGTATAACAACCCATGCTGGCCCAAAGGTTGGCCCTGTAAGGGTTGTCCTTGCAGGTTATAAGGATAACCAGGCTGGCCCGAAGGTTGGCCTTGGAAGGGTTGTCCTTGCGGGTTAGAAGATTGCCCAGCTTGGTTAGACAGAAAACCTTGAACATATTGATAAGCCTATGGAGCAGGAAAACGTAAAGGGTTTCCCTGCTCGTCGTATTGATATGGAAAAATGTAGATGGGTGTATCATCCTGTGCATAATGCGAAAAATACAGACGGTTGGGATCTTGGGAGGATTGACCGACCTCGGAGTTCGATTGCAGTAGGGACAACCGATACTCCTCAGGAGAAATGTTCTCCGGAATAGCAGATGCTATATAGACGTCTTCGGGAAGTGACGCAGTCCTTACGGACTGAGTGGTAACAGCGGGTGTAGATGCGGCCACACAGACAATGGGCTTGACAGGTACTGAAGTGACCTGAGGAGATGACGTGAGGGGTGTCCTTGGAGACATCCCCCACGAAGGAATAATCGGCCTCGTAGAAGGAGTTGATACTCCCATAGAGGCGACAGCGGTCATAATCTGACTTAAGGATCTATACCTTGCTAGAAGTGAAGGACTGGGCGAAGACATGACAGATAACTCGGGGTTGTCTTTTGGGAACAACTGGTAATCTTCACCAGACGTGGGGATTTCCTCACTAGGAGAAGGACTGGATGAGCCCATATTTGAGCCTGCCGCTAGATCTTCTAAAAGGCGGCGAGGACTAGGAGGAATAACAACAGCTAGAAAGGGCGAACCTGATGTAAGAGGAGGGAAATATTCCCCTACTCCAAATCCAAACCAAGCGTTGGATAAGGGCCAATTGAACTCAACTGGTCCTCCAAAGGGAAGCTCAGATAGAATCGGTCCCTCATCGGGAAACTCAGAAACAATGGGCTGCTGAGTTTCAACAGAGGATTGAGAGACCTCTGATGAATCGTCTGTGTACGGACTACGAGTAGACGAAACTGAGGGTTCCGCCACTGTGACTGTAACGACAAGAGGAAGAGATCAAACAAAACACACCGGCTAAAAAACCAAGGCACACAATCAAACGGCCGACAAGCAAATTCTAAAAGGGCATGTGATCGCAGGTGATTTATTTTACCACATTGAAACTTAGAAACTTCACCGTTTCATGTTTTAAGAGTCGAGAAACGGATGAAAGGTGACTCTATCTCTTTCAATTTTGAAACAAGTGTGAAAGGACAAGCGCTTGATGATCCTTTCAAATTTAAAGAGTCAGAAAAGATCAAAATGACTACTCTGGTAATCTAGGCAAAGGGTGTTCCAGATATCCGTGAACTGCAATATACACCTTGGTTTTAAAATGAAAGAGAAATCAACCAAGGACTTGACGTACGTGCAGGCAATCTCCTCGAACGCTATGTCCGGTGTATCACGGGTATAAGGCGGCAGACTCGGCTTTCTACGGATAAAGGATAGCAACCTAGTGGGGTCTCCCTTTATATACGCGATGGTATGGGGAGCACAAGTTTGTACTAGTGCTGTCTAAAGCCAAGAGGCGAACGACAGCTACTAGGTTTAACGACGCCGGAACATGTCACTAGCCTAGACCTCTAAATATTTTGTTAATGTTTCAATGCTGCCTTAAGGTAAATTGAAAATTTTTTAGCGTTGATCTTCAATTATGTTTCAATTTCCAGGCCTTACCGAATGTTATGTCTCAAAATCCCCTAAATACACACTACATGCCACAATGTATCATTTCGTTCGATGAATAGCTAACTACGGGAAGGTTGAGAGCTTTCACACAATAACAAAATGATCACAAAACAACCACTAGTGTCTCTAATGCACGCTAACGGAAACTAAAAGCTTTTCTTTCAGAGTTACAAATCACTAATAACACAGAAAAGATTCAATTTACATTAACTAATCAAAAACAAAAGATATATATATTTTTTATATTTTCAATGTTTAAGAGCAAAGTGCACTAAACAAAATGAAAACTAATGAAAGGAACAATTTGAGAAGTGATAGCAAAAGAGCAAAGACAAGCAAGTTTCACTCAATGCAAAACACACGATCAGACCTCAAATTGACGAAGAAGTCCCTCAAAACAAAGAGAAATCTCAAAGACTCAAATGAGCCGTGTAATCTAGGCTCAAAACGAGACAAAGCGGAATTCGAATGAAGAAGAAGCCAATCACTCAAATAACGCAATAAAACAAAGGACAACCACCAAACGAATGCAGAGAAGCAATAATGAAATTGATTGATCAAACGAGGACCAAAAACTCCCACGGGAGGCTCAACACACTATAACACCTAGATGCCTTAGGGCTAGAATGTAAAACCGATAGAAGAGGGCAAACAACCGGAGGATGAAGGTCACACACAGTCAAACAAGGCTCCAGAACACTCAGACAGTGAAAAAAATGACACCAAAACCACAGACCAAGCTGAGAAAGCTAAAAAAGAAGCAAACCCTGGCACCTTACAGAATTGGCGCGACTGTCAGGTTGCAACTAGCGCCGGAACAGGATTGGCGTGGGGGATAAACTAGCAACATGCGCCAGCTGGCGCGACTGTCAGGGCAAAAACCGCGCCAGTCGAGTTTACTAATGCAAAAGATGAAAAAGAGCAATCAAGGAGCAGATCAGGGATGGTGAAGCTAAACAAAAGTTTAACACTGAAAAAGAGCGAACCACAAGAGCTGATCAAGCAGGCAGAGACCAAAATCAACCGAAAAGACAAGACAAACTCCAATCAATGTCTCCCCAGTGGAGTCGCCAATTTGTTGGAGAGGTAAATCCCCTCTGCGGACAGAGGCGATCCCTACTAGCCTAGATCGGGTCTAGCAACAACCGTGTCATGCTAAGACGCAAGTTCCTAATTGCGAAAGACCAAGATGCGACAAGAGGCCTACGTTAAGTCCTACGCTGCTATCATTTGTGGAGAAGATGGCGCTTCCGTCCCTTGCTTTGGCAGATCACAATTCTCCCACTCGACGCGATCAAACACCTGCATGTACAAGAAGAAACAGCAAACACACAAGCATAAAACCTAATACATGTAATTATGTATCAGTCAGAGAAGATACAACTCATAACATAGAACATAAACATCTGAGTGGAACCATAATCGAAGATGTTTATTATTAATCAGAACAAAGAAAGATACAACCTGAGCTCTGACACCGGATCTTCCTTCGACGGGTCGACAGAGGAGTACGTCTCGGTAAAGCCCGTCGAGAAAAGGACACGTCTCTCTCTCTTCGGCTGTCTGACGATAATCTTCTTACTATTGATTCAGCTCTATTCGGGCTAGCTTGCAAAGTGAAAATGACAAGCTTATATAGATGGTGGAAGGGGGAGTTGGGATCCCTACAATGGTGGAATTGGCCCTGTCCTCAAGGAAGCTTCCATGATAGGTGGAAAACCACTTCCTCTACATGGAGATCCGGAGCCAAACCTCCCAACTCATTTGAGAGACTCGTTCAACAGTTGGTTGGAATCAAACTTTCAACATTTATTTTTAAAAAACAATCCTTATTAAGCCTGGCGTGGGTGATACGCTGGGACAGAGCACTAGTTGGTGCGTCCTATTTGGTGGATTTCCCCCATTGGCGCGAGGGCTGAACTGGCTAGTTGCGCCAAGGCTAAAAGGGCTATTTTTAGGGCTTTTCACAGGAAATTGTCTTTAGGGGAATGATTGTCCTTGTCAAGGGGGATGCCATGAAAGTGGTTTTAGGTCATGTCACTGCTCACAGGTCACAGAATAAGCCCTCCAATGTGCGGGACGGGGGATTGCAGGGACGGTGACAAATTACTGCCTAACATCAAGCATGGTAATATACATCGACTGTAGACCAGTGTTGCAAACATCGCGATCGAGATTAAATCGACGAGGGGAAAAAATCGTAAAAATCGGCACATACAAAAATATCATTTTTTTTTCAATATTTTTAATATCTAAAGCATGCACAACATAAAATAAATGCATTGACAAATAAATATGAAAAAAAACTAATATATAAGATATGTAATATCATGTCTAGTGCTACATCACACATAACAATGAATCATATCATGAATACTAAATCCTGAGTCCCAACTCAGCCTCAAAATATCAACAAAAAATATAATAATGTATTTCTTATCATGAGTCATAATGTCATATCAAGGTTGCGGGGGAGCGCCGCCTCCCCCTCTCGATCTCGCTCGCTCTGCTATCAAAAATGCTCTCATTTGGGAGCATTTTCGGGAGCGCGCTCACTGCGCTGTAAAAAATGCTCCTTGCCTTTTCAGGAGTGAACGCTCCCTCCTTAAAAAAGACGCTCCAGGAGCGCTTTTTGTAAGAAGGGATCGCTGAGAGAGCGTTCGCTCTTGAGCTCTGAAAAATGCTCCCGCCCGGCAAACGCACGCGGAAAAAAAAAAAAAAAAAACAGGGAGGGTAGGGGAGAGGAGGGAAAGAATAAAATCCCTCCCTCCCATTCTATTTGTCATTTCAGAGAAGAGAGAGAGCAAGAAGAGAGGAGAAAGAGGAAGAAGAGAAGAGAGGAGAGGAGAGGAGAAGAGAAGAGAGGAGAGGAGAGGAGAGGAGAGAGCAATGGAAAAGAGGCCTCTGCTTGGATCGAATCATCGAAGGACAAAGAGGTAGGACTCCCCAATCACCAATGATCTAATTTTTTTTTTAAATTTTCTATGTGTTTTTAATATGTTTAAACATGAAAATTTGATTTCTTTTTTCTATGTTTGATAAATTGATAATAAACTTGTTGAAAAATGAAAAAAAAAAGAATTTTTTTTACTATGTTGCATTTTCATTTGTTTAAAAATGAAAAAAATGTTTTTTAATTTATTTATAAGTTGCATTTTAATTTCTTGAAAATTGGAAAATTGAATTTTTTTCTATGTTGCATTTTTTCCTATTCCCATTTGGCATTCCTCCATTGTTTTGCAGGTTAAAAACTTGAAAGTTAGAATTTTGAAAGTTGAAAGTTGAAACATCATGGACATGGCTATATTGCTTGACATTTTCTTCATGTTGGTTCCATTTTCTGTTATTATGGTGTTGGAGAGTAGGAGAAAGAGGCCTAAGTCAGAACAGGAGGATGAAGAAGTGGGTTACAATGGATATGATGAAAATCCTGAAGAGGAGTACCAACCTGAGGAGGAAGTGGACTGAGGGGAGAGTGGAGATAATGAGACCACAGTGACACGAACTAAAATTGACCGAACACCAATGTGGAAATATTTTACTAGGCTTGAAGCAGGGAAAGGGGGTGAAACCACTAAATTTATATGCCCCCATTGCAATACACAATACACAGGTTCATACACCCGTGCCAGAAGGCACCTTTGAGGGAAAAGGCCATGGGATGGAGATAAAAATATAGGAATCAAAACTTGTGTAAGTGGGTCAGCAACAGATAGAGCCAAATACATAAGGGAGGAGGAGGAAGCCCAATTCAAATCTAAAAGATCTAAGGGTTTCTTTGAATCTTATGCACCATCACAACATGGACAAAGAAGTCCATCAACTTCCACCCATGGCAGTGTATATAGAGGCACACCTGGACCAAACATCTCTTTAAGGCGTAGAACCATATCAGATTTCCTTGACGAAGGGTCCAAGAATGATGTGGATTAAAAAAATTTCCGATTTCTCTATGCATGTGGGGTACCATTCAATGTTCTTCCCATGGTTTCTTCCATTACTGATTCCCCCAAAGGATATAAGAGCCCTGGGTGTGACAAGGCTAGAACTATGGTCCTTGATCATGAAAAAGCAAAAATAACTCATTCTTTGAGTAGAATGACAAATTCTTGGGCTGTCCATTATATCTAATGGATGGACAAATGTAAAAGGCAAGCCATTGATAAGTGTTCTTGCTGTGTCTGTTAGTGGTGCAATATTCCTTTCATCATATGATTAGTCAGAGAAGTTCAAGACCGACATCAACATTGCAGAGCCGTTACTTGAAACAATTGAACGTATTGGACCATACAATGTCATCCAAGTCATCATTGATATTGCTGCTAATTGTAAGGCAACGGGAGCAATTATTGAGGATAAATACCCCAACATATTTTGGTCTGGGTGTTTGGTTCACACAATGAACCTTTTGATGAATGATATAATTAAAAACAAACAAACTCAATACAGATGGCTTGGTGATTTGTGCAAGTGGAAAAAAAATAATAAGATTTATTACAAATCATAGCAATACCCATGGTCTTTTCTCTAGTCACTCACCATTGGAGTTGTTGAAGATAGCAAAGACTAGATTTGCTAGATATTACCTCACCTTCAAGCGCCTTTTGAAGGTAAGAGAGTCATTGGCTGCCATGGTATCAATGTTGAAAAGTGTAACTAGGTTGGTCTTCATATTGACTATGTAATAAGTATCATATATGAAGGGTCTAGAAATACATGCTCCAAGACCTTGTAGAAAAATGGAAGTCAAGCAAACAACTCTCGAACATCGATGGAAGTCAAGATATGTAAACCGTGAAGAACACCTCTCAAACGATGAGTTAGAGTCATGCATATTGAAGACCTTTTCTTGAACCTTGTGAAAGAATGGCTCATGACAAGCTCTCAAACCAGCCCATATTCAACGCTGAATATTAGTGATAAAGATAGCCAATATACATTGGGAATGTCGACCTACAATCTTGCTGTATGGTCAGCTTAAAAGGAAGGAAGCATGCCGTATATATATCTTGATGTACAACCCATTGCAATTTGTAATCAATTAATTGCGGACTGTTCCAAAACAAAACTGCGTAGTTCAGAGGGTAATCAAATGCGGATACAAGGAAGCAAGGAATGTGGTTTCATCTGAAATAAAAGGTATAGGATTGTGGAAGGTACAGAGGGTGCAGATTGCAGAAGTCACTGAATGGTACTGATTGTGGAAGTAACTGAAAGGTAATGATTGTGGAAATGATTGAAGGTACAATTTGCAGATAGGTACAATAAGGTACAGGATTGGTGCAACAGATTGCGGAAGGTGCAGGAAGGTTACAGTAAGAACATCTCTGAGTTTAAAGCAAGGTTACTTGGAAGAGGGAGCGGGGAGCGGGAGCGCCATTTTTAGAAGCTCCCGGTCCGGAGCGTTTCGGGGAGCATATATATATATATATATATATATATATTTATTTATATTTATATTTTTTATATTTTGATGCATATATGTCAACAAAAACATGTAGAATGATGAATTAGACATAAAAAACATAAAAACATAGATTGAATCATATAACATCAATCATCTAGAAGTTATAATATTCATCAACCACGCCCACAAGTTGGAAGCATACAACATATTGACTCTTGAGTCTCACGAATCATCAATCTGAAGGTTTTAAGCTTTCAAAATTCAATATATAACATTTATCATCATTGATTTCAAATTTCAATATCTAACATTTATCATCATTGATTCATTGATTTCAAAATTCAATATACATTTATCATCATTGATTCATTGATTTCAAATTTCAATATATAACATTTATCATCATTGATATATATCATTTATCATCATTGATTCATTGATTTTAAAATTCAATATATGACATTTATCATCATTGATTCATTGATCACCATATAACTTTCATGAAGCATGATATTCATAATTCATAATGACTTGTAAACTTATAAATGCCAACTTCAAAGTTTCACCTTTCAAATTGAAACTTCAAACTTAAATTGTCATTAAATATATGAAAGAGTCAAGTTTCAACTGTTCAACTGTCAACAATTATAAAAGATAAAAACAACTAGAAAATAGAAAAGACTAGTAAACAACAAATCTATTTTATCTATTGGCTAGCCCCTTGCCACGCCCACGAGAAATGTCTAATTTGTGCGAGCCACGAGGAAATGGTGGTCTTCTAGTACTCTCAGGAGTACCACGACCATGACTAGAAGGCGGAGGCTGAATCTGCAAAGGAACAATAGTTTGATATCGAGAACTGGCACTGGCACTGGCACTGGCACTGCTACCAGTAGATGGTGGAACTGGCCCTGTGTGTGGCGGTGCTGCTGATTCTTCATCATCATCCCTAAAAAGTTTTGCTTCCAATTCTTCCATATGTACCGTGCTGTCCTCCAAATTATCATCCTCTGGGTTGTTGTCCCAGACTCTGTATGATGGATCCTCATTTGCCCGATCACAGTAATGGCTCAACAACCTCAAGTTGTAATGCACATAAACCCAGCTTTCAGCTCGGTTTTCATTCAGCCTGTTTCTTCTCACATTGTGTATGAAGCTATAGGTGCTCCATACAACCTGTGAGAGAACTTTTTTTGCCAACTTTGGCAAAAGTCCCATGCCGCCATATGCTTCCCACCATGTGAGAGCATCAAATCTGTCTCTGTCTTCCATTGCATGGAAAAAACCAAAGTTAGCAGTGCAACTGAAGTATTTGCCTAATTCAAGGCGCAATCTAGCACACTCCTCGCTGTCAGGTACCAACTTGTCTAATGCCTTCATGTACCCCTCTTGTACCTTTGGATCTGTGTGAGGTTTGATCCTAACCCCACCTCCAGGTGCAGGTTGGCTCAACCAAGATGGAGAGTAATATTTTGGCATAAGGATATATGCCAAGGCATGTAGTGGAACATTGAGTTTATTCCACCATGCACACACAGAGTCATGAATCATAGCATACAAGTTGGGATCATTATCCTTAACAACATCTTTTATTTGGCCCAACATGCTGTCCATTTGCTCATAAACCTCCCCAATCACTGGTTTATCTGTATCTGCAAACCGAATCATGTGATAAATGGGCTTGGTGAAATTCAAAATTTTCCTCACACGTGCCCAAAACAAAGGGTCAAGGGCAGTCTCCTCCACATGTTCGAAACCTTTCCTGTCAACTATTGTCGCTGCCTTGTCCTTTAATACCTGCCAATGTGGGCTTGATACCATTGCAGCCAATGACTCTCTTACCTTCAAAAGGCACCTGAAGGTGAGGTAATAGCTAGCAAATCTAGTCTTTGCTATCTTCAACAACTCCAATTTGGAGTGAGTACGGAAAAACCCATGGGTATTGCTATGATTTGTAATAAATTTTATCATTTTTTACCTCTTGTACAAATCACCAAGCCATTTGAATTGAGGTTGTTTGTTTTTAATGATATCATGCATCAAAAGGTTCATTGTGTGAACCAAACACCCAGACCAAAATATGTTGCGGTATTTATCCTCAATAATTGCTCCTGCTGCCTTACAGTTAGCAACATTATCAGTGATGACCTGTATGACATTGTATGGCCTAGTCTTTTCAATTATATCATGTAATGGTTCTGCAATGTTAATGCCGGTTTTGAATTTGCTTGAATAATCATATGCTGACAGGAAGATTGCACCACTAACCGACACAGCCAAAACACTTATCAATGGCTTTCCTTTTACATTGGTCCATCCATCAGACACAATGGACACCCCATGCTCATTCCACGAATTTGTCATTCTAGCCAAAGAATGGTTTATTTTAGCTTTTTCATGATCAAGACCCACGGTTCTGGTCTTGTCATACCCAGGGCTCCTGTATCCTTTGGGGGCATCATTGATGGCAAAATCCATTTCATGCCAATAAGGTGAGCGAAGAACATTGAATGGCACCCCACATGCATATAGAAACCGGTAAACTTTTGAATCCACATCATTCCTACACCCTTCGTCCAGGAAATCGGATATGGTTCTACGCCTTAATCCAGGTGTGCCACTGCCTCCATAACCACTGGCATGGGTGGAAGTTGGACTTGTTTGTCCATGACATGATGGGCTTGAATAAGAATCAATGAAACCCCTAGATCTTTTAGATCTCTGTAGGGCAACCTCCTCTTCCTTTCTATATTTCTCTCTTCGTGTTTCTGGCACACTAGTACAAATTTTGATTCCTATACTTTTTTTCTCTATCCCCTGGCATTTTCCCACAAAGGTGCCTTCTCGCACGGGTGTATGAACCATGGTATTGTTTATTGCAATGGGGGAAAATAAATTTAGTGGTTCCACCACCTTTCCCTCCTTCCTGTTTCTGAACATATTTCCACAAAGGTGTTTGAGTTTGGTCTTGTCTAGTTGGGGAATCTGTGTCCTCATGTTCTCCACTCCCCACTTCCTCCTCAACATAATCCTCCTCCTCTTCAGGATTTTCTTCAAATCCACCATAACCCTCCTCTTCATCCTCCTCTTCTCTGATTTGCCTCTTTCTTCTACTCTCCAACACCATTATTACAAAGAAAGGAACCAACATGAGGAAAATCCCTAGCAATATAGCCATGATGTTTCAAGTTTCTAGCTTGCAAAACAAATGGAGAAATGCCAAATGGGAATAGGAAATGCAACGTAGGAAAAAAAAACAATTGAATTTTTAAGTTTTAAACACAATAAAATGCAACATTCAAGAAAAAAATCAAGTTTTCATTTTTAAACAACTTACAAATTCATCCTAGAAAATACAAAATTAGATTAGAAGACCTACCTCTTTCTTGCAATCCTCCTGTTGCCTTGCAGCTTGCTCCTTGCTCTCTCCTTGTCACTTCTGCAGCTCCGCTCTTAAGCTCTCCTTCTTGCTCCTCTTGCTCCTCTCACTCTTTCACTCACTCAACTACAAACAATAAACAAAATAAGCCTCCCTCCCTCTTAAAAACAAAATGATTTTTTCAACAAAAAAAATTTCTCGCTGGCGGGAAACGTTTTTTTTTCTTTTTCGGGGAGCGTTCGGGAGTGAACGCTCCCCGACCACTTCCAGCATTTAAAAAACGCTCCTGAAGCATTTTTTAAACGCTAGAAGCGCTCAGGGAGCGTTCGCTCCATAGCGCTTCCGGAAACACTCCCGAAAAGGCAGAGAGCCTTTTTACAGGGTCGAAAACATGCTCTCGAAAACGATCCCCTTAGGAAGCGTTTTCGAGAGCGCGTTTCCGAGCGCTCCCAAAACGCTCCCGAATGGAGCGCGTTTCGGGAGCGGGAACAGGGGGGGGTGAAGCTTCCGCGCAACCCTGGTTTAAAGTATCTGAGGAAAGAATTTGTCAAATTCAAGACAATGATCTAATGGTGGTAGAAAGTGATGAAGCTAAATCAGAGATTTACCTTCCTAACTACATTTAAAGGAATTCGGTTACAGGTGAAAATAATTCTGTCTCTACATTTGAATGAGTATTTTGATAATTGACTTGATGATAGATTAACTAAGAATACATAAGTAAGTTCACAAGTAATTATCAAGAAGAGAATTTTTGTATTAATCTTAAGCCCTCAAAATTCTCAACATGGTATCAAAGCGGAGGTAAAGGAGAAGAAGGGAAAAGGTAGCTTGAAGATCTTTGACTCTCATTATTGGCACATCTCTAAATCATTCAAAGGAGCTTCTAGAATCTTGATGCAAGTTTTGAATGACTAATTAGATGCAATACGAAATCTGGGCTACTGGTGATAGGAGCTCCTTACTAGCTATGGAATACAGTACGATTCACTTGTGAAGGGAGATTGATACATAACAATAATCTATACAGAGATGCGAGTGCATGGGTAACAATAATGTATTGATATCAATCTATTTAGGCAGCCTCTATAACAATTAGGCTGAAACTGCAGAGAAAGAAAAGAAGGTCGAGCTTGGGAATTCACTGAAAAGGAGCTATAATAGATTCAATATATAATAAGGTCTAATGCAGTTTCGAGCATAACAAATTAATCCACAGTTTCGAGCATAACATATTAATCCAATATGCTACAATATACCATTCTAAGGATATCTAAAGTTCTGTCATGAAGTTCTAGGGATCCAAAATCCTAAGGTCTCTATCCAGTGAATGCAGATGGTGTGATAACAATCTTTGGTATGATGCAAATTGTAATTCTAAGGCATTATCATCATTACAACAAGGATCTAATCCTTACCCTTGAAGAAGATCATCCAAAGAGAAAGCACTAACACATCTTTTCTCTACCGCCATCAAAGAAATCAAGCTGAAGACTTTATCTTCACTTATCAAGTAAGTATCTTTCATTCTATAATCAATTTGGTTAAAGGACTTTGTTTTTGCAGGGAGATCTATAAGCTGGTTGGGTTACCAAGAATCCTTGCATGAGGAGGATAGTCACAGTCCTCGAAGAAAGTAAAGTCATAAAAAGCCTATGAAGGATTGGAGACATCAAGAGAATATAAGATAAGTTGAAAGAACTATTCTATGCAATAAATAAGGTTATGTCAGTTAGACCCGATTTACAAAAAATTGAGGTATTAAAGAATGAAGGGATATCTTCATAAGATCCCAACTGTGAGACCGAGAAAAGATGATAAGATGGACAACGTAACAAATAGACAAGAAAATTACCTCATTCAACTTGTGGTCTCTATGCTAGATCAAGGGCAAAAATGTTGAAGGATAAAGACTCAAACATTTGTTGAGGAAATGTAGAAGAGTTATGGACATTACAAGAAAGATGGTCCTAAAGGGACAATCTCAATAGGAGAAAGAAAGGAAGCTCATATCATTGAAAAGAATGGAGGAAGCTGAAGAAAAGAAGTTCAAGGAAAATCACACAAACTTACGAATAAGGAATTGATTTCTGTTGGTTATATGATAGGAAGCAATGTAGCATCCTGATTGAAGCATGGCAGGAGCTCTTGGTAAATTAGCTCTGGGGGAAAACCTCTAATAACATTACTAATGGAAAGCAGTCATCAAGAGCAATGGTCATCATGGAAGCATATTTATGGGATGTGATATAGATGAAGCAGGCCAAGAGAATGAAGCTTTTCATTCCTGAGAAACTGCTACAGGACGACTCAAGGGAAAAAGGGTATGAGGTATGTATATATTTATATGCTAACATTGGATGTTGTGAAGTCATGTCATATGGTTGCAGGTAATGAATTTCTGTATTTTGAAGTATGTACTATGATCTGTGGAGGAGTATCTCTCAGTGCACGGACAAATGAAATCAACATAATATGTCCTCATGGAATATGAGGTGGTTATATATGAACGAGAAACTAGAAAGTGTGAAGTGAATGAGAAACTAGAAAGTGTGTAAGTCCCCGGGAATGTGCAAAGAGGAAGAAGATCATGAAATGCAGCCATGTCAAGAGGCAGTTATCATTCGGAAGCCAAGAAGATGTGACTAAGAGATCTCTTGGGAGGATATGTAGACTCTGACAAAAGTGTGGTAAAAAGACCATTGATAAAACATATCATTAGGAGATGTGTCAATCTGTATGAAGGATGTCGATACCCACAGGAAGATGTCATGGTGAAAGATCATCAATAAGGTAACTTTTGTGCTAAAAGTTCATTTGTATATGTTTATTTGAATGAACTTGTGCAGGGCTGCTAATCATAAGAAAGGATGCATGATCCTTGGAGATGATTCAAAGGAAAGCAGCATGGCATAACAGTGGACCAGATAAGGAAGTCTAATGAATCACTTTCTGATAGCTGACATGACTCAGGATGAAAGTGATGGATATCTGTGCCCTATGAAGCTAAAAGTTGGAGATTCCTCAATATCAAAATCCAAGACATCGAAGACAGTGATTCTTCATGAGCAACTGGGTGTCTCACCATTGTTGCCGAAGGTCCCTGGTTAAGAGGGAGTCTGATGATAAGTTTCTTACTTGGAAGAAACTTGGTAATTCCTAAGAATGAGCTTAGGTACATTCCCTTGTGGAATAGGTCCTCCCTGGTTGAGAGCGAGAGATAGACACATCATTCTGATCTTGGGAAGACAGAATGGAGGATTGGGTAATCATCTGGCATTCGATACTCTTTGAGAATGTGTTAGGGCATTCAAGATAAGAGTAGTCGGGGACCGATATTCTTTGAGGGCTAGCTACCCAAGAGAAGAATAGTCCAGGAAGATCATACTTTGGGAACACCTGGGTGGAGTATGTACCTTGGAGAGACTATGACGAAGCTGTCTATAATTCATGTGTCTCGCCAGCATTGTAGCCCATTGTCTCGTTAAGAGATGGGGTTGTTAGTCAAGGCCTTGCACTAGGACAATGCTGGTTGATATGATGCTATACAGATGCGATTACCAATCTGATTCTTCTTATGAGATTCTTTAGTTTTAAAAGTGACCATATACCTGTATGAATACCTCCCTAGTTAAGAGGGAGTGTTGAAAAGTGTAACTAGTTTGGTCTTCATATTGACTATGTAAAAAATATCATATATGAAGGGTCTAGAAATACATGCTCCAAGACCCTGTAGAAAAATGGAAGTCAAGCAAACAACTCTCAAACATCGATGGATGTCAAGATATGTAAACCGTGAAGAACACCTCTCTCAAACGATCAATCTGAGTCATGCATATTGAAGACCTTTTCATGAACCTTGTGAAAGAATGGCTCATGACAAGCTCTCAAGCCAACCCATATTCAACGCTGAATATTAGTGATAAAGACGACCTATATACATTGGGAATGTCGGCCTATAATCTTGCTGTATGGTCGGCTTAAAAGGAAGGAAGCATGTCGTATATATATCCTGACGTACAACGCATTTGTAATCAAGTAATTGCGGACTGTTCCAAAACAAAACTGCGTAGTTCAGAGGGTAATCAAATGCGGATATAAGGAAGCAAGGAATGCGGTTTCATCTAAAATAAAAGGTACATGATTGCGGAAGGTACAGAGGGTGCAGATTGCAGAAGTCACTGAATGGTACAGATTGCAGAAGTAACTGAAGGGTACAGATTGCAGAAATGACTGAAGTTATAGTTTGCGGATAGGTACAATAAGGTACAGGATTGGTGCAGCAGATTGCGGAAGGTGCAGGAAGGTTACAGTAAGAACATCTCTGAGTTTAAAGTATCTGAGGAAAGAATTTGTCAAAGTGAAGATAGTGATCTAAAGGTGGTAGAAAGTGAGGAAGGTAACTAACTACATTTCAAGGAATCCAGTTACAAGTGAAAATAATTCTGTCTCTACATTTGAATGAGTACTTTGATAATTGACTTGATGATAGATTAACTAAGAATACATAAGTAAGCTCACAAGTAATTATCAAGAAGAGAATTTTTGTATTAATCTTAAGCCCTCAAAATTCTCAACAATCAAGTCCTCACTGGTAGGTATTAAAGGGCAGGGCAACAACATCAGTTGACAAGCAAGGTTTTGAGCAGGTGGAGGAGACCGGTCTTGATCCTTTGTTTTGCGTACATGTGAGGGAAATTTTGAATTTCACCAAGCCCATTTATAACATGATTCGTTTTGCAGACACAGATAAACCAGTGATTGGGGAGGTGTATGAGCAGATGGACAGCATGTTCGGGCAAATAAAAGATGTTGTTAAGGAAAAAGATCCAAACTTGTATTTAATGATTCACAATTGTGTGTGTGCACAGTGGAATAAACTAAATGTTCCACTACATGCTTTGGCGTATATCCTTCTGCCAAAATATTACTCTCCATCTTGGTTGGGCCAACCTGCACCTGGGGGTGGGGTTAGGATCAAACCTCATACAGATCGAGAGGTACAAGAGCGATACATGAAAGCATTAGACAAGTTGGTCCCTGAAAGGGAGGAGTGTGCTAATCTGCGCCTCGAATTAGGTAGATACTTCAGTTCCACTTGTTTGTTTGGTTCTTTTCATGCATAGGGACAGGCTTGATGCTCTCACATGGTGGGATACATATGGCGACATGGGAATTTTACCAAAATTGGCAAAGAAAGTTCTCTCACAGGTTGTAAATACTTCTTTTGCAGAGAGGTGTTGGAGCACCTACGACTTCATCCATAATGCGAGAAGAAACAGATTCAACGAAAACCGAGCAGAAAGCTTGGTTTATGTGCACTACAACTTGAGGTTTTTGAGTCATTATTGTGATCGGGCTTATGAGGATCTCTCATATAAAGTTTGGGACAACAACCCAGAGGATGATAATTTGGAGGACGACACTATACATCTGGAAGAATTGGAAGCAAAACTTTTGAAAGATGAGGATGAAGCAGCAGCAGGCATGCCATCGCCACACCCACCATTTGGTAGTAGTGCCAGTGCCAATGTTCGAGTTCTGACTGTTATTCATTTGCTACCTCCACCTACATCCTCATGTGGAGGGCATGGGGTTTCTAGTCATGGTCGTGGTACTTCCCGCGAGGAGGCTGTTGGAAGACCACCATTACCAGGAGTTGCTCATAAATTAGACATTTCTCGTGGCAAGAGGCCAAGCAATAGATAAAATAGATTTACAGTTTACTAGTCTTTTCTATTTTCTATTACTTTTTAACTTTTTATAACTGTTGAAACTTGACTCTTTCATATTTAATGGAAGATATTTTTTGTAAACAGTATATGACAATTTAAGTTTGAAGTTTGAAACTCTGAAGTTGGTAGTTATAAGTTTATAAGTCTTTATGAATTATGAATATGATGCTTCAGGAAAGTTGAAAGTTGTTTCATTTCGTTTCATTTTATAACATTTCATTTCATGTTAAATATTCTTTGTTGTAATGGTTACACTTAGCTTACAAGTACAACTATGGTGATCAATGAATCAATGATGATAAATGTTATATATTGAATTTTGAAAGCTTGAAACTTTAAGATTGATGAATCATGAGACTCAAGAGTCAATATGTTGTATGTTTCTAACTTGTGGACATGGTTGATGAAGATTATAACTTCTAGATGATTGATGTTATATGGTTCAATCTATGTTTTTATGTTTTTTTATGTCTAATTCATCATTCTACATGATTTTGTTGACATATATGCATCAAAAGATAAAAAATATATATATTTAAAAAAAAAACGCTCCCGCACCGGGAGCTTTTGAAAATGGCGCTTCCGCTCCCGCTCCCCGCTTTTGCTCCCGCTCCCAAGTAACCTTGTGTCATATACAAAGGAATGCACCAAATAACCTATACTGATTTCCTCTACCCCTCTTGCAGGAAAATGTAACAACTTTCCCTCTAGATGAAGAAGCTGGTGGGGCTGGCAATGGACTCTGTTGTGCTCTAGAACTTGAAGCACCAGGAGCTAAAGGAGGTAAACGACGTCCTCTACCGGTGATAGGGGTAGGTGGTGTCACCTCCTCCTCCTCTCCTTCCACTACCTCCTGCTCTATCCAATTAGGGGCTAACTCCATGATAGGCCTCTCAGCCTCAACCCTCTATGCAACAATGGTGTCAATCACATCTAAAGAGATGGCCTCCATATCAGGTGTCGTCTCAAGTTGTCTTACTCACAATTTAAGATTGTAGTAGACGTAGACCATGTCATTGAGGCGCTGGGTCTCCAACTTGTATAAGGTTCATAAATTAATAAATTATATAATATATATTATAAATAATAAATTAATAATTATAAAAAAATTTATTTAATGAATTCAAAAAATCTGTTGGAATATTTTAAGTTCTTAACCTGTTGCGCATTTTGGTGTGTATTTTTTCAAATACGTTTCAGTTGCGCTTGCATCCTGAAGAGCTATATGTTTGGCTGAGTATTCTAATAGCAAGCCTTTGGAGTTTTGGTGTTCTGCCACTGTAGCTCCTCCACCATGCATATGCAACAAATAAGATAAACTTATAAAGTTATAAACATAAGAAAAATTTTAAAATAATGAAAATTTGAAAATTGAAAGTTGAAGCAAAGTATGAAGTTATGAATTTGAAGAGACAATGAATTTTGAAACAAACTAAATCTTTTCTAGCATTTTAGTATTCCTATCCTGGACAACCATGTCAAAGCTCAATGTGCCACCTGCCATTCTGTATATCTCCATTTTTTTGCAGATATCTGCACGTTCTGATGGAGATGGCACCATCTTCTGAACACAAATGAAAAAGCCATCCATGACCTCAACATCAAATAAGAAACCACATGAGTAAGCAAATTCAGGGTTTAGGAAGATCCCTATAGTATGAATAGGACGATGGAGTGTGTTGTTCCATCGCTCATCAATCACATCCCATACAAGAAGTTGTTTCTGAAACCCTTCATCCCTTTTATCTTCATAGTAGCTTCGAATGGCTTCTTTGGCCCTATTCATGGCCTCAAGGCTCATACAAGTAGCCCATTGCAGGCTTCTCTCCATCAACTAATCTAAGAACCTTTACCAAAGGTTTAGTAATGTTGCACACCTCCTGCACTACCGCTCAAAAACTTTCCTGATATGAAACCAACCTTTAGATGAACTCTCCCTCTGGTTTGCAGCTATATGTCAAAACATGTTACTCCTCTGGAAGAAACATTCTCTTCAAATCCCACATATAATTCAGGAGGGATTGAAGAGATATGAAACTAATGGCAAACTATGTAATGGCAGGGCGCACCAACTCTTCCTGTTGGTGAATGTTCTCATCAAATGAAGCAGAGATGCACAATTATACATAAATTTGTAATGCTTTTTGATGAGTCAACAATATTTTTGACAAAAGCGATTTTTCATGTCCTACAACATCAAATCAATGTAGTGTGCAGCACAAGGTATCCAAAATATGCTAGGATGTCTCCCCATAAGCATCTTGCTAGCAACAACATAAGTTGCAGCATTGTCCGTTATGACTTGGACAACATTTTGTGGACCCACCTCCAAAATGAACACATCCAATAAATCACATAATAATCGTGCATCTTTGACATGTGCAGATGCATCAACATATTTCATAAACATTGTCCCCTTGGGCCAACTGACCAAGAAGTTAATAAGGGTTCTACCCTTTTTATCAGTCCAACCATCTGACATCATAGTGCATCTTGTGACTTCTCATGATGCCCTTAACTCCTCCAATCTCTTGGTGCAGACAATCTTTTCATTTTGAAGAATGCGCTTTCTATAATCATCATATGAAGGGGCTTTGTATCCTGGGCCAACAACAGTGATAGCATTAATCGCAGCCTGGTAAAAGGGATTGTTCCTGGCAACACTGAAAGGAATATTACTCCAAAGAAAAAGCTTTCCCAACAACTTGTCAGCTTCTTCCTTCTCCCTTTTTTAATAATTGAGGAGATAGATGGTTGTGCACCAGGGTGGTTCTAGGAATAAAATATGATGAGGCAGCAATAGTGTTGGGTGTAGAAGATGTTGATGGTGAAGAACCACAACCATCCTCACGGTCACCTCCACACCTTGCTATTTGACTCTTCAGAGCTGCCTTGCTAAGTTTAGTTGTTTCTATTCCTTCCAATGATTTGAGGGCTTTTCGGATTATTTCTGGATTGGTATTTGTGCAAGGCCTTACTTTATGTCCAGGAACTTGTGCTAGGTGGTACTTCAATCTGTATATCACTCCTGTCATGTGGCACCTACATAACTTGCAAGTCAAATTTGATCTGTCAAACCCCCCATCAGTTTCACCAAATTCCCACATAGGGTCCAATTTCCTTGGCATATTTGTAAATTTGTTGAACTCTTGAGTTTTACTGTAAAATGAAGTTTGAACTTGGAATTTTGAACCCAGGGCACAAGAAGAATTGCAAGTTTAAAAAAAAAAAATTTACAATTTTACATACAACATTTTGAATTTTTAACAAAAAAACCCCTCAACTCAATTCTACAATAATGGGAAAAAATAATATTCAAACCCAAGCAAAAATAATGGAAAGAAACTAGGAGCACAAGAAGAAATGAAAAAAATAAATCAAACAACCAAATTTTTGTATTTTTCACCAAAATAAACCCTCTACACTAAAAAAAAAATGAAGGAAAATACATGGGTGATAGAAACCCATGGAAGAACAAGAAAAAACATAAAAAAGAGTCAAATTTGATGCCCATACCTGGAAAAAAACGTTTTGCTGAAGAAACTTGGTTCAAACTTGAATTTTGTTGGCTTGGGTTGCTAAATTCCTTAACTTTTCTCCTCTCTTTCCCTTGTAGATGACTTCTCCTCCTCCTTAGCTCTCT
Source organism: Pinus albicaulis (assembly GCA_034641835.2). NCBI lineage: Eukaryota > Viridiplantae > Streptophyta > Pinopsida > Pinales > Pinaceae > Pinus > Pinus albicaulis. The sequence continues at coordinate 679,649,494 of CM076572.1, read as the reverse complement.
CTCTTGCCCTTTGTCTGCAAAAACAGACAAAAAAATCGATTTTTGAACTTATTGGGTCGCTGTTTGATGGGCCCACAATTTTTTCTAATCGAATCGTGCATTTTTTTCACGATTTTTTGGAAATAAAAAAATCGCCCAAAATATTGTCGATTTTATCGTTTTGGCGAAATTATCGTGTTTTTTAATTGTGATGTTTGCTTCATTGCTTTAGACACTAGGACTCACCCAAGGCTCAACCATCAAGCGACACTCCAGCTTTGGGGGTATATCTGAGAGAAACAACTCAATTTGTTATTTAGTGTTGAAAAACACGAATAATTATTTAAGTGAAAAAAACTCCCTAGTGTGGACTCTCTTAATAGTAAAGTCCCAAGCTACTTAGGCCTACTAAATGGCTTTATTCATCATGCTAGCATCACATTTACAATATCCTCGCAGGGTTGCAGAATCCGAGTGTAAAATGAAGAGAGAGAGAGAGAAGGAAGGGGCTTAAAAGCCTTGATGAAATCTGGAACTCTGAATGATCTGAAATTACAGGAATCCTTTGAAATGAACATTGGGCATGGAGTCTTCAAAAAATTTTCAAATGCAAATTTAGTGGTCAACATCCCCCATCCATCTCATCGTTAGTCACATGACACCTATCACCTGAAGGATTGTCCTTGGACTTGTCTCTCCCCTTAGGGTCTAGGAACACCTAATAAGGTTGTATATCAACCACTCCTACATAGGGAGGTAACACTAATTTGAGCTCAAAGCCCCAAATTTGGAAGGGAAACCCCATATGAAGTCTCATTATGCCCTTGATAACCAAGCTTGTTTCACTTAGATGCACTAATGAATTATTCTACCTGAAGGTGAGGAGGTGCATTGGACATTATATGTAATTGGCAGGTGGCTTCATCATAGGTTGGGCAACTTTATCGGGGCCCGAGTCTACGAAAGGATCATATTGACACCATAGGGGATGCTGTAATATTCCAAATTAACAGTCAACTGATTGGAATATTAATTTTGTTAATTTTTGCCTTTTCTAATGTTTAGGAGGAAATAAAATGGGCGAAAGGGACCCACTAATAAAACATAGAATTAATTCACTTTCCTAAAGTCACTTAGACAAATATTAGAGCTGAAGTGGGGACCATGAGGCTAGTCACTCGAATGGGAAAGCATCCTAAGTGGCAGCATAGGAGAGGCAACACAGTAGACTACGCAGTGGCGGCGCAGGGACATGCTAGTAGAGGGGCAACACATCATAGGTGGGCCCAAGGGAATGTTGGAGGCTCACTTGGATAAATAAGGGGTGAGCGCAACTTATTCCTTAAGCATTCAATCACTGATTTTCTGTCTGATAGACTGTAGCACGCTTGAGCTGTTTAACCGAGTCTGCAAGTGTTGTTCAACACAAAGATTTTTGAGCGGAGATCTCAACCTCTACCTCGGGGGACTTCGAGTGCTCGCTCAGGAGAGGAGATTCCATCCAGTTGTGAGAGAGGATTCACCGGAGCACACTCAGGCATACGCAGTCCCTCCAGGACAATGCAGAGGCCACACAGGTAGCAGAGGGAATACGAGTCTAGTCGAGGAGCGGTGTTGGGAGAGTGGGAGAGAGAGCAGATTTTAGTCCGGAGTTTGGAGGGGAGGTTAGCCACCTCCTACCAGGGTTTTTTGGTAGATTTCTAGTAGCATCTTCCAGTAGTTCAGCCATAATACCATATTTTCTAGCAGAGCAGCGTGCCAAGCGCAAGGGGGTGAAATTACGGGGTGAGGATTTCTGGAAACCCTTCGCGGTTTTTTCTGGGTTTGTTGAGGAGAGTCTGGTGTCTAATTCCCAAAACTTTCTGAGTAGCGGAGCAGCCTCAGCACATAGTGTGTTTCTAGCCAGCAACATTAGTTCCAGCAGGACAACGCAGAGGAGGAGCCACACAGAGCAGCAAAACGACAGGGTTTTTGTTCGGGTTTGAGGAGTTATTTCAGCCTGTATTGTGCAGGCCAAGGTGCCATCTTCTTGAGCACCTCATTCTACCTTTTTCCCATCAGAAAATCAATAAAATGGCTTAGATGTTTTTGGATCATTCATGGTGTTTTTAATGGTTATTTCTGTTTTTCTATAGTGTTAGACTTGCATGCTTTATATTACTGTTTGTTCCCAATTTGGGATATTATAGTGGTATTAGAGCTCATAGACCTGGCTCAGCTTGTGGATATCATCAACACCAGAGGATAGGCAGAACATCACATCCGGAAGGCAGTGGTATAGAAGCAGAGAAACGAGGCTTGAATTCACACCAGACCAAGTAGACAGCGTTCCGGTGAAAGGAGAGAGGGGAAAGGCACAGATGGCAGAGGAGAGAGATGATGCAAAAGAGTTTTCTAACCTCCTTCTAAAGTCAGTGCAGGAGCTCACTAAGAGGGAGATGGGGCAGAAGTTTGTTGGAGATAACAAGCAGAGGGAAATTCCAAGGGAATTCCAGGTCGAAGAAGGATCTGGCACCTCCCATTACCCACTTGAGCCTAACGCTGCCCAGCAGGTGGTGCTACGCACTCCACACGTTCCACCATGCTCACATTCATGTCTTCGGGAGCAGGAGTAGGACGGCCATAAGAGCCGGAGGTGGCTCACTATGGGGAGTACTGCGCTGAGTATTAGTCTTACGGGCTAGAGTTTAGAGATGCCCCCACCTTCAATGAGTTCTTTCAGTTGAAGAATAACAACAAACCATGAGGCCAGACCAGTGGAGGAGGGTACACACAGGGCAATGACCTGCAACATACCATGGGCAGACTTTTCTTGCTTACATTCGATGGGTCATCAAAATGTTCAGCCAAATCTTGGGTGGAGAAGCTGGACATTTATTTCCAGCTTAATCAGATGACGGAGATGAAGGCCATCAAGGTGGCTACGCTGAATCTTGAGGGAAATGCTCATGAATGGTGGTTCCATGGGATGGCTACGATGGGTCACTCAGGAGTGACAACGTATGACGAGTTCACCCAGAGATTGATAGAGTGGTTTGATCTGAATGATCCAGAGGAGCATTTTGTTGAGCTAACCAAGCTCAAACAGACAAGGAACCTGGAAACCTACATTTCCAAGTTCTTCAGACTTTCGGTGATGGTTCCAGACTTGTCCGTGCCTAGGAGGATATATATGTTCATTGACGGACTGGCTGAACCCTTGCATGGGTTAGTGAGGTCTACATAACCTACTAGGCTGCAAGACGCAGTAGGGAGAACCAGAGATTTGCAGGACGCTTTGTTGAGGACGAGGGCTCCCATGCCCAAATACCAGCGTTCCAGCAGAGAGGGAGGGATGTGAGAGACCCACCCTCGAGAGGGAACCAGGTTCGAGGGCCATTGGATGATGACACACAAAGAGATTTGAGACAGAGGAAGCTCTGCTTCACCTGTCAGGAGCCATGAGCACCGGGTCACAAATGTGCCGGAGGGAAGGCACATTACATTGAGGTCTTCTCCGACAGTGAGGGAGAAGAGGAGTCATATGATGAGATGGGAGCAGATATCGAAGCACCAGGACTGGATCCTCCACCTGCACCTCCCCCAGTAGCAGGAGGATTTGCGTTTGCACCAACCGAAGGGGTCCTTGCATCTTTGCAGGGAGTACCCAAGTACCTAACACTGAGGGTCCGAGGGACAGTTCAGGGGTAGCGTGTCTTAGTGTTGGTGGACATCGGGGCTACGCACAATTTCATTGATGCCCAGTTGGTATAAAGGAGAGGCATATAGACAGAGAGTTTTGATGGGTTTTCTATGCTGGTTCCAGGGGCCAGGACCATGCAGTGCATGCGTTATCTCTTTACATTGTCAGTAACCATGGGAGAGTACACATTGGCAGATCACTTCTTCGTGGTCGATATTCCAGACACCAACTTAGTATTGGGAGTCCAGTGGCTTATCACCCTTGGGAAGGTCATTATAGATTGATAGACTCTAGAGATGGAGTTTGTGGACAAAAAGAGTGGGAAGCGTGTGATGCTTAGAGGCATGCACACGTACCCTCCTTAGACGGTTTCTGCGCATAGGATGGAGGGAGATTTCCGGAAGGGAGACATAGAGTGGGTTGTGGAGTTGAGGTTTCAGATGCAAGTGTCTCATGCCAACCTATGCACCCAGATGTGCAGACTCTCATAGACCATTACTCTACGGCTACGTTGCACGGGTTCCCGCACCCGGGGGTGGGGTTCTCGAACCCGCATTGGGTTCCCGCACCCAAGTATCGGATTCGGGTACGAGTTCTTCTCAAAAGAACCCAAACGAACTGGGTTCTTCAAAAAAAAAATTTCGGGTTCTTGGGTTCTTATGGTATGAAGAACCCATCGTTTGGGTACTTAGAACCCGAATTTTGGGTTTTTCAGGGTTCTTCATGAACAATTTTTTCAAATATATAAATTTTTTTAAATGATTAAAAATTTAAAAATTTAATTAAATTTTAATAAATATTAAAAATAAATTATAATTTAATAAAATAAACTATAAAAACTATTTTAATTTTTATTTTTTTTCTAAATTTTAAAACATTCATGATTCAAAGTTCAAACGATAAATAAAAATTAAAATTGAACTATTTTGATTTTTTTAAAAGTTAAAATATATTGCTCTGCTCCATAAATAATTTATAAGTTATTATTAAAAAAATCTAATTTCAAGACCTACCTTCAAATAGAAATGATAGCACCTTTCACGAGCAGATCATTTTCTTATTGACTTATGGAGTTAATATAAAAAATTAAGTTTAAGATAGCCGAGACATGATATGATCTGGAAGAAATAATAGTCTGAAAGAGGTTAAGTAATATATATGCGTTTAATGTTCCAGAAAACGAGATAATTAAGGGGTCCATAAAGAGAGTACAATGGTCAGAAAGAAGTGAGATTCTGGGTCCTGAGATCACTTGGGTGTAGGATGCAAAACGCCAAGTGAGGTAAGTATACTTATGGGAGGGATAGATGTATGATTGTCAGAAAAATGTGAATTTTTGGGTCCTGAGATTAATTATGTCGAGTGAAAAACACGAAAATGAGGTGAGATAGTATACATGTGCAAGGGATTGGGAGAGAATAAGAGGATGCATGGCAAAAACATATTTAAAATTATATTTTTGTTTGTTTAAGTTAGAAATTGGATGCAGTGTTAGGAAAATATCTTGTAAATTTAATAGTATATAGTTTCTTTATGCTTTAAGAGTTGAGATTTTTGGAAAGACGTAGAATCTTGAAAACTCTGAAACTACTGGAAAGTATGTCTTTTTTAGATTTTTTACTTTTTCTAAATTCTGGAGATAATGAAAATTTTCAGAACGTTTTGAATAACCTATAGAATATGGTGCTGAGTGGAGTCGGTGTAAAGGACGGAGTGAATTAATAAGTGAATACAATCAACTTTTCTAGTGAGTATTTTTCTGCTAAGGTAAAATTTCACTCTAATTTATTTATTTTTATTTTTTTGGAAATAATGATGATTTGGGTAATTTTTAAATGGTTTATAAGTTGCAAGAACAAAATTTTGTGATCAGAGTTCATATCAACAATGAGAAACAATAAATGAAGCAAATTTTAATTTTGAAATTTCAATGGCAAATGTCACATGTGAATGTTGAAACTTGAATGTTCATTGTTGATTCTTGAATGATGTGCATGTTTAAATCTTTAAAGTTTAAAGTTTAAACTTTAAAGTTTATAAATTATTAGTGTCATTAAATTTATAATTTATAAATTTAATTTATAAAATATAGTATTATATATGATATATGATATATAAATTATAATTTATAATATATATTAATATAAAAATACCCAGACGAACCCACGCACCCTGTTTCAAAAAATGCCGTTCCCGTCCTCGTCCTCGTCCCCGCACCCACACCCGCACCCACGTTTCCTAGCAACATAGCTCTACGGTTTTTGGGGACATTCCACCAGGACAACCACTGGATCAAGGGTTTGAGCACATTATTGAGCTGGAGTCTAGCATTCAGGCCGTGATCACCACCCCCTACAGGCATCCCAAGGCCTATAGGGATGAGATTGAGAGAGCGATTCATGAGCTCTTAGCATTGGGGCACATCAGGCCCAACACCAGTCCATTCGCTTCTTCGGTGGTCTTGGTGAAGAAGAAGGACGACACATTGCGGATGTGCATAGACTACAGGGCTATGAACAAGAAGACCATGAAGAACCGGTACCCTATTCTCAGGATCGATGAGTTGATGGATGAGCTGAGGGGGGCGAAGTTCTTCTCCAAGATTGATCTGAGGTCGGGGCACTGCCAGATCAAGGTGAGGGACTAGGATGTTCCCGAGACTGCATTCCGATGTCAATATGGCCATTTCAAGTTCTTGGTGATACCCTTTGGGCTGGCCAATGCTCCGACTACTTTTCAGTCTTGCATGAACCACATTTTCCGTGGTCAATTGAGGAAGTTTGTTGTTAAAATTGGACAACTAGGTCCAAACTCCATGTTGTGATGCTCAGATGAAGATACCAATATTTTTATTGGGTTCCTCTTTTGGAAAGGTGTAAGATCGATCTAAAATTGATCTTAATCCGATGAGCAGAACATTTATTTTGAATTTATTTTTAATAATTTCAAATATGTGCAGGTCGGCCTTAAGATTTTACACCCCCAGCAGATGTGTCACACACCTCAGTGATTGATATAAGTAGAGTCAATGTTGGAGGACTTTCTCACTCATCTCATTGTCACACAGCATCTCCTCTTCTGATTTAGTACGAGCTCCTTGGAAGCAGTTGCGGTTCACACATGGGAAAGGAGGGCGAATTTACTGCAGCTAGAGTTTGGACAAATTTACTGCAGCTAGGGTTTCCACGCAAGTTTAATAGCGTTGACTTTGGTCAATGCATGGTCCAAAGAGGCTGAAAATTGGTGGAGACTTCGATTTTGGAAGGCCGTACACATTGGCACAAGAACCAAGGTCAAAAGGTTGACCGAAGTCCGAGTTGCATTGACTTTCTCGCTGCTGTCTTGCGTTGACTTTTCTGGACAACCTTGACTTTGAGTTGACCGTGTGGCTATTTTGAGGGTCGTTGTGACACATGCTGGGTTGGCTGACCAAAGGGACTTTGCTGGTTGAAGCATCCTGTTGACCGTCGTAACGCACCACCACATTTTTTCTGTTTCTGGTTTGTCTTCTGTAGATCCTCTGGTATGTTCTATCAGCGTCTTACTTGATTGTTTATGTGATTGCTGTAGTGAAAAGTAAAGTTGCATCAAGCATAAAACATCTATATAAATTTACATTTGTGCTAGTGTTCTTTGATGACATCCTCATATACAGTCGCACATGGGAGGAGCATTTGCAACACAGAGATACGGTGTTGCGTAGCTTGGAGGAGCAACACTTCTATGCCAAGCTGTCCAAATACAAGTTTGGGTTGAAAAATATGTTCTATTTGGGGCATATTATTGGAGTGGACGAAGTGAGAATCCACAAGGAGAAGATTAGGGCAATTCGGGATTGGCCAGAGCTGAAGAATGTGAGAGAGCTCTAGGGGTTTGTGGGTATTTGTACCTATTACCGGAAGTTCGTCAAAGGGTTTTCACAGCTTGCAGCACCCCTCACAAACCTCACCAAAAAGGGGGCTTTCAGTTGGACGGAGACTCTGCAGAAGGCCTTTGACAGGCTCAAGGAGGTGATGAACAGTTGTCCGGTATTAGCCCTTTCAGACTTCACGCACCCATTCGTGCTGGAGTGTGATGGTTCAAGGGAGGGGGTAGGCATAGTACTGATGCAGGGGGGACACCCCATAGCTTTCGAGAGCCGGAAGCTACTGCCACATGAGAGATTATACCCCATCTACGACAAGGAGATGCTGGCCATCATGCATGCGTTGGCCAAGTTTCGGTAGTACCTTGTGAGGAATAGGTTCTGGGTGAGGACAAATCACAACAACCTTAGATTTTCCCTTGAGCAGAAGCAACTGCAGGAGAGGTAGCAAAAATGGGTCAGCAAGATCCAGACATATGATTTTGACGTTGAGTATATCAAAGGGAAGAACGACGTAGTGGCCGATGCATTGTCTTGGAGACCAGCATCTCTATCCTTGATGAGCATTGACGTAGATTGGAGGGCTCAACTACTGGTGGAGTACTCCAAAGATCGGTTTGCATGTGAGATCCTGGATGGGTAGGTGACGGATGACTGGTACAGGGTGATGGATGAGGTCATCTATTACTGTGATCAGATCCTTTTAACAGGCAACTCCCAACTACGGGAGAAGATTATGCATGCAAACATGACTCATCGCTTTCAGGCCACCAGGGATTTACCAAAACATACCGAGCCATCATAGAGAGGTTCCCTTGGAAGGGCCTCAAGGAGGACGTACTCCGGCATGTCAAGGAGTGCGTAGTATGCCAGAAGAACAAGGGGGAGATGAGCAATCTGATGGGGTTGTTGCAGCCGCTTCCCATTCCCGAGGGAAAATGGGAAAGCATTTCTATGGACTTCATCACTGGGTTGCCCATGGTACAGGGCAATGATTGCATCTTTGTGGTGGTTGACTGGTTGATGAAGTATGCCCATTTCTTCGCCATTTCAGCTCAGTACACTGCTTCACAAGTGGCTAAGCTATTTTTCAGGGAAATTTTCAGACTCCATGGTCTTCGAAAGACCATAGTCAGTGACAAGGACAATCGGTTCATGGGAGGCTTTTGGCAGGAGTTGTTCCGTTTGGTAGGCACAAAGTTGACAACCAACACCAGCTACCACTCATAGACAGATGGGCAGATCGAGATAGTTAACAAGTGGCTGGAGGGCTACTTGAGGAACTATGTTACAGGGCAACAGAAGGCTTGGCTACACTGGCTCCACTTGGGGGAATACTGCTACAACACAACATTCCACATGTCTATCGGTATGTCTCCATTTTATGCTTTGTACAGTTATAATGCACTAACTTTTGCTGATGTGATGTTTGGAGCTAGGAAGGCCCCCAAGGCCAAAGATTGGATCCAAGAGAGCCAAGACCAAGGTTACTTGGAAACGGGAGCGGGAGCGGGAGCGGGAGCACCATTTTTAGAAGCTCCTGGTTTGGAGCGTTTCGGGGAGCGTTTATATATATATATATATATATATATATATATATATATATATATATATTTTGATGTATATATGTCAACAAAAACATGTAGAATGATGAATTAGACATAAAAAACATAAAAACAGAGATTGAATCATATAACATCAATCATCTAGAAGTTATAATATTCATCAACCACGCCCACAAGTTGGAAGCATACAACATATTGGACTCTTGAGTCTCACAATCATCAATCTGAAGGTTTCAAGCTTTCAAAATTCAATATATAACATTTATCATCATTGATATATAACATTTATCATCATTGATTTCAAATTTCAATATCTAACATTTATCATCATTGATTCATTGATTTCAAAATTCAATATAATACATTTATCATCATTGATATATAACATTTATCATCATTGATTCATTGATCACCATATAACTTTCATGAAACATCATATTCATAATTCATAATGACTTGTAAACTTATAAATGCCAACTTCAAAGAATCACCTTTCAAATTCAAACTTCAAACTTAAATTGTCATTAAATATATGAAAGAGTCAAGTTTCAACTGTTCAACTGTCAACAGTTATAAAAGATAAAAACTACTAGAAAATAGAAAAGACTAGTAAACAACAAATCTGTTTTATCTATTGGCTGGCCCCTTGCCATGCCCACGAGAAATGTCTAATTTGTGCGAGCCACGAGGAAATGATGGTCTTCTAGTACTCTCAGGAGTACCACGACCATGACTAGAAGGTGGAGGTTGAATCTGCAAAGGAACAATAGTTTGATATCGAGAACTGGCACTGGCACTGGCACTGGCACCCGCACCCGCACTGCTACCAGTAGATGGTGGGATTGGCCCTGTGTGTGGTAGTGCTTCTGATGCTTCATCATCATCCCTAAAAAGTTCTGCTTCCAATTCTTCCATATGTACCATGTCGTCCTCCAAATTATCATCCTCTGGGTTGTTGTCCCAGACTTTGTATGATGGATCCTCATTTTCCCAATCACAGTAATGGCTCAACAACCTCAAGTTGTAATGCACATAGACCAAGCTTTCAGCTCGGTTTTCATTCAGCTTGTTTCTTCTCACATTATGTATGAAGTTGTAGGTGCTCCAACACCTCTCTGCAAAAAAAGTGTTCACAACCTGTGAGAGAACTTTTTTTGCCAACTTTGGCAAAAGTCCTGCTGCCGCCATATGCTTCCCACCATGTGAGACATTGACTGTTCTCTGCTTTCCATTGCATGGAAAGAACCAAAGGTTAGCAGTGCAATCGAAGTATTTGCCTAATCTGGCGTAATCTAGCACACTCCTCCCCCGTCGTGTACCAACTTGTTCAATGCCTTCATGTACCCCTTGTACCTCTCGATTTGTGAGGTTTGAACTTAACCCCACCTCCGTGTGCAAAGGCTCAACCAAGATGGAGAGTAATGTTTTTGCGTAAGGACAGCATGCCAAGGCATGTAGTGGAACATTGAGTTTATTCCACCGGCACACACAATCATGAATCATAGCATACTAGTTGGGATCATTATCCTTAACAACATCTTTTATTTGGCCCAACATGCTATCCATCTGCTCATAAACCTCCCCAGTCACTGGTTTATCTGTATCCGCAAACCGAATCATGTGATAAATGGGCTTGGTGAAATTCAAAATTTCCCTCACACGTGCCCAAAACAAAGGGTCAAGGGCGGTCTCCTCCACATGTTCGAAACCTTGCCTGTCAACTATTGTCGCTGCCCTGTCCTTTAATACCTGCGAGTGTGGGCTTGATACCATTGCAGCCAATGACTCTCTTACCTTCAAAAGGCGCCTGAAGGTGAGGTAATAGCTAGCAAATCTAGTCTTTGCTATCTTCAACAACTCCAATTTGGAGTGAGTACGAAAAAGCCCATGGGTATTGCTATGATTTGTAATAAATTTTATCATTTTTTTACCTCTCTTGTACAAATCACCAAGCCATTTGAATTGAGGTTGTTTTTTTTTAATGATATCATGCATCAAAAGGTTCATTGTGTGAACCAAACACCCAGACCAAAATATGTTGCGGTATTTATCCTCAATAATTGCTCTTGCTGCCTTACAGTTAGCAGCATTATCAGTGATGACTTGTATGACATTGTATGGCCTAGTCTTTTCAATTATATCAAGTAATGGTTCTGCAATGTTAATGCTGGTTTTGAATTTGTCTGAATAATCGTATGCTGACAGGAAGATTGCACCACTAATCGACACAGCCAAAACACTTATCAATGGCTTTCCTTTTACATTGGTCCATCCATCAGAGACAATGGACACCCCATGCTCATTCCGCGAATTTGTCATTCTAGCCAAAGAATGGTTTATTTTAGCTTTTTCATGATCAAGACCCATAGTTCTGGCCTTGTCATACTCTGGGCTCCTGTATCCTTTGGGGGCATCATTAATGGCAGAAACCATTTCATGCCAATAAGGTGAGCGAAGAACATTGAATGGCACCCCACATGCATATAGAAACCGGTAAACTTTTGAATCCACATCATTCCTACACCCTTCGTCCAGGAAATCGGATATGGTTCTACGCCTTATTCCAGGTGTGCCACTGCCTCCATAACCACTGGCATGGGTGGAAGTTGGACTTGTTTGTCCATGACGTGATGGGCTTGAATAAGAATCAATGAAACCCCTATATATTTTAGGTCTCTATAGGGCAGCCTCCTCTTCCTTCCTATATTTCTCTCTCTGTGTCGCTGGTACACTAGTACAAATTTTGATTCCTATATTTTTTTCTCCATCCCTTGGCATTTTCCCTCAAAGGTGCCTTCTCACACGGGTGTATGAACCATGGTATTGTTTATTGCAATGGGGGCAAATAAATTTAGTGGTTCCACCACCTTTCCCTCCTTGTTTCTGAACATATTTCCACAAAGGTGTCTGAGTTTGGTCCTGTCTACTTGGGGAATCTGTGTCCTCATGTTCTCCACTCCCCACTTCCTCCTCAACATAATCCTCCCCCTCTTCAGGATTTTGTTCAAATCCACCATAACCCTCCTCTTCATCCTCCTCTTCTTTGATTTGCCTCTTTCTGCGACTCTCCAACACCATTATTACAAATAAAGGAACCAACATGAGGAAAATCCCTAGCCATATAGCCATGATGTTTCAAGTTTCAAGTTTCTAGCCTGCAAAACAAATGGAGAAATGCCAAATGGGAATAGGAAATGCAACATAGGAAAAAAACAATTGAATTTTTAAGTTTTAAACACAATAAAATGCAACATTCAAGAAAAAAATCAAGTTTTCATTTTTAAACAACTTACAAATTCATCTTGTTGCCTTGCAGCTTGCTCCTTGCTCTCTCCTTGTCACTTTTGCCGCTCCGCTCTCAAGCTCTCCTTCTTGCTCCTCTTGCTCCTCTCACTCTCTCACTCACTCAACTACAAACAATAAACAAAATGAGCCTCCCTCTCTCTTAAAAACAAAATGATTTTTTCAACAAAAAAAATTTCTTGCTGGCGGGAAACTGTTTTTTTGCCGGGGGGCGTTCGCTCCCGAACGCTTCCAGAAACGCTCCCGAAAAGGCAGGGAGTGTTTTGACAGTGTCGAAAACGCGCTTCTGAAAACGCTCCCCTCAAGAAGCGTTTTCGGGAGCGCATTTTCGAGCGCTCCCAAAACGCTCCTGAACGGAGCGCGTTTCAGGAGTGGGAACGAGGGGGGGGGTGAAGCTTCCCCGTAACCCTGGCCAAGACATACTCTGGGCTCTCAAGGATAATTTAGCCACAACCCAAAACCAACAGAAGGTGTACGCAGATAGAGGCTGTGTGGAGAGGCAGTTTGAGGTTGATGACTTAATGTATCTCCGGCTTCAACCGTACAAGTAGTCCACGCTGAAGTAGAAGGGAGCTGAGAAGCTCAAGCCACATTTTTATGGGCCATACAGGGTGATTCGGCGGGTTGGAGAGTTGGCATATGAGCTGGAGTTGCCACAGGGTAGTCGGATTCACAATATTTTTCATGTCTCTTGCCTGAAGAAGGCTTTGGGACAACAGGTGACTACAACAACGAAGCTCCCCCCTACTGATGATGAGGGACATTTGGAGCTACAACTGGAGGCCATTCTTGATATCGGGGAGAGACACTTGAGGAGCAGACTGGTCAAGGAGTATTTGATTAGGTGGAGAAATCTTCTAGATGAGGATGCCACTTTGGAAGGGGAGAAGATTCTGCCAATGTTGCGAACATCGGCATTGGGATAAAATCGGCAAGGGTTCGGAAAATAAAAAATCTTAAAAATTGGGAAAATATCGGTAAAAGTCTGCAAACATCGGCAAAATGAAGATACCATAAAAATTTCTTTAAAAATCGGGAAACATCGTCTAAGCCAAAAAATAGTGATTTTGAGATAAAATCAGGATGTTATCAAGATGTTCGCAACACTGGATTCTGCAGCAACCATCTTTGCAGTTACTTGAGGAGAAGCGACGTTTTGGCAAGGAGGACTGTAATATTCCAAATTAGCGGTCATGTAATTGGAAATTAATTTTGTCGGTTTTTTCCTTTTCTAATGTTTAGCAGGAAATAAAATGGGCAAGGAGGGACCCATCAATAAACCATAGAATTAATTCACTTTCCTAAAGTCACTTAGACAAATATTAGAGCTGAAGTGGGGCCCATGAGGCCAGTCACTCGAATGGGGAAACATTTTAAGTGGCAGTGCATAGATAGGCTAGCAGAGGGGCAACGCAACATAGGTGGGCCCAAGGGAACGTTGGAGGCTCACTTGGATAAATAAGGGGTGAGAGCAACTCATTCCTTATGCATTCAATTACTGATTTTCTGTCTGATAGACTGTAGCACGCTTGAGCTGTTTAGCCGAGTCTGTAAGTGCTATTTTGCACAGAGATTTCCGAGCGGAGATCTCAACCTCTACCTTGGGGGACTTTGAGTGCTTGCTCAGTCGAGGAGATTCCATCTAGTTTTGAGAGAGGATTCACAGGAGCACATTCTGGCATACACAGTCTCTCTAGGACAACACAGAGGCCACGCAGGTAGCAGAGAGAGTACACAGTCTAGTTGAGGAGCAGCATTGCGAGAGTGGGAGAGAGAGCAAATTTCAGTCCGGAGTTTGGAGGGGAGGTTAGCCACCTCCTGCCACGGTTTTTAGGCAGATTTCCAATAGCATCTTCCAACAGTTCAGCCTGAGAACTAGATTTCCTAGCAGAGCAGCGTGTTAAGCCCAAGGGGGGTAATTTCTAGGGTCAGGATTTCTAGAAACACTTCGCTGGTTTTTCTGGGTTTGTTGAGGAGAGTCCAGTATCTAATTCCTGGAACTTTCTGAGCAACGGAGCAACCTTAACACGCAGTCTGTTTCTAGCCAGCAGTATTAGTTCCAGCAGGACAACGTAGAGGAGGAGCCACACAGAGCAACAAAACGACAAGTTTTCTGTTTGGGTTTGAGGAGTTATTTTAGCCTGTCTTGTGCAAGCCAAGGTGCCATCTTCTTGAGCACCTCATTGTACCTTTTTCCCATCAGAAAATCAATAAAATGGCTTAGATGTTTTTGGCTTGTTGATGGTGTTTTTAATGATTATTTCTGTTTTGCTGTAGTATTAGTCTTGCATGCTTTATATTACTGTTTGTTCGCAATTTGGGATATTACAGATGCGTTGAGAGCCATGGGATTCCCATCATGTGCATAACATATTTTCACACCATGGGTACACTCAACACCTTAAATAGTTTGTTGATTGCTTCACATTATTCATGAGATGATGCACGTGGGCCAGTGTGCCCAACTGGCGTACCATATGGAGTGGTAGCTGAGCCAAGGCTCAAAGGAGGTTTCTCTCACCCTTGAGACATGGGAGGGCAGACACCATGATCAAAGCCCTCATTTGGGGGATTATATAGGGTTATATATCATTAGGAGACCCATGCGACCAACGTTTGTGGCCCAAAACCAATTTGGGGCCTCACATGATGACTTTCATGGAGAATTAGGGACCATCCCATAATTGGTGATTTATGGAGCCCTCTCTCTCATCTTGGCACCTAGAGGACTCAACGTGGCCCTCCAATGACCTTACATCAGCATGCCGTCATCAACTCGGCTAGCATTTGGAAGGCTAATTTATAATTTGAAAAAGCTACTTGGTCAGCTTGTGGCCAAGGCTTGTATTTTGCACATTTTTATAATGTTAGGGGCCCCGAGGCTAATAATTCGACTTAGTGAGTCTCATATAAATAGAACTCACCCTCATTTGTGAGAGATCATCATCACACCTGGATTCTTTCTCTTGTAAAGAACTCACTTTTTCTTTAGAGCTATTGGAGACCCTTTTGATGCATTTTGAGGCCGTATATTAGGTGCCTTAGACTAGATTGGTTGAACCATAGTTGGTCCTTTGAAGTTCATCTCTAGTTCCTTTTGTCTTGTACAGGATTGGAGGCCTTGGATGGGCTCAGTTGAGGACTCATGGCTTTACATGAGCTTGCTTTTGTAGGGGTGATCATTGGTGTATGGGCCAGTCCAACCCATGTCAAGGTGCACTTATGTCTTACCACATGGTTATACATTTATAGTATGTAGGTGGCGTTGGCTTTGGTGCATTATCTTGTAGACAATTCCCATGCATGACAGTCTCGCATAGACAACTTTTCAGAATTCTCTAGGTAGTTCACATTTCCCAATGCAGTGGATTGGGAAGTCAAAAAGTTAACTTGGTCTTAGTTTGTTTAGCTAAATGAGAGGGCTGCATGCCATGTAAAATTGTTCCAAACAATGAAGGTAGTGGGAAGTTACAGTTGGTCAAATGTAGGCAAATAGGTCATATAGGTTTCTAGGTGGCAAAACATGGTCAATGTTGGGCAATTCAGTACATGCATTATGGCAGGCGTGATCAACATAATGAGAGTTGTTGACCACTGGAGTGGCACTTGATGATTATATGAAGACTACATCCCCAAGGATGAACTAGAAAACATTTGTACCATCAGATATCATCAGTTCAACATAGTTTTGAACTGTACTTCTATTTTCTAATCATTTTTCTCTTGTACCCAGATTCCACGCCCTACGGAGAATTGTAATAAGTGATGCTAGTAATTATGAGTTAGAGTCAGTATTGAGTCTGTAACAAGTCTATGTAGCTTGAGACCTTGCTAACAAGTGAGTATTACTCTGGGAGTTTTTTTTTTACTCGGTTAATTATCATTTCCCTTCCAGAACTTAATAATAAATTGAGTGTTTTCCTCCAATTTTACCCCAAGGCCGGAGTTCGGCTTGATGGTGAGGGCTTGGGTGAGTCCTAGTGTCTAAAGTCAATGTATATTACCATACTAGATCACACAAAAAATTTCGTGGAATTTGGTTAGGTCTAGGTAGTGGTTTTTTAATTTTTTAGATTTCCTGCAAGTTGAAAATTGTAATAAAAATTGTATTTGGATTGTGGTAACTATTGGAGCATTATCTCTCACTTGAAACAATTGTATCATAAAGAAAATCTATTTCACTTAATTTGCCTACTTTCTTTTATTGGTGCAACACATATGAGCTTATTACCATTCTTGTTTCTCAAGTTTAATTTGTTATTGCAATGAGCACAATCTCATTTCTATTTCTTTTGAAACATTACATGTAGAAATTTAATTTGGACAATCAACACTCACTAAAATTTACCTGCAACATAAGTTGGTTGAATAGGCATCTTAGGGACCCTCTACCCCTCTATTGACTCCTCACTGTGAGATCCATATCTTTGGGCGAGGGTAAGGTTTGAGGATTGAAGAGTTCATTTGCAATCTTGTTGTAGAGGTAACTAATAATAAAATTAACCAAGAGCACTATCGATCATATTTAATTTACTTGTCTCTTGATGGTCTTGAGTTTTCATATGCAAAGTTTATTCCAAAGGCAAGTGTTGTAATTCTCTTAACAAGTGCTTTCTTTTTATGTTTCAAGTATAATTTCACATTGGGCATTTCCTTGTTCACATTTTCCAAGCTAATTACTAATTGTGGAGTTTTGGCAAGATATGTTTCAATGTTTTGATTCCCAAGTTTGATTATCTCAAAGGCATTTTCTGTATCTTGCAATATCTTGTGCTAACAATCTTTTGTTTTCATTTCAGGGCTACTTTGCTTTCAATTTTTGAGAGAATTACATTTTAGTTCTTGAGAAAATGTATATTTCTTTCGAATGTTAAGCAAATTTTGTATAAGGCATTGGTTTGTGGTTTTATCATGTTAATGATTGTCAATGTTATTTCAAGTTGCTCACATCACATTTGCTCATAAATCCTTAAAAGTAATCCATTTTCACTATAACATTCTCCTAGAACCTCACTTCCTTTTAACTTAATTCTTCACTTCAGGGACCACCCCCCTTATTTGACCTAGGAGAGAGCTAAAACGAAGAGAGTCGGGATTAGTGTCACAACCCCTTCTTTGAGATCCTTGCCACCAACAACACCTTGTGGGTTGAAGGCTTTTTCCACTGACTTGTGGGTAGGTGTAGGCGGCAAGGAGCGATAACAAGAGTAACAAAACACAAGTCTTAGAATCCTCAAATTCCTTAGGGCATTAGAGAACCAGAGCAGAAGCGTGATGATGTAGCAATGCTAGGTAGGATTAACAAAATTGGAGGCATACCCAGTTTAGATCAAGGCAAGTTACAACAAATCCAGGTGTCAAATTGGTCAAAATCATCAAGGCGTTGGATTTCTCAATCACAGGGGGCTAAGTTGAGTTTACTATTGAGCAAAATGTCAAGAAAAGTAGTCGTTGTAGAGTTCGCTAGCCATTAGAAGGGTCAAGTTGGATGTTGGAGCTACCTTGGATGGGGAAGTTAGAAGGACCAACAAATTATCCATCATGAAGTCAAGTAAGCATCTCAAAGACCAAGTCAAGGTTCCTCCCAAACAAGTCGAATTGTCATGGGTTAATATTGTTACTATTTTTCATCTTTGACTATTCCAAGCCACTTTTAAAAGGAATGTTGGATTAACTTCGGCATTGTGGATCAATTCGATCCCTTAATGGACAAAAAAAAATTGTAATGTAATATTTTATGAATTTACTAAGTTTCCAACATGTGGAATTTTCTAGAGTCGTCCAACTAGCTATTATAATTTATTTTATAAAAGTCTAGTCTCCCCTTGAGCAAAGGTTGTTGTTGTCTTATTTGATGAGTGCCATTAATAAAGAAATTTCATGTGCAAAACTATGTTCATTTGTACATTGTGTGGTTTGGTTTTTATTATTGTTTCTTTTCTTGATTGAATGTTTTATTTGGGTTTTAATCTAATAATTTTTTTGACAAGCAATATCACACAAGTGACAAAAGCTAATGAATTGAGCCATTGAAAGGCTACATATTCACGTGGAGGCGGCAAACTAGGGTGAAAGCCTGTTTTGTATTTTTGTTTGTAGGTGGGTGTAATATCTATAATGCCCTAGATTTAGGAGTTAACCAGACAACATAAATTTTGTACCCTAAATTTAGAAATTAAACAAACAACATAAATTAACCTAAATTTAAGAATGTAATTGCAAGTACTTACTTGGAAATTTTGTTTGAAAGTGATTCTGGACTGTTGTTGCTCCCGTTCCCATTACCAAACCGATCGTTTGCTCTCAGTGTATCTGGGATCAACCTATTCGGTTTCCAGATCCATAGGACTTCGAAAATGAGGTCTTTTCGCCCTCGTACCCAATACTCTAAGAATAATTGTTGGCTCTGTTATCGTTTGCCGCCTACACGTACCTACAGTTAGCGGGAAAAGCCTCTAACCCCACAAGGTGTGGTTGGTGGCAAGGAACTCAGAGAAGGGGCTGTCACCTATTCCCGACTCTCTTTGTTTAAGCTATCTCCTAGGTTAGCTATGGGGGGTGGTCCCTAAAGAAAAACTAAGTTAAAGATGTGAGGTTTCTAGGAGAATATTAGAGTGAGATTGGATTACTTTTGAAAATTCATGAACATTTATGAACAACTTTGAAATAATGACAAACTATTTAACCAATGCCTTTACAAATAAGGTGCTCAAAAGTAAAAGAAATGCTCAAAGAGATGAGAACATAGTAATCCTGAAATGGAAACAAAAGACCGTTAGTACAAGATATCAGAAATGCTCTCAAGATAAATAGATTTATGAATCAAAGCATGAGAAACTATCTTGTTCATAAGGAAACAATTAGTGTTCTACTTTTGGAGAATGTAAATGAGATGATAGAAAAACTCAAATGTTAGACCAAGATCTCAACATGCAATTAAATTTGCAACACAAGATAAGAGTATTTGCCAATGAAATGAGATATATCAATCATCCATAAGCATAATGATCATTAAAATGACAACATGCAATGAAGTTGCAAAAGTAAACAAATTTCCAAGTACCATAGAATAAAACTTGTTGCAAAATTTAAGAAATTAAGATGCTTGCATTCAAAGTGCTTCTTGAGATAATCTTTGCATGTGAATCTTTAAACTGTCAAGATAGAAAAAATTTGGGAACTTTGTGAGTAAATGTGATGCAATAGTGCTCTTGGTTTATTTTATTTTTTAGTTCTAAAGCAAGGTTACAATTGAACTCTAATCCTCAGACCTCACTCTTTCTCAAGTATTTGGATCTCACAATGAGGAGTCCATAGAAGTAGAGGGTCCCTAAAACGTCTATTCAACTAACTTAAGTTGGAGGTAAATTTTAGAGATGCAAGTCTAGTATGAAAAGTGAAATGCTTAAATGATATGAAAGTGAGTTTGCAAGTGCTATGTAAAAGATGGAGATGATTCAATTAAATATGCTTCATAGTTAGAACAATAACTCAAGTTGCCATAAATTGAAAGTGCTATGCTTCTTTACTTGTAGTATATTGTGAAACTTATCCAAATGAGAAATAGATCACAAAACATAAGTAAGTGATGGCAAATGAGATTGCAAATTAAGAAATTAAAAGACACTGCGATTTGTGTTACTTCCCAATTAGAGCATGCATATGTGATGTGAAAGAAAACGGAAATGTCAAAACCACTAAATCAATCCATCTACAAATTCCCTCATTTGAAATGGAGAAGTAGGGATGCCAATGGGTAAAACCCACGCTCTCACAACAAAAATAGAAATTTTATTAATTTTACAAGAATGAAATGACCATGAGGCCTTTTCTAAACCAAGGAAAGTCTTTACAAATATTGAGACGATAGACTTTTCCTCGGTGAGAATTTAAAAAAAAAAAACTCAAAAGAATTCAAACTTTACAAAAGGAGAAGAGAAGCTAAGCCCCTTCAATTCCCACAACCAAAGAAGAGAGAGTTATCCTCTTCATTTGAAATTCGTAGCCCAAAGGTCCTGCAACAACTTGTTAGTAATTTCCTGTAGTTGTCCACTCAAGCTGTTACAAGAAAAAGTTCGGAAAGAGGGCTAAAAAACCAATCAAATATTAGGTAGATAAAATTACAAAATATTGCACAACAATTTACAAAGGGCTAAGCCAAAGAGTTCGAGTAAACTCTCCTCTTTGCTTAGTCATTTTCAAGCTCTTAATAGCAAATGAAAGCAATGAAGTATAATGTTTTAAAAGATATTCAAATTTAGAAGTATTCGGCTTGTATACAAGTTATGTCCCAAAACCCCTGCAAAACCACTTTGTAAGATAAGACTATGAAGGTTCAAAGAACAAATGAGAGCTCCTTTGAGAATGTATCAAGAGTGGGTTGGTCTCTCCAAAGACTTCTCTCAACACTTGATTCTTTGATTCCAACAAGATGTTCCCTCTACAAAACTTCAATCAAGAATTAGTTCCATATAGATCTAACAATAAATAATGATAAGAAACTCTAGAGATTTATTTGAAACCAACTAGAGCATTCTATACCTAGAGCATACTCCTAAATCAAATGTCAATGTAAGATAGCTCTACATTAACAAACCTACAAGAGCATATGGAAACAAATTAGATCAAAACATGAGTAAAAAGAATTATACCAATGATCAACAATTAATGATACTCCAAAAGGAGGAACACCTCATAAATGAAACCCCAAAGTCTTTATTGATATTTCTGAAAGTGTACAAGGCAACAACGCTTCCGCAAGCATAATAGCTAGTAAACAATGATACAATATGAGAGCCCATGGTTCCATTATATAGAAAGTTGGGAGCAAATCCCAATGAAGAACCATATGCCAAGTGGTGAGAGGGAGAAGATTTCAAGGCAAATTCGAATTTGGTAAGTGGAGCTCCAATGCCATGTGTAAAAATCGAATTCTGGCAAGTGGACATCATTTTCTTCTTCCCTTATGTGCCAAATTCGAATTTTATGATGGAATGAAATATGTATATGGTTGGTAACCCATGTGAGGACAATTTCCCACAAAAATCTCCACCAAATATTTTCCCAAATCCTCCCAAATATGCACTAACTTCACAAATTCGAACTTCCAAATAAGCAACTCTCATTTAATGTCGGAAATTCAATTTTATTTGAGCACATGTCTTTTCCTTGATTTTAGGAGTCCACATCACCTTGGGACTTCACAACTCCTTCATAATTTTCTACCTCATTTCCACCTCATTTAACATGTGTGGATATTTATTTTTCTCCATTTATTTAATTTCTAGCTTAATTAATTGTTAGATTTCCCACTAAACTTAGGAAAAGTGGGTTTTGAGGGTTTAAAACACATTTTTAACCCCTCAAAGTGTGTCATAGTAGAAAGTTGAGCGTGAGAGGTGTAATTTTGATTACTCATACCCCATACAACTTTTCTATGCAACACTTATTACAGTTCAATTACAATTTTTACTGCAATTTTCGACTTGCGGGAAATCTAAAAAATTAAAAAATCACTACCTAGACCTAACCAAATTCCACGAAATGTTTTGTGTGATCTAATATGGTAATATACATTGAATCTAAACACTAGGACTCACCCAAGGCCTTACCATCAAGCTGTACTCCGGCTTTGGGGTAAAATTGGAGGAAAAAACTCAATTAATTATTAACTCCTGGTAGAGAGATGATAATTAACCAAGTAAAAAAAACCTGTCAGAGTAATACTCACTTGTTGGCAAGGTCCTAGGCTACCTAGGCCTATTACAGACTCAATACTGAATCAAAACTCATCATTACTAGCATCACTTATTACAATTCCCCGTAGGGCGTGGAATCTGGGCACAAGAGAAAATGATAAGAAGTAAAAGTAGAGTTTAAAAACTCTGTTGAACTGATGATATCTGATGATATCCCATGGTACAAATGTCTTCTGGTTCATCCTTGGGCATGGAGTCTTCTCATTATCATCAAGTGCCACTCTAGTGGTCAACAAGCTCAATGTTCTTCTTAAACAATTGCTGGCTCAAAGTTCCTCTTTGCATCCAAATAAAATGCCCCCATCCTTTTCCCCTCCCCTTCTATGCCTTCTTCGTCCCCCTTATATCCCCAAGGATCATTGCCTTCCTTATTTAAAAATCAATTCCCTTGCCTTTTGTCAATCTCTTGGCATCCTGAAGGTTCCCAAGAGGTGGTCATATTTATTTAAGTTTTACTAGTACTTTAGTACTTTGAACTTACATTTGTAATTTGTTATTAATACTTTAGTGCTTTGAACTTACATTTATAATTTGTTATTAATACTTTAGTACTCTAAACTTCTATTATATTTTGTTATTAATACTGATATTTCATTGTAATTAATTAATTTATAAATTAAATAAACTACCTTATTTACTTTAATTAAATTAAATTATAAACTAAATAAATTTAATTCATAATATATCGTGTTTACTTTATTTTATTTTTGTTTTGAATAATGCATTAACTATATACCTATGATGGTGGTATACAAATCAAATACCCCACTCGATATATTCATGATATTATGGTGAGTTAGGAATTTACTTTGATAGTCAACTCACTACCCTGATCTTAGACATTTCTCAATCTTAGCTAGTATGTATACTAGTGCCGTACATGCGATGCATGCATATGTAGCTATCAAATGCATGCTAATATTCCTATGTTCCCTTTAGTTCGAAATGGGTCATTACAATATCCCATTTTGAATATTTCACTAAAAATAGCAGGGATTTTATTACGACAAACTTATTCTAGAAAAATACATGCAGAAACCCCATAAATTTGCAAAGTTTAACGTGATGATTGTTTCCAACAATATATTTAAATTAGCATTAAAACACAAGAATACACAACAACACCAGAAATACGACAACAAATAAACTTAACTTTATTTATTATAGTATAGGAGCAAGGTTACATGCCAATGCAATAGTTGAGAAGACCCTCGAATATTCTGTTGTAATGCTAATCCAGTCCTCCCAAATTGCAATTGAAAATATCACTCAATTTAAGGATCTGGATGACCCTCTCTGTAATCAACAGATCTCCCCAAAAAAAGCAGTTGAAAAAATACACACTCCCATGAATTCTGAATGAATTCACCAAGGGGTGAGACGAGTTTTCATTTGATCTCACCAAATCACCTAAGGGTTTTCGTCCTAGGGCTACAAAAACTGAGAACCCGGTTCTCTAAACCTGACCAATCAGGATATAAAACCAATCCAGGATGTCCCAAATGATCTCCTCCTCCTCCTTTTAAAGGATCAATAGATAAATCTACAATTTTATAGAAGTATTTTATATTATTATATTATTATTATTCTAGAAGCTCCCCCATGACTTCATCCAAGTGAATTTTTAATTTAATTTCATTTACTGAAGTCACTTTTGGTCTTTTTTCTTCAATTAATTATTTCCCTGTTCTTTTATTCCATTAAGTGACTAATTAAAGTCACTTTTAACATGGGAAAATGTAATTCACCCACCATACTTTCTCTGGCCGCTGGAAGTCCCATCTAGTAGATCTTCTCATTCCTGTTGCAACAAACTATTACACTAAGGTCTTCCATCAAATATTCCTCCCGGAATGCTACGTTAAGCATAATTAATTAAGCTAGGCTCAATAATAAACCTGTTTTATGGGAATTATCAGAATGCAATGGAACCAAAAACAAGTTGTACAGAACTGACCCTAATGTTGAAATATGGCAAGCAAACATTGTTAGACCCCAAAAAGCTCCTCAAAATCTCTCCAGGATCTCTAATGACGTACTCCTGTCCATGTGAATTGGCCATCACATACCTTGGAAATCCATCCTGACTGATGGGGACATTACTATGGGTCATTCCAAGAAGGGTTGGACTGTTTCAGTAGGGATCTTCAACTGGGACGAGAGCTTGTACTCCCTCACACACTTGTACTGAAGGTCAGAGAATGCTACACTAGGGGCCACTCCTCGTTGGGTTTCAAAAGTGGACTAATTAGTAAGTCACATGTGTGAAAATTTCTGAATATTACTTATGCAGAAACGCTAATGTTAAATCACAATTTACTTCTCCTACTTATACAAGTTATTAATCTAAGATGTTCAGTATTAACATCGAAGTAAACACTTTAACAACCTACACAAATAGAGATCTAAATTGAATACATGCACATTGACAAAGTGACACACAAGATTTTCTGGACAACTGTCTCCAGAAAAACCCAATGCGGGAAAACCGGTCTTCTGGCTGTTGGAGGGCTTTTATTATTAAGTAGATTCTAAGTACAACAAATTTGGGCACCTTACTGTTTAACCCGATAGAGAAATACAAGATCTGTAATAATACCTCTGTTCTGGAGATAGAAAAACTGACTGATTCACACCCTCAAACGGGATTTACAAGACTCAACCCTCTTCAATCTTCAGAAACCCCAACACTCCTCTAAAGCCCTCTGCGTCAGCTCTGCTAGCCTGCGTGTGCCCTTGTGCTGCTAAGGAGAGGCCTGTGTAACCCCAGATTGGGTTACGTTGTCCTTGTGCTGCCCTGGCTGGGCCTGCGTAAGCCCTGATGGCCTGCTGCTACATCTGCGCTGCCCTTTTTGGGCCTGCGTAGCACTTGAGGCCCTCTGCGCTGCGCAACTGCTGCTCCCTCTGTGCTACTCTGACTGTTGCGTCTCTGCCTCTTGCTGACTCTTGGCCTGGGATCAGATCATCCCTCTCGCCAATACTACCCCTCGCTGTAGCTGAAACACTTTTGGAAATTCTTATCAAACCACGCCCTAGAATTCCAGCCTAGAATTCCAGCTTAGTCTCAGTGGTCTGCCTTCGTGTGTGTTCTCCAACTGACCCCATGCCTTTCCTTTATACTTTTCATGTTGGGAAACCAATGACCGTGATCTAATCTTGATTCGACGGCTAAGATTAAAAGAAAGCTCGATCCGTGTGACTTAAGTCATTTTCATCACATGTTTAAATTAATTACCTTTAATCTTTTAATTTTCCTAAGTTAGACTTAGGGTCCTTAATTAAAAAGATTAATTAATTAATTTTCTCTTAAACAGGATGGGATTTCTCAAATCCCTTTATGGGTCATGGAGATCTCATGTACTCTAGTCCCTCCACAAAGTTTGGGAGCTAGAGCATATCCGATGCTACCCCAACATTCAAAATCTCAACACTCCCTCTTAGCGAGGAATGTGTTCTAGCACAACACTACTTCTCCCTGAAGTTCTGCACTGATCTCTCATATGGGTCTTTGCAATGATGCTTGGCCTGCTGTCCTTCATCACTGTGCTGCTACTGCTCTCGTGTACTACCACATCTGTACTGCAACTCCCTCTCAATCTGCTGCATCGTGTTGCCAACTGTGGCACTGAAACTCAGTTTCTGAGAGAAATAACTGAAAACTCCTGCCCAATCTTTGATAGACAAGTTAGTTGGGCTGCATCTCATCATTGAAGCTCCATAGGCTACTGCTTTTTGCTGTCATCTGAAGGCTGTTGCACTACGCTGCCTCTGCGCTAAAGTCCCCTACGCTGTTGCTGCATTGTGCTATCCTCTTGAAGCCTCTGCGCTGCTGCAGCTTTTCTCTGCGTAAGCCAGGCTGCACTGTGTTGCCGAAATCACATCAACCCCTCTGCGCTGAGCTGCTCCTTTTAGGATCCAGCTTCGCCTTTGCTCCATTTGTGATTCTTTGCACCCACTGCTCCACTTGCCCCGCTACTGCCTTAAGGCTCCCGTAGCACGGATGTGATCCAAGAGTTGGGCTATTCAAGGATCCCGCCACCACTCTGTAGTTGCTCTACAGATCCATGTCGCCCCACTTTCATGGTTCGTGAGCGCTCATGGCTACGTCATCTTCGGATCCATTGTTCGCCACAACAGCCTTGGAGCTAGAAGCCTCCTTGTCCTTCTTCTTCTGAGGACAATTGCTGGCGAAATGTCCTAGTTTGCCACACTGGAAACACTTGATCTTTTACAGATCCCTTTTCTTTCTCCCTTGCTACCTCTTTGATGTCAAGGCTGCATCTTGTTCGTCTTCCTTCTTCACTTTACTTGATCCGGTGTTGTACTGTCTCTTGGTGCACTGACAAAGTTCTTCTTGTCGGAGGATTGCCCACATACTGTCCCAGTTGGGAAGGTCCGCTCTGCCCAAGATACTTTGGACAAAAGTTTCCCAACCCTATGTGACCGCATTGAGAGTAGTCCTCACCATAATATCATCCTCCACTTTCACCCCCATGGAAGTCAGTTGATACCTGATCGCCTGCAGTCTAAAAAGAAAGGGTTCAATCTCTTCTCCCTTGGACATCATGAATAACCTCATCTGATTTTTGAGAAGCATTCTCCTCTGGATGGATCTTCCTCCATATAGTTTGGTCAGAGCCACCCACATATCATGAGTCATTGTCTTCTCAACTATGTGAGGCATTACATGATCTTTGACTCTGTCCATGATGAAACTCTTGGCATGTGCTGCTGCTTCTTCATGCTTCTCCAAGAGCTTCACATTGGTCAGCGTGGCCAAGACTTTCTCTGCATGCTCCCTCAGGCCGTATGCCTTCATGACTACCAGGATTCTGGCCTTCCAGACTGCAAAGTTGGATAGGCCGTCCAACCTATCCTGATCACATAGTCCTTGAGATGTGTTAAAATTAGACAACTATGTCCAAACAACCTGTTGTGATGCTCAGATGTAGATACCAATATTTTTATTGGGTTCCTCTTTCGGAGAGGTGTAAGATCGATCTAAAATTGATCTTAATCCGATGAGCAGAACATTTATTTTGAATTTATTTTTAATAAGTTCAAATATGTGCAGGTCGGCCATAAGGTTTTACACCCCCAACAAATGTGTCACACACCTTAGTGATTGATATAAATAGAGTCAACGTTGTAGGACATTTCACTCATCTCATCCTCACACATCATCTCTCCTCTTTTGATTGGTTTGAGCTCCTTGGAGGCAGTTTTAGTTCACACGTGGGAAAGAAGGACAAAGACATTGTTGTTGCCGTTGTTGTTGTCGTTGCTGCCGTTTTTGTTCCCGTTGTTGCTGGTGTTGCTGCCGTTGTTGCTGGTGTTGCTGTTGTTGCTGCCGTTGGGGCAGCGTTGACTTTTCTAGGGTTAACTTTGAGTTGACCGTGTGGCTGTTTTGAGGGCTGTTGTGACACATGTTGGGTTGGCTGATCAAGGAGACTTTGCTGGTTGAAGCATCTTGTTGACTGTCGTAATGCACCACCACATTTTTCTGTTTCTGGTTTGTCTTCTATAGATCCACACTTATGTTCTATCAACGTTTTACTTGATTGTTTATGTGATTGCCGTGGTGAAAAGTAGAGTTGCATCAAGCATAGAACATCTACATAAATTTACATGGAATCAGAGCTGAGGTGAAGACAAGCCCTAATTTATAGCAATCATCGAAGAAGAAAATGGGTTCCACAAACTATGGCTTCAAGGAGGATGACAAATTCACTGGAAAGGATGACTTCCATGCTTGAAACATGATATTGGATCTCAAATTGGAAGACCAAGATGTCATGGACTATGTGTAGGGTAAAATCCAAGAACCTCCATCCACTGCTACTGCTACTGCCAAAACAAAGTACAAAAAGGGGGAGATCAAAGCAAAGCTGATGATCAGGGAATCCATTCATAAAAGTCTGGTGGCCTACATCTCTGAGTTGGGCACATTCAAAGAGATGTATGATAAATTGATTCTCATGTTCAAGGCCAACAATGCGAATCAAGTATTATTCTTCAAGAATCAATTGAAGAATCTGAAGAAAGACAGGGATGAGTCTGTCCAATCATACTTTCTGAAGCTGACCGAGATCAGGAACAATTTGCTGGCTATTGGGGAGACAATAGCTGATTGAGAGATGGTACTCACCGCACTTGGAGGGCTCCCATCCGAATGGCATGTGTTCAACACTACCATTCTCAATAATAATGTGATGCCTGACTTTAACGAGGTACTGTCGAGATGCGTTCAATAAGAGACAAGAATGAAGGAGTATGAAAATGAAGGGAATGCTGCCTACACTGCTCATTCTAGAAAGAAGAACTTTGGTGGTCCAAAGATCAAAGGAAGAGCAGAGGCACAAGGAAAGAAGGGCAAGTGTTACACTTGTCATAGGCCAGGTCACTATGCTAGAGAATGTCCTTTCAAGAAGGATTCTCCCGATGGTGATGACAATCAAAGGAGGTTCAAGGGAAAGAGGAAGGCTCCCTTCGGCGGAAATGATCAACCTTTCAAAAGGTCAAGAAATTCCAAGTATGAGGAATCAAATGTTGTTGATAAAAGAAATGAATTCATTCTTGTATCTGCCCTCTTGGCTGCATCTCCACCCGACACTATGGATGTCTGGTTGATAGATAGTGGTGCCTCAAGGCACATCACTGGCTTCAAGGAAGCACTCTCTGATATGGTTGAGAAGGATACGAATCTGGAAATTATCCTTGGAGATAATGCCACATATCCCGTGAAAGGGACAGGGACTGTGACCCTCCACTTGTCCCAAGGTCAAGTCCTCCGCTTGCAGGATGTACTCTATGTACCTAATTTGAAGAAGAACCTTATGTCTATATCGTCCATGGAAGACAAAGGTTTCAATGTGGCATTCACTAATGGAAAGGTGCACATGTGGAAGAAGAGCTTCAAGGAAGCTATCACTTTTGGTTTTATAATTGATACACTCTACCAGGTTGGAGGAAGTCCATTGGGAGCAATGACATGAGATGCTATCCGACAGATCGATAATGGCACTGAATATGAGACGAACGAGTTCAAGAACTTTTGCAGAGGAGCCAACATCAAGAGGGAGACCACAATGTTTGTGGGCTACAACGAAACTTTGAAGGCCTATAGATTATATGTGCTTGGTCAAAGGGACGTGGAGATATGCCACCATGTCACCTTTGACGAAGATACTTCCTTGAGGAAAGTAGTCAATCTTCCGAGATCTGAGGAAGATCATGAAGCAAGGCCTGGAAATCAAGAAGAACCGAAGGATGAAACAATGCCTGATGTTGAAGGACCGATGGACCGGACTGATCCACCTCCTTCACTGGGAAAGAGACCATCATTGCCCAGGGACACTCTCAAGGATGCTGAGGGACATGCAGCACAAAAAAAAAAAGGGGGACATTCCGTGAAAGCAAGAAGTCGAGTAGATACCAAGGGTATCTAGCAGCCATGAGTACTATTGTACAATCCGAGCTTGGATCCTTTGAAGAAGTCGTAAAGCATCAAAGTCTGGAAGGATGCTATGCACGAAGAGTATGAGTCCATTATGAAGAATGATGTTTGGGATGTGGTTCCAAGACCGAAGGACAAAGCAGTTGTCACCTCGAAATGGCTCTACAAGATCAAGCATGGATTTGATGGAAGTGCTGAAAAATTCAAGGCAAGATTCATTGCTCGTGGCTTCTCTCAAAAGGGAGGCATACATTATGATGACATATTTGCACCTGTGGCCCGATACACCACCATTCGATCTATTATAGCCCTTGCTGCTACGCAAGGATGGAGTCTTCATCAGATGGATGTGAAGATTGCATTTCTGCATGGTGCGATAGAGGAAGAGGTATATGTGGAGCAACCTTTGGAGTTCGAAGTCCAAGATCAGGACAACCATGTCTATAGGTTGAAGAAAGCCCTCTATGGGTTGAAGGAAGCACCCAGAGCTTGGTAGGAGAGGATAGATAGCTACTTGATGAAGCTGGGCTTCACTCGAAGTAATGCTGATCCGAACCTTTACTTCTAGGTTGTCAAAGGGAAGCCTCTCATTCTGGTGCTGTATGTGGATGACCTCTTCCTGACAGGTGCTGACCCTCTCATTCATCAGTGCAAGAGGGAGCTCGCTGCTGAGTTCAAGATGAAGGACCTAGGACTGATGCACTATTTCCTAGTCCTGGAGGTTGGCAGAGACTTGGCAAGATTTTCCTTTCTCAAAGAAAATACATTGTGAAGCTTTTGGAAAGATTTAGTATGGTGGACTGTAAGTCTGGGTCGACACCAATGGAGTTCAACTTTAAGAAGTTGAGTGGCAGCACTGCTGGGCCCATGCTAGCAAATCCTACTGAGTATCTTCAACTCGTAGGGGCCCTGATGTTCTTAGTGAACACCCGTCTAGACGTATGTTGTGCAGTGAACACTTTGAGTCAATACATTGTTGATCATAACATTCACTGGGTTGGTGCCAAGAAACTCTTGAGATATCTCTGGGGTACGATAGACCATGGGCTGAGATACACTGTTAGGAGCATGACACTCCTTAGATATACTGATGCCGATTGGGCTGGCAGTGTGGTGGATCGCAGGAGCACATTTGGATGCTACTTCGCACGTAGATCTACTTCGAGCAGGAAACGAAAGTCGGTAGCCTTGAGCACCACTGAGGCCGAATACATTGCAGCATGTATGGCTTGTTGTGAAGTCACTTGGTTGCGAAAGCGCTTCAGTGAGCTGTTCAAGCATGTGCTAGATGCCACTG
This sequence comes from Pinus albicaulis, assembly GCA_034641835.2. Lineage (NCBI taxonomy): Eukaryota > Viridiplantae > Streptophyta > Pinopsida > Pinales > Pinaceae > Pinus > Pinus albicaulis. Next base: position 679,618,589 of record CM076572.1, on the reverse strand, counting down.
TTATCCTTTGTGATAACCTTAGGGGGATTCGTTTGTCATAGAAACCCATGTTCCACGAACGATCCAAGCATGTTGATGGCTGGTACCACTTTATCCAAGATATGGTATAGCAAGGCGCTGTAAGGCTCGATCATATAGGAACTGATGAGCAGGTCGCATATATTCTCACAATGCCCTTGGGGAAGGTCATGTTCTTAACCTTCCGTGAGAATCTTGGAATCGTGAAACGACCCTATTCTGAGGGTCCTGTTGGATGATGAGCTTTGGGAGCTCTGGGGGACCTTGGGGATAGTTCCTCGGAGCTATAAGCACACACGAGGCTAGGCTTATCGAACCTTGTGGTGCTTCTGCCCCACCTTTTGAGTAGGTTCACCTCTCATGATCTGTGCCCTATGCATCCTACCCACTGAGTTCCGGACTCATGGGAAGTACCTCTCATTTGGCCAATGAGGTGGGAAAAGCTAGAGACTAGTAGCAAATACTGATGGACGCATCAGAGATTGCCGTACTCTCTATCTAGGATGGCACGTGTCCAACCACTTGATTTGGGATCAAGTCTAGTGAGGTTTTAGACCTCCTACTGACTTCGGGTCAGATGAACCAACCTCGGGTTGGTATGTGACTCTTTGAGTCCATGTGAGGTTTTGGACCTCCAACTGACTTCGAGTCAGTGAGACTAACTTCGGGTTAGTATATATGACTCTCTTGAGTCCAAGTGAGGTTTCGGACCTCCCATTGACTTCAGGTCGGATAAACCATTTTCGGGTTGGTATGAGACTCTTTGTGAGTCATATAGAGGTTTCAGACCTCTGGGCTGAATCTGTCAGCCGGAAATGATGTCTTTGTGACTGACCCATTACTGTCCTGAAATAAAGAGGCCAGCAAAGCAAGTTACGGCGGGATGACGCACGATGTTTGATTGCACAGGTGGATGGAGTTCTCCCTAGTTGAGAGGGAGTGTTAAAATTAGACAACTAGGTCCAAACTCCATGTTGTGATGCTCAGATGAAGATACCAATATTTTTATTGGGTTCCTCTTTTGGAGAGGTGTAAGATCGATCTAAAATTGATCTTAATCTGATGAGCAGAACACTTATTTTGAATTTATTTTTAATAATTTCGAATATGTGCAAGTCGGCCTTAAGGTTTTACACCCCCAACAAATTTGTCACACACCTCAGTGATTGATATAAATAGAGGCAACGTTGGAGGACATTTCACTCATCTCATCCTCACACATCATCTCTCGTCTTCTGATTGGTTCGAGCTCCTTGGAGGCAGTTTCAGTTCACACGTGGGAGAGAAGGACGAAGACGTTGTTGTTGTCGTTGCTGCCGTTGTTGCTGGTGTTGCTGCTGTTGTTGTTGGTGTTGCTGCCATTGCTGTCGTTGGGGCAACGTTGACTTTTCTAGGGTTGACTTGAGTTGACGGTGTGGCTGTTTTGAGGGCTGTTGTGACACATGTTGGGTTGGCTGACCAAGGAGACTAACGCACCACCACATTTTTCTGTTTCTAGTTTTTCTTCTATAGATCCACTGGTATGTTCTATCAGCATTTTACTTGATTGTTTATGTGATTGCCGTGGTGAAAAGTAAAGTTGCATCAAGCATAGAACATCTACATAAATTTACAAGATGCCATCTGCTTAGCAAATCTGTCGGAACAAACCCTCTTCTCTATGCTAGAGACTTGGATCTAGGGTCTTTGGCGAAATATGCACCCTCTGCTCCCTCTGATAACTGGCTTCCTCTGTTGGAAGTCTGCCAAATCAAAACGAATCAGCTCTCTTCGATCCTCTGATCGATCTGCAGATTTCTTTGGCTAGAAATCCTCTGAGAAGCTGTTCTCCTCCAACTCTTTGTCAACTAGTGCTCAAGCTAATTTCTGCACCTTCAGAAATTTAACCCCACCAGCAACTCTTGCAGTTTTGCAGCACTGCTTTTGGCACTCTGAATCAGCAACAACTTCAGGATTGCATCACCCTGGCTGGCCTCTGCATGAGCAGATAGACCCAGCACAGCCTCTGTGTTGCCTTTGCGCAGTAAGTACGTGGGCCTGCGTGGAGACTGCGTCACTCTGGCCTCTGTGTAGCTCTGCTTCCCTTTGCTTCTACACTGTCCTTTCTGGTCCGACTTTTTGCAGCTGCTGCTGCTTTTTCTGCTGCTTTCTGCAGCAAGGATTCTTCAGTCTTCTTGCCGATGATTCAGCATCTGCAATCACTCTGATACCATGTGAAAATTTCTGAATATTACTTATGCAAAAACCCTACTGTTAACTCACGATTTACTTCTCCTACTTATACAAGTTATTAATCTAAAATGTTTAGTATTAACATCGAAGTAAACACTTTAACAGCCTATGAAGATATAGATCTAAACTGAATACATGCACATAGACAAAGTGACACACAAGATTTTTTGGAGCACTGTCCCTGGGAAAACCCAATGCGGGAAAACCGGTCTTCTGGATGCTGGAGGGTTTATATTATTAAGTAGATTCTAAGTAGAACAAATTTGGGCACCTTATTGGTTAACCCGATAGAGAAATACAAGATCTACAACAATACCTCTGTTACGGAGACAGAAAAACTGTCTGATTCACACCCTCAAACGGGATTTACATAAATCAGCCCTTTCTAGTCTTCAAAAACCCCAACGCTGCTCTGAAGCCCTCTGCATCAGCTCTGCTAGCCTGTGTGTGCCCTTGGGCTGCTCAGTAGAGTCCTGCGTAACCCTATACTGTGTTGCGCTACCTTGGCTGAGCCTGCGTAAGCTCTGATGGCCTTGTGCTGCCTCTGCGTTGTCCTTTTTGGGCCTGCATAGCTCTTGAAGCCGTCTGCGCTGCACCATTGTTGCTCCCTCTATGCTGCTTTGACTGCTGCTTCTTTGCCTCTTGCTGACTCTTGGCCTGGGATCAGATCATCCCTCTCGCCAATACTACCCCTCGCTGCAGCTGAAACACTTCTGGAAATTCTTAGCAAACCATGCCCTAGAATTCCAGCTTAGTCTCTGTGCTCTGCCTCCGTGTGTGTTCTCCAACTGACCCCAAGCCTTTCCTTTATACTTTTCTTGTTGGGAAACCAACGGCCATGATCTAATCTTGATTCGATAGCTAAGATTAAAATAAAGCTTGATCCGTGTGACTTAAGTCATTTTCATCACATGTTTAAATTAATTACCTTTAATCTTTTAATTTCCCAAGTTAGACTTAGTGTCCTTAATTAAAAATATTAATTAATTAATTTTCTCTTAAATAGGATGGAATTTCTCAAGTCCCTTTCTGGGTCTTGGAGATCTCATGTACTCTAGCCCCTTCAAAAAGTTTGGGAGCTAAAGCACATACGATGCTACCCCAACACTCAAAATCTCAACAATGTGGGGGCGATTTCTATCGTAGACCAAGCTCACTTCCATGACAAAGTGCATTACCAACATGAGGAGGCATGTGTTTCACAACTCAGTAAGTGAGGTATATTTATTTTGTGACGTGGTATAAATTGCAACAACCATTCTATTTTAAAAAACTAACTTTTTATTTCTATTTTAGATTAGGAAAATTTTACTTGCTGATTTTTGACTATTGTATCATAAACAACAAGCTTTTAACTTGGGATATTGGGAACAAAGTAAAATCTAAGCCAACGTTAGAGACATTGAATTGGTAATATTATTGGATATCTTTACTCCTATGTATCTACTGATTTTAGTGCAGATTTGGGAATTTTACTGGCTGTAACTCAAGAAATCTGAGACAAATATCAATGTTTTCAGCTCCTAACAAGTAAATAAATCATTTAGAACCTTGTACTTCGAGTCTAGATTAAATTCACAATCTTGATTTATCAAATTGGAGTAAAAAATACTTTTATATCCAACTGTTTCTCAAGTAAATTTAAATTTGGAAAATTACTGGGCATAGTACTTAGTGGTACGTGATCCTTAATTTAGAAATACAATTTCCAACTTGCTACAAATTGCTATTTTCTGCTGTCTAACATTGGGAAATGATTTCATAAGATCTATACTTCATCTTCAAATCTCCTTACTCCTAGATCATTGATCTAGGAGTGCTTTGGCAGTCATTGGGTGATTTGTGTGAGTGAAATATGTTGCTGTCCCTGTTGTTTACTGCAGATTTTGCATTCTGTTTTAACGGGGAAGCAAACTTGTTTACTTTGCAACCCCCATAACTAGCAACCCAAACTTAAAAATAACTTCATAGCTGGTTCAAACATTTTCTCTCCATCATTTTTTAGTACTTACATGCCATATTTAACATCAATTGGTGATTTTAGTTTTCTGCTGCATATTTACACAGAAATCAGCGAGACATCTTTCATAATTAACTTGTCCACCTCTTATTGACCCCATTTAAGGCACTAGTGATGTCTGAGGTTGGTTGGGTGTCATGTGGGAATCCCCCCTTAGTCTTTAAGCAGGAAGTTGGGCATAAAGAGCCGGGGCTTGGGCCAAGGTGACAGTGAGCCCTTACCCACGCACCTTTGCAACACTCCTAATTGGATCGGTAATAGGGACCAATCATGCTGTCGGAGATCGAGTGAATCTGTCTTGTCTCGAGTGGTGGAACATGCATGACGATGCTACTGCACAACTACAATGTTTGGCAACACGAGTGCTCTCATAGGTGGCAAACAGTTCTTCCATAAAGAGGTGTTGTAGCACCTATAGTTTCTTCCGTAGTGTCAAACATGTTGAATGTAAACTGATTAGAGAGCTTGGTTTATGTTCACTACAACTTGTGATTGTTGTCCCACTACTATGATGAAAACAAAAGACAAATAAAGACTTGATGGTTTGGGAAAAAATCCCAGAGGAGAATAGTTTGGAGGATGGACTGTTGTATTTAGAGCAATTGGAGGATGCTCTTGTCCAGGATGATCATGATGGTGTTGAGATGCCACTTCCATCTAGTGCTATGGTCCCTGTTTCCAAGCCTTCAGCTACAGTAGCTGGGGTCTCATCTTCGATTCCACATGCACCATCTACTTCGCTACCACCACGTGGAGGCCCATCCACCAGTCATGATGATGTAAGGAGGAGAGAATAGTAGATAGATTGACTATTTTATTTGTCATAGGTGATCGATTAGTGTTTTGATTTTGGAGTTTTCAATCTCCCTACTTCAGTGTATAGATGGCCTATTTTGTAAACATTAATATTTGGTCATGTTGACAGTTGTTAGATAAGATGATTTAATAGTCTAGTTTTTATTCTATGCTTAAAAATTTGATGTTTGTTTGTAATTGCTGGAATATAGAGGGCTGATAGTTGAATGATTAATCATTAATATACTATGGATGCCATTTCTATCTTAATTTATGTACAAATATGCATATTTTCATATTTTGCAATTAATTTGGTATTCTGGATTTTTTTTTGAATATATATATATATATATATATATATATATATATATATAGAGAGAGAGAGAGAGAGAGAGAGAGAGACTTCCAAGATGCTTTGCTTCCCAGAATTATTTTTGTTCTAAAAAACGCTCCTACTTTGCTCCAGCTCTGTGCAACCTTGTAACATATACATTTAACTCAATATATGCCCCCTTGTGGTTATAACATATATGAAGAAGACATAAAACCAAAAGTTAATCAAGATAACACTACAAGAATGAGAAGGAAAGATTAGGTCATGGATACACCTTATCGACATCCTAATCACTAGAGCTGATACTTTAAGCAATCAATATATTATATATCAACATTGCTTTGAACAAAAACAATTGACCTATATTCCGACGAATATGAATGCTAGTACAGTTGATTCTCATAATAAAAATTTATCTTGGAAATCCTTTAACCACAATGTTCCGCAAGGGATTGAACTAGGGTAGTCAAACCTTCTTACAATTCTACAAGTCAATTTAATGTTTAGAAGAACATATCTTCTTTTTTCCTCAACCATTAAGAACTCAGAATGAGAACCATCTGAAAACATTGCTGAGCAAAACAAAGACATAACTTTTTATGCTTTGTTGACAAAGCATCTTTAAAGTAATGGGCAATGTGATAGACATACATAAATAAATAATAATAATAATAATATAGCATTAATGATTACAACTCTTCAACGTAAGGTTTCACCTGATGACCACTCAGTGTGTATCTATACCATCACAAAAGCCATCATTTATCATTCACTCACACCTTATTCACTATTTCATATATTGTCGTCCTTTCTGGATTTTTATCTATTTTTTTTCTTATGTTAGATATATTTGTTCATTTTAGTATTTTAAGATGAAACTGTCAATATAGAAGTGGTAATATATTAAGCAATTTGCAAAAAAAAAATATCTCTGACAGTGCTGGGATTATGCTCATGAAGAACTCATTTCCTCTGAACTAAACTAGCAAATCTGTTGTCATTAAACACATCCACAGATCAATAATGTTGTCATTAAACACATCCACAGATCAATAATGTTGTCATTAAACACAGCCACAGATCATTAAACACTTCCTTCTGAGAAGTCTCTTATATCTTACTGATAGGAGCTCATATTGTGTTTTGTTTCTATACTGAGCTAGTTAAGGAAGTCATGCTTACGTGTCTAATCGTTGTTCAAGCAGTAAAAGTGAAGGTTCATCTTTTCAGGTTTCCGAAGTCTTTAGTGGAACAGATTTTCAAATTTTTACGGATACATTGCAATCTGGTGGAGTCATCAAGGCTTTGGTTGTGCCTCTGGGATCAAACAAATATTCAAATACAAGTCTGAAGAAAGGAGATATCTATAAGGAAGCAATCAAGTCTGGTGCAAAGGGTCTGCCTTTTCTCAAGGTTCTAGAGAATGGTCTGTATGTCAATTTGATCCTTACTTCACATGTTGATTATCGCTTTGCAATTTCCGCTTAGAAAACACCTGTAGAGTATATAATTTAATGGCGTGTGAGGTTATGTGATAAGGAAATGAAAATTCACAATGCTCTTATCTGCACACCTTACATCACATGGTGATTAGCAAATCTTTCTCAGTTTACAAGATGCCTGTAGAATATATAAATGCTATGGTGGATGAGATTATTGATAATAAATAAATTATTTGCAATGCCTTCGTCTGCATATGATGACCCTCTCCTTAGTACTATTTATGGATTTTTTGGTCTTTTTCTTGATACTTGAATATTTAAACAAACATATCAGGTCGGCTTGAAGGCATTCCAGCTTTGACATCAACTTTGGACAATGGAAAAAGAGAGGACTTGCTTAATCAATGTTCTGCCAAGCCTGGAGATCTGATTGTTTTTGCAGTAGGCCAGCCTTCAGCTGTGAACAAAACTCTTGGTCGGCTACGGTTATACTTTGCTTGTGATCTGGGAGTGATTGACAATGTAAGTTGATATTTTGTTTTTTGAGATTGCAGGTACCGACTTTATTGGGTGTGATTTTGGATTGATTGCATGATTTTAGTGATTTCAAGTTTATAGCTCTAATTTATATTACTCATCATCATGATTATTTGTATTGGTATGTTACTACATAGTTACTCGCTTTTTCTGTGTGTTGTTCATAAGTATAAATTCTGACACCATTTCTTTGATGCCTGTTGTCTAGTCTACACATTCAATTTTATGGGTGACAGACTTTCCTATGTTTGACTGGAATGAGTCTGAGCTGAGACTTGAGGTGAGAATTAGAAATTTGTATTTTACTATTTTCATTAATTGATTAAATCATGACATCTGCCAGGGCCCTCTCTGTTAAAGTCAGCACAATGGAAAATGGAATTATAATGCGTGTCTCTGAGAGAGAGAGAGAGAGAGAGAGAGAGAGAGAGAGATGTACTAACTGATAAATTATATTTCTACTTTTTCATTTCACAACCATTGACTTCATGCTACATAGTACAAAATTCAAATAAATAAGCAATCTACAACTTTCAACTAACATACAAATATATGTGTTACTGGGATCTGTGGTTCCAACTTCCAACCCAAAGCCCATAGACTTTCCTTCATACCAGAAGCATGCCATGACCTTGATGACCTTTGTTGAATTTCCATGACCTTGGATCTAGGATAGAATCTTAGAATCGCTGACGCTACCAAACCAAGAATCTCAACAAGAAGTACTTTGCGCAGCGGATATAAAATAGCAGTAAATCACACATGCACAAGTATAGACAAATTTTAACAAAATGTTGTACAATAATGTACAACAACCCAATCTTTGTTATATTAAACCAACTTTATAATACAACAGTCTTAGGGCTCCCTTACAAGGGATACAAGATACAATGACAATCTCGCTGCAGCCTCTATGTCGTATCTCATCCTGCTGGTCCTTCACTCCCGTTCTGCTCTCTAGCTGCCCCTTAGTCCATCAAGAGACAACACATAGAGTCTCCAGGAGGGCTGCCTCCTATCACTGCCGCAAGTCACCTCTGCCTCAATGAACATGGGCTGATTCAATCTGCTATTCTAGGCTGGCCAATACCTGAGCTCCAGTCTGCCAATCTAGTAGCATCTTTTGTCCGTCAAAGAGCTACACATTAGGCTGCAATCTTCACCCAACCTTCATCTGTCAACGTCACTTTATGATGGCTTGTCAAGGGCTACTTTGGGTAGCCAACACGCTGCCCTTCACCAGTCCAATGGCACCCACTCCAATCACTGCAAGATTTGCTCCTAGTTGAGGTCTCCAACAGCCCAAGTCAACCTCAACACATGGCACTTACAGGCTGCAACACAAACAGATCCAAAATTGATCCTTCACTAGGATCCAACACATACAAGAACGTACGAAAGTACATACCTCTTGCTCACTGTTTAAGGGTCTGTTTCTCTGCTATCAACTTCAGTCTGGTGAGGGAAAGACCACAGTCATTTTTTCTGCCCTGACTTGCTCTCTACAGTTGCGTTAGTCCTTCTTTGAGATGCTGTGCTATTCTGGGCTGTTCTAGCCCTCAAAGTTCAAACAGTTCTTGGCCCCTCCTTAATACACTGCAGAATGCTCCAGAATGGCTCCACAGGCCTGCGGCATCCTATTTTAAGGACAGTCCACCCATAAACAAGCCCCTGAACACCTCAGACCTTGACACCTGCTCCTCAGCCCTCTTGCTCTTCAGTTCGGTCACCAAAAACAGCCCTAACAGCCTTCCTTTCCCTTGCTGGTTTCCTTCCTGCGGCCAAGACAGAATTGGTCTTTGTTCAACAAGCTCTTCTTCACCTCATATTTATATCCAATATGAGGGCTCCAACAAAATGTCATCATAGGGCTAAACAAGCTGTCACAAGGCATATTAACATCACGCCGACCTTAACTCTTCTTGTGCAAACCCACTTCTTAACTTCAAAAATTCATAACTCCATTTCTACAGCTCGGAATCGGATGATTTTAGATGCGTCGGATTTGTCTCGAAGATTCCTATCATCATCATCTATCACATGTCGAAATGTGTCCATGGTTTTGGCCCAATTTCCAAACAACGATTGGTGCAAAACCCCGACCTTGGGTTCCAAGCCCACAAGTGACTCTTGTGGTGCTCCACCCTCCAAACCCTGAACCCTAGGGCTTGGAGTACCTCCCAAGCCACTAAAAAATCAACAACCTTTTCCACGTTGGAAGATATGTTTGGTATAGGAGATGTTTTTACGTTGAAGGAGATCTGATTTACTATACAGAGGGTGAAGATGAGATTGATATACTTGGATATAGTGAAGAGTTGAACTTGAAGATTTTTGATGAAAATTCCAGTAGTCCAAGTTATGAAAAACATGGAGTAAATTTTCCTCTCTATTGGGAAAGGCTAATTGTGAAGTTGTCATAGATGTTGAGGGTCCATTGCCTTGCCTTCCAGAAAGTCTGACCTTGACTTATGAGTGCTCGCACCGTTTCTCCTCACCTTTGGTTTGTGAGTGCTCTCCTACTTTGCCTTTGACCAAGAGTGGCATGGAAAGTTAATCATTTTCATGTGGAACCTAGTTGGAGGTTCGGAGCTGCCTGTACAACCTTTTGTCTTCAATGAATTTACAAGGTCAATGGGTTGACCCATTCTAGTGATGTAGAGTACATTAGCCTTATTGACTGTTGGATAGATGAAATATTTTGAAGCAATGCTCAACCTTGGCAAGCTTTAGGCTGTGTGCTTCATGAGTATAACACAATTGTTGTCATAATCCTGGGAGTGTTAGAAGTTCCACGTTATGCCCATTTGGTTTTTAGTTTATAGCCAAGCACAAGAGAAAGCTTGATGATGAATTCCTCAAGTGGTTGCATTGGAGCTTTGATTTCAGCTAGCAATCACAGTCCTAGTTAGCAATAGGATTTGTAAATAAATAAACTTTCTTGAGCATTAATATAATTGCTTGTTTGATTCTTTGCATTTGCTTATGCATATGTGTGTTTTCATTTGATGCATCGCTTGTCTGGTTGCCTAATGCATATATGAGTCAGGTTTAGATAAATTTACTTGCAGTATTTTAATTTTTACTTCATGCTTTAGAATTTTAGAGAAAAATTTTCTTTTCTACTAAATAGGATTTATTTTTCTTAGGGTGGTCGATTCACCCTGCTGATGCTCTGTTTGAGTTAGATGATGCATAGATTACAAGTAGTCGGGAGATTCTAGATTTCTCATACACTCTAGCATAAAGTGCATGTTCTCAAACAGGATCCAGATATTACCCCCAAAAGGGGTAGCTACATAAGAAGCACCCACATAGGGGGTATGGTGTTGTTGATTTGCTGAGCTTTCTAGCTCAGGATCTCCAAAGTTATACAATTTTTTTCATTTTATCCATCAGAAAGATGATTGTGATAGCTCAGCTATGGTATCAAATGCTCCACCCTCACCTCTCATATTTCGAATGCAGTCGTGAATGGTACAGTTTTGCGCAACATGTTCTATCTTAATATCCCATACGTTGTTCTACTTAGATGTGGTGCTATAACTTCTTTGATCTTGCCATGGAAGTGATAAATTCTAATGAAATCTGATAATGGTTCATAATGTTACAGTTTTATTCTTTGCCTCATTATACCATGAGGGACATGGTTTTTCTTTAGAAGTGTTGTCATTTCTCTGGTCAGCTTGTACTAAATAAACATATATCAAACACAAATAATAATAATAACAAATGAGGTAACATATTTCAAGTGGGGAACATGAAATATCAACCATTGTCACTAGCCAATTTTATGTTTACTATAGAATATTGCTCATCAAGTGAGATCCTCAAATAATGCAAATTGTATGTTAGTACTAGATGGCACCCCTCCAAAAATGGAAACACTCCCTTGGACCTTGTTGGATTACTACCTTGCGATAAATATTTTGGGGTACATTGCACTTAGTAGTTAATCAGGAACCTCATTAGGATCTACACTCTGGCCGTCATGAGACCCTCTTCCATACATTATTAGAGGCACATATGGCCACTTTTCATTCTCTACTAGACATTCTTTATCATATGGCAAATTTTCTATTTTCAAGGTTTTGTAATTTTAGCAGGGGGTACCACCTAGGATGACATGTCGTACAAGCTAGACTTTGGTTGGAGGATGACATGGATAATGCCTCTCCATTAATTCATACTACCTCATGCATAGGCCTTTCTAGAGTGAGTACGCACTTCCTACTTTGTAGCAGTTAACCGCCATTTTTCTCTCTCCGCTTGTTAGTTGGCTTTTAGTCCTATTTTGGAGTTTAGCTGGTTAGTATTTTGCATGTGAGAGTTATTAATTAATTCTAACTTATTTCTAACTCCACTTCCAGTTCACTCCATTTTAGGATATTTCGTTAATTTTGGGTCTCCAAGTCTAATTTTGACTTGTTTGCCAACTAGGGAAAGTGATTTTGAGTTATATTGAGTGCATGCACATGGAATCCCAACCTAATTCAAATTGGTTGGCTGCTTGGAGAGTCAATATATTGTGTTCATGTTCATCAATAACATATAATCAAATTTTATGAGTAATTCAAATTGTCTCCTTGTTTCATTAGTCAATTTGACAATTTCTTAGTAGTTTTATTCTCTCTTCTTTCTTGTTTTGCAAGTACCTGGTCTAGTATTTTTGCACACTTAGATCTTGTGATTGTGATTAAAATCCAACAAATAGTGCCTTGGACATCTTCCAAGGTAGGGTGGTCTTCATGTCAAATGCTTGCTTACCTCAAACTTCAAAGTATGTTTAGAGCATCTCCCAATAAGCACATTCACCTTCTACATTTCCCTTGTTGCTCACATCGTTTGTCCATGTGATCTTTGAGGCATTGGATTCAATCTATGAGCAGGTCACTTGATGATGATGCAACAAAATTTTAACATAGGCCATGTAGCCATGCCTCCAAATACATTCAAATTTTTCCAAATGGAGCCTCAATGGTTGAATATGACTCCAAACATATGGAAGTGCCCCCATCAAACGAATATATACTATAACCACTTTACATCTTTAATCTTTCTCTAGTTGTTGAAATATAGGACAAGGTGCATGGCTACCAAATCTCTCTTCACAACTTGTGATTCTCAATGAGATCCCCCATGGATTGTGATTGTGTTTGTGAGAGAAAGACACCATTGAAAATGTGAAATAAGCTGTGCATTTTCAATGGGGCAACATATCTAGCATTGTGCTCTTTTTCATGGTCTGATTAATTGTTCAAGGGTTAAAAGTGAAGTGCTCCACTCCAAGGAGGCAAATGTGTAATATTCCTTTTTTTGGTGTTCCTTATGACAGGGTTAGGATGGACTTCCAGAGATGGGAGTAGACAGGTCACAGGTACAAGTTGGGGTCATCAACGGGTCTAGGGGCTTTTTGGAGGAGTTTCGAGGAGTTTTTGTGAGGCTCGGTGGCATTCGCTTGATATATTCCATCAACTGCACAGTTTGCCTTTCGTTCTGGTGCATTCCGAGAACTTTCGGAAAAATGAGTTATTTTTGGGCTTAACTCAATTAATTATGCTCAAGGTGGCATTCCGGAGGAATATGTAATAGAACACCTTAGTGTAATAGCTCATTGGAGACGGAACGAGAATACGTACATGATGGGATGGTTGGACACGAGTTTCAGTGACTTGAGGAGACATGGTAGCCGATTTACTCTTTCCTGCATTAAAAATAAATATTTTAATTGGAAAATAAGAGGGAAAAGTGTTCCATGATTAAAATAGTAATAAAATAGAAGGCTCTAGAGGGGTCCATGAGATCTATAAAAGAAGAGGAGGAGGCCATTGAGGAATATCTTGGATTTGATATCTTTTCTTGTATGTGAGGTTGAGAACCCGATTCTCTTCTCCATTGATAGCCCCAGGATAGAAACCCTCAGGTATGTTGTCGAGTGTTGGACGGAAACCCAACTCTCTTTGAGGAGACTTCATTCAGGAGTTTCACAGAGCTTCAGGGGATTGGAGTGAGGATCATTTAGATCCTCAATTGGTGCTTCATTGTCTTGCGTTGATTCAATGGCAGCTATTGTTGGAGGGAGAGTGCAGCTGTTTAGGTTTGGAGGCCAGTGCAGTGCAACAGATTATATTGGAGGCCAGTTTTCCATCTCAGCTATTTTGGGTCAGATATGCATGTAACCCCAGTTTTCCATTTATAATAAAAAGCTGAGATTCTTACTATTCAATGTGGTTAATGGATTGCAGTGTTCTATTTGTTTTTATTTTACATGGCAATCTTCTGTTAAATAAATGTTGATTTTATGGTAAATTTTTGGGTTCCATTATTTCCTACAAATTCAGGCATAATATCCCATTCGGGATATTACAGTGGTATCAGAGCACTCGTTTTGGCTCAGCGTGCGGGTCAAATATAGATCAACTTCACAGGTTGTAAGAAAAGCCATGGGGTCCACCATTTTGCAACGGAAATATTGCAAAGCCAAATATCATTTTATTTTGTCCAACATTTACAAAGCCAAAAAATGAAATCATTTTTCAAGAGCCCTAACGAAATTTTTATTGATTGAAGTTATTAAGTGGCCGATTGCATTTGTATGTGGTAAGGTTGAGAGTTTTATCCTCGCATCCTAGCCAGCCGCCAAAGTGTTCCATGTAGCGGCAAAAATTTAGAGAACGTGGGGGACGCAAGTCTGATTGAGCGAATCGGTATTCAGAGCTAAGCGTGGACCTGGGGTGTGGGGACTGTAAAGAATTTTATTCGGAAGGTGCCGACTCAATAATTCATAACAGAGGGAAAATTCATGCAAGGCCGTTCTTTAATGACATGTTCATAGTGAAATTCTTCATACGTGCCAATGACGAGTTTCTAAAGGTCAGGTTAGGGATTCGAAGCCGCAGTGGTTTGAAAGGGAATTTGACATTGGGAAGCACTTATTATTGATTAAAATGCATATTGCTGGAAGGTCCAATAAAATGGCCAGTACGTAAGCTATGAAGGGAGAACGATTTGAGCAACGTTCTTTTGGCGAAGTTGTGCAACTGATTTTTCCGTGACTCTAATCTGATGGTGATTCAATATTGTTCTGGCATTGGAGGGCAGTCCGTTCTGGTGCAATCTCTCGCTGCACGTCTTATATCCTTGTAGTGCGAAACTGCAACCCGTAAATATTCGAGAAGACCGCTGGGACAAAGTTTGAATGCACGACGAACGAAAAAAAAACTGTGTTGCATTGGATGGTTGTGCGCACTTAAGTCGAGAAGGGATCGATAACTGGTGAGTAATTGATGGAGGTCTGAATTGACTGTGCAGATGGGGGATGTCCGTTGAGTGAAGGATATTCTTGTGCATCTAATGGTGCAATCTGGAGTTTCTGAGATTATTTGTTGACTACAGCTTGATATCAATCATGGGTAACCGCTAGCAAAGGGGAGCAAAATCTTCCTGTAGTGGAGCACGAACTAACTGAAGTCGGGCACCTCTAGTGGCAGCATGCATTTCTGCAAATATATACATTCCAGTAGTGTTCCACGTGGTCGCATCCCTCAAGGTTGGGTGCACGTACCCCTCGCACCCGAGACGAGGAGTCTCCTGGGGGTGTGTTTCCCCGAGCACCCTTTTTGTGGAGTCTCGGGGAGATGCAAGGGGGTGCGTTTCCCCAGTGTGGGAGACGCGACTCCCCAAAAAGGGTGCTTCTGGGCATCCCCCTTTTGAAGGGGGATGCAACTCCCCAAAAAGGGTGCTTCTGGGCATCCCCTTTTTGAAGGGGGACGCGCCCCCCCTTAGATTTGTCTAATGACATCTAATGTAAAAAAACATTTGACTATCATATAGTATAAAATAAAAAAATTTAAAAAATTTAAAATTAAAAAAATAAATAAAACAAAGAAAACAAAATGGTAAGTTTAAAAAAAATTACGATTCATTATTCAATGATTCATTTCATTTCTAGCTCTTCAACCTCCGGCTGACATCTGCGATTTCGACCTTGACATCTCTGCATCCTTGATGTTGATTTTATTTTCAGTGCTCATTATCCATTTTTACTTTTCAGTTGATGACCTTAGACTGATTTTTGACTCTTCACTCTTAACTATTTTTGAGTTTGAAACTTTGAGTTATATAAATTTACTATTTACTATTTAGTGTTCAAAGTTCAAACTTTAGTATCTACTATCTACTTCTATACTTCTAGTATGTTTTGCTTTGAATTTCGATTCGAGAATGATGAATGATGAAATTAATTTTAAATCAATGTAGATTGTAGATTGTAAAATGATGAATGATGAATGATGAATGATATGCATTCATGGATCAATGTATTTGAAGATTTCATTATTGAATTTATTTATCGAATGATCATTGATTATGGATGAATATTAGAATAATAAGTATGTCATATGAATGATGTATGTATCAAAATGAATGATGAGGATTGATCAATGTATGTCATTATTCAATTCAATTATGAATTTAAATTTTATCATGTGTAAATCAAATTCCAATTTTCAATGTATTGGTATTCATATTAGTATATAGTATATACTATATTATTATTAGTCTATTTAATATTTCATATTTATGCTTTCTTTATTTAACAATGAATATGAACTTGAAATATATATATACATATATAATTAAAAATTATATACCCCGACGACTCCTCGCACCCCCGAAATTTCCCTAAAATTTCAAGGTACTCCTATGCATCTCCCCGCACCGGAGTCTTGGTAGAACATTGCATTCCAGGTGTTTGAGTTGATTACCTATCCTTGGGACCGAAATCCATTCCCAGGTTGTCTATGGAGAAGTTGATTTTTTTTTTATCTCCTAGGGAATGAGTTTGAATTGCAAAGAAAGGGCCGCATTTTCCTAGAGTCATTGCTGGTGGGGCCGTTGCATCTACGGGCTGAGTTTGTTGTACTTAAGAGAGTCGAATCTCTGGTAAGTTCGCTGAACTGGATCACTGTGCATAGGGGACGATTTTCTGAGCATATATTGGCCATTAGGAGCTGTTATCCAACTTCAGAGTTGCTGCTATACTAACCAGCAAAGAAAAAAAAAAGGAAAACAAGTGTTGAGGCTCATACTGCCGAAAAATAATAACTGTATTTGCTGTACATACTTCCAGACCGTTAAGGTTGAATCTGTTATGTTGAGGAGAGAAATTGCATCCAAGGGTCAGTGGCCAAGAATTCCTGTTGTGGGAGTTTGAATTATATATATTTTGTTGCTGGCCATAATCTGTGCACTCAGGAATTGAAGGACGTGTTTCATAAGGGGCAGAGATATACCAGATTCTTTGAACAATTGTATCAGCCTTGAATGGAAACCTGTAGCATGTCTGGGATAGCGTGAAGTCATCAAATATTCTTCGTTGATGCATTTACTCACATTCTAGAGGCACATTGGAATGCTCAATGAAACCAGGTTCCACTATTGTGCACCTTTTTATTTGTTATCCATATATAACAGTCAGTAGTTCAAATTACTTTTGAATGCAAATTTTTTGTTTTATCTTAGTAGCTGGCCTGAAGTCTTGTTACAAGTGTGTCATTGTTCAAGCAACAAACAAAATCTACATATACAATAGTTTGTCAAAACAACTCACTAAGAAATTCAACAAACTCGGAAAAACAGTGACCTCATTATCACAAAAGTTCGTGTCATCATTGGGTTGAACCATGGAGGAACTCCTAAACAAATTGAAAAGATTAAACAATGCAGAAGTTAGTTCCTTGAAACAAAACAACAGACCCTTCTCCAAGAAGGTACATAATTTTCTCCATCAAAGGCATCTGAGGAATTTACAAAAGGAGGAAGAATTGGGAAATTGGCTTTATGCACTTGGGATGGACTTAAAGATTGGAAGATCGGAAAATGACTTTTTCATGTTGGAGAAACTGGAATCCTTTCTTTCTAAGGTAAAACAATTTGATTGGAGTTTAAATTGGGGTTTGGAGCCATCTATGCTTGCATTGGTACAAGCCAGATTCTTGGAACATCCAAGTGAGAGAGTCAAGCTTATAGCTACTTCTTGTTTCAACGATATTTTGAGGATAGTAGCACCCTTTCCTCCCTACAATGATGATGTTATGAAGAGAGTTTTCAGAGTAATAGTAGAGACTTTCCAGGACTTGGACAACAGTGCAGGCTCTACCTTTGGGAAGAAGCTTGAGGTTTTAGAAGTCATGGCTATGACTAGGACTTATGAGATCATGTTTGATCTTGAGTGTGATGGCTGTTGAGATTTTTGAGTGTTAGGGTAGCATCGAATGTGCTCTAGCTCCCAAGCTTTGTGGAGGGACTAGAGTACATGAGATCTCCAAGACTCAGAAAGGGATTTGAGAAATTTCATCCTGTTTAAGAGAAAATTAATTAATTAATCTTTTTAATTAAGGACCCTAAGTCTAACTTAGGAAAATTAAAAGATTAAAGGTAATTAATTTAAACATGTGATGAAAATGACTTAAGTCACACGAATCAAGCTTTCTTTTAATCTTCGTTGTCGATTCAAGATTAGATCATGACTGTTGGTTTCCCAACAAGAAAAGTATAAAGGAAAGGCTTGGGGTCAGTTGGAGAACACACACAAAGGCAGAGCACTGAGACTAAGATGGAATTCTAGGGCGTGGTTTGCTAAGAACTTCCAGAAGTGTTTCAGTTGCAACGAGGGGTGGTATTGGCTAAGGGAATGATTTGATCCCAGAGCCAAGTGTCAGCAAAAGGCAAAGAAGCAACAGTTAGAGCAACGCAAAGGGAGCAACAACTACGCAGCGCAGAGGGCTTCAGTGCTACGCAGGCCCAAAAAGGGCAGCGCAGAGGAAGCAAGAGGCCATTAGGGCTTGCGCAGGCCCAGTTAGGGTAGCGCAGGGACTGCGTCACCTAGTCTGGGGTTACGCAGTCCTTTCCTGAGCAGCATAGGGGCACACACAGTCTAGCAGAGCTGACGCCGAGGGCTTCAGAGCAGTGCTGGGGTTTCTGAAGACAGAAAAAGGCTTAGTTCTGTAAATCCCATTTGAGGGTGTGAATCAGTTAGTTTCTCCGTCTCCAGAATAGAGGTATTGCAACAGATGTTTGTATTTCTCTGTTGGGTTAACCAGTAAGGTGCCTAGATTTGCTGTACTTAGAATCTACTTAATAATATAAACCCCCCATCAGCAAGAAGACCGATTTTCTCATATTGGGTCTTTTCGGGGACAGTTGTCTAGAAAATCTTGTGTGTCACTTTGTCTATGTGCATGTATTCATTTTAGATTTGTATCTGTGTAGGTTGTTAAGGTGTTTACTTCGATGTTAATACTGAACATTTCATATTAATAACTTATACAAGTAGAAGTAAATCGTGATTTAACATTAGGATTTTTGCATAAGTAATATTCAGAGATTCTTACTTGGTATCAGAGCAATTGCTGAAGAATCCTTGTTGTAGAAAGAAGCAAAGAAAGCAGTAGGAGTTGCAGAAAGCTGGACCAGAGAGGACATCATAGCAGTAGAGGGGAGTAGAGCCACACAGAGGCCAGAGTGACGCAGTCTCCACGCAGGCCCACGTACTTACTGCGTAGAGGTAGCGTAGAGGCTGTGCTGGGACTGTCTACTTGTGAAATTTTCAGATCTGAAAATTGTTACTGCAACGATTGGTTTATTTCTCCTACTTATGAGATAAGTTATTTACGGATGCTTCAGTAAATTATGAAATAAACACATTTGTAGTACTTCACTCTAATCATAAGCATAAGAACAAAAATTACACAAGTAGCACAGTAGAAACAACCATATGAACACAGTTATTTTTGGACAATTGTCCCTGGAAAAACCCAATGTGGGAAAACCGGTGCAGCAAATGAGGGTTTTGTATTTATCTTCATTAACGAAAAGTTCATTTACAAGAGACCTGATGAGAAAAGTAATATTAACATACACGTGGCTGGATTTTCTGGAACCTTCAGAAGTATTTCAGACCCTCGGGGGGACCTCCTATACCCTTCGCGTCATCCAGCGTGAGGGCTTTGCGCAGTCCCTTCCTGGACTGCGTAACTCTGTGTAGAGGGGTTCTTGCTGCCGATCAACTCACCCTTCCCTTCATCCTCCAGACTTCTGCTTCTCTGCTAACTGAATCCTCCCTCCTCCTTCTCCTTCTACCAACCTGCCTCTACAGACTCACCCATTGAAATTGGTTTCTCTTGCTTCAGAATCGATTTCCTTTGGGTACTGAGAATGTTCCCGGCTTGATTTCCAAATGACCCTTAAGCCCCTTCTTATAGTCTTGTCACTGATGAATCAACGACCAAGATTATATCATCAATCAATGGCTCAGATTAAAAGATGACTTGTTCTTCGTTTTCTAGTAGATTCACAATCTGCTTTATTAATTCCCTTTAATTATTTAATTTCCCTAAGTTTAGACTTAGGGTTTGCATTAAAATCATTAATTATTTTAATAAAGCCATATCTGAGTGGAATTTCCACAAATGATTTCTGGGTTCTTTGGATAACTATTGTCCAAGCCTCGCCACCAAACATGTGACTTGGAACACTTCTCGATGCTATAAAAATCAACACTCCCTCTTAGTGAGGAAGGTGTTCAAGCAAGGTACCACTGTACTGCTCTAGCTCTATAACATTTGCTGCGCTAATGTTGTTCTAGCTGCTGCCCCTCATCTCCGCGCTGCTGCCTCTCTGACTACTGCCTGTGACACTATCTCTGCCACTGCCTCATCCATACTGCAGCTCCCTCTGTTTTTGTAGACCACCCTTCCCTCTAGTGAAAGGGGTTCTCGACCATCCTCATCTTCTGTCTGAAGTAAGTGAACTTAATCTTACTCAGAGCCTTGGTGAGGATATCTGCCACCTATTCCCCTGTCGGAGTGTACCACAACTGTACTGCTCCCTTTTGGACATAGTCCTTGGTGAAATGGCATCGAATTTCAATGTGTTTTGACCGGTCATGAAACACAGGATTCTCAGAGAGCTTAATGCAACTCTGATTATCACACATAATCCGCTTCTTGAGTAGGTTCAAGAGTAACTTACGAAGCCATATGGCCTCGCACGAAGCTGTGCTTGCTACCATGTACTGCCTCGGTTGAACTTAGTGCTACAGACTTCTGTTTCCTGCTACAGTAGGAGGTCATTTATGATCCGAGACTGAAACAATACCCACTGGTACTCTTCCGATACACTATGCTTCCAGCCTAATTTGCATCTGTAAACCCACTCAACTGGAGGTCATTGCCCTTGGTGTACTTCAACCCATACTCGACTGTCCCCTTCAGATATCTGAGAACATGTTTGGCTGCTGCCCAGTGAGCCCTCCTTGGTTCCACCATGAACAGACTGAGGGTATCCATTGCATAATAGATGTATGGTCTAGTATTGACCAGATACATCAATGATCTGATGAGCTACCTATACAAGGTGGGATCAACTTCATCATCTTCTGTTGTGTCTATCTTCTTCCAGTTAGTAATCATTGGCGTGGCCATGGGTCTACAGTCTTCCATCTGAAATCTGTTCGGGATTTCTGTCGTGTATCTTCCTTGCCCCAGGAAGATTTCCCCCTTTTGTTGCCAGACTTCTAATCCAAGAAAATAGTGCATCTGGCCCAGGTCCTTCATGTCAAATTCTGTAGCTAGATTCTCCTTGCAATCCTTGATGAGCTTAGACGATCCAATATGGAACATATCATACACATATTATACTAGAATTAACGACTCATCCCCTACTCTCAAGTAGTAGAGGTTGGTATCTGCATCACTCTTGACAAACCCCATATTTTGCAAGAAGCTATCAATTCACCCATACCATGCCCTGGGGGCTTGTTTTAAACCATATAAGGCTTTCTTAAGCTTGCAAACACGAGTCTTCTGCTCATATGTCTTAAAGCCGTCTGACTGTTCTATGTACACTTCCTTCTGTATCACCCCATTCAAGAACGCTGTCTTGACATCCATCTGGTGAATCTCCCATCCCATTTGCGTTGCCAGAGAGATGACGGATCTGATAGAAGTGTGGCGAAGGTTTCCTCATAATCAATGCATTCCTTTTGTGTGTACCCCTTAGCTACAAATCTGGCCTTGAACTTCTCTATGCTACCATCTGCAACATACTTGATCTTATAGATCCACCTGGATCCTACAGCTAATCTGTCCTGTGGTCTAGGGACTACTTCCCAGACGTCGTTTGTCATGATGGAGCTATACTCCTCCACCATGGCATCCACCCACACTTGATGCTGAGCTGCTTCCCAAAGTTGGAAGGTTCTCCAACTTGAGCTACCAGTGCTTGGTATCTGTCAGGTTGCTTCCGTACCCTCTTCCCAACTATAGGGTTTCCAACAAATGCTTCTGCATCCTTCAGAATTTGTTGAAGTTCTCTGTTCGATCTCCCATCGGTGGTAGGCGGTCTCACTTGCTCTCCTTCCTGTTCTTCTTTGGAGGAACTCTCCTCAGAATCCTTGTGCCTTGGAGAGGTAGTTGACCCATCCTCTGTAGGCCGTTGAGGCTGTACTAGTGGATCCTCCTCAATCTAGGAAGTTGACCCATCCTCTGTAGGTCGTTGAGGCTGTACTAGTGGATCCTCCTCAATCTGCGTATCTGTAGCCATTTCTCGGGATTTCCTGATGGCTCTCTCCTCCATGAATTTTACATCCCTCCTTACTATGATTTTCCTACTCTCTGGAATATAGATGCGATATGCTTTCGCATTTTCGCTATAGCCCACAAGAAAACCCTTTTCTACAGTCTGATCCAACTTCATCCTCTTCTCAACTGGAATGTGGCAGTACACCATGCTGCCAAAATCCTGATGTGGCTCACCTCTAGCTTGCTACCTGTGAACACACTCTTGGGAGTCACCTTCCCCAATGCTTTATGGGGAACTCTGTTCTGCACATATACTGTTGTATTGCAGGCTTCTTCCCATAAGAATTTGGGCATATCTTAGTCGTACAACATTGCCCTTGCAGCTTCTATTATGGTCTGGTTCTTCCTTTCTGCACTTACATTTTGCTCTGGATTGTTTGGAGCTGTCCATTCTCTCTTGATGCCTTTCCTTGCACAGGAATTTGTGAAGTCCTTATCGATATATTTTCCACCGTTATCTGATCGCAGCTTCTTGATCTTCTTTCCTGTTGAGTTCTCTGCCAAGGATTTGAATTCTTTGAACCGATCAAAGAATTCATCTTTGGTTTTTAGAAAATAGATCCAAGTCTTCCTAGAATGATCATCAATAAAGGTCACAAAATACTTTGCACCACTGAGAGCGGTTGTGGACATTGGACCGCACATATCCAAGTGTATTAATTCCAATACACTCTTGGCCCTGCTGCTGCTTCTTGGAAATGCTGCCTTAGCATACTTCCCTAGTACGCACCCCCTGCAGACTTCATCTTTCCTCGTGCTGAGTTTAGGAGCTCCTATGACAGTATTCTTGAGAATCCTCAAGCCTCCATGATTTAGATGCCCCATCCTTCTGTGCCACAATTCATTTAGATCTCTGTCGTCTGTACTGCCAATCTGGGCTGCCGGGGATTCAAGTTGGAGTTTATATAGCTTATGGCTCCCTACTCCAATTTGAGCCTTTTTGCTCTAGCTAGGGTGTTTGACATACACCTTATCTCAAATAAAGTATACGTCATAGCCCTTGATCTGAAGCTGAGACATTGAGAGTAAATTCATCCCCGACCCTGGAACATGCAGAACATTCGTGGCCTGAATCTTGTTGCCATCTTCTGTCTGAAATGTTATGGTACCTCTTCCAATGGGGGTGCATCTGGCCTTGTTTTCCATAGTTATCTGGAAATTCATCTATTCTTCTTGATAGCTCGAAAAATATTCTCGAACCCCCATTACGTAAGTAGATGCTCCACTGTTAATATACCAAACACTTGGAGGAGTTGTGCTCGACACACAAGCAAGATCCTCCTCTATTCTGGATGCCAACACTTTCATGTCGTGTTCCCTCTGCATTTCTGCGTGCTCTGGAGGACTGCGTGAACCCTTTCGGATGTCGGATTTTTGGTCCATGGCAGATCCTCCCTTTCTGTCTTTAGCCTTTAGCTCTAATACCATGTGAAATTTTCAGATCTGAAAAGTATTATTGCAATGATTGGTTTATTTCTCCTACTTATGAGATAAGTTATTTACAGATGCTTCAGTAAATTCTGAAATCATAAGCATAAGAACATAAATTACACAAGTAGCACAAAAGAAACAACCATATGAACATAGTTATTTTGGGACAATTGTCCCCGGAAAAACCCAATGTAGGAAAACCTGTGCAGCAAATGAGGGTTTTGTATTTATCTTTAGTAACGAAAAGTTCATTTACAAGAGTCTTGATGAGAAAAGTAAAATTAGCATACACTTGGTTGAATTTTCTGGAACCTTCAGAAGTATTCCAGACACTTGGGGTGACCTCTTACACCCTCTGCGTCATCTAGCGTGAGGGCTCTGCGCAGTCCCTTCCTGGACTGCGTAACTCTGCGTGGAGGGGTTCTTGCTCCCGATCAGCTCACCCTTCCCTTCATCCTCTAGACTTCTGCTTCTCCGTTAACTGAATCCTCCCTCCTTCTGCTTCTGCCAACCCACCTCTACAGACTCACCCATCGAAATCGATTTCTCTTGCTTCAGAATAGATTTCCTTAGGGTATTGAGAATGTCCCCGACTTGATTTCCAAATGACCTTCAAGCCCCTTCTTATAGTCTTCTCGTTGATGAATCAACGGCCAAGATTATATCCTTAATCAATGACTTAGATTAAAAGATGACTTGATCTTCATTTTCTAGAAGATTCACACTCTGCTTCATTAATACCCTTTAATTATTTAATTTCCCTAAGTTTAGACTTAGGGTCTGCATTAAAATAATTAATTATTTTAATAAAGCCATATCAGAGTGGAATTTCCACAAACGATTTCTGGGTTCTCTGGATAATTGTTGTCCAAGCCACTCCACCAAATATGAGACTTGGAACACTTGCCGATGCTATAAAAATCAATATTGGTCACGCAGAGGCTAGCTAGGGTGAAGCAGTCCTGAAGCTATTGCTGATGTAGAGTGCCGGAAGCAGTACTGCAGAGCTTCAGTAGTTGCTGGTGGGATTAAATTTCTGAAGGTGTAGAAATTTCACTGAGCACTAGTTTACAAAGAACGGGAGGAGAACAACTTCTCAGAGGATTTCCAGCTAAAGAAATCTGCAGTTTGATTAGAGGATCGAAGAGAGCTGATTCGTTGTGATTTGGCAGACTTCCAAGAGAGGAAGTCAGTTGTCAGAGGGAGCAGAGGGAGTAGAGGGTGCCTTTCTCGCCAAAGACCCTAGATCCGAGTCTCTAGCATAGAGAGGAGGATTAGTTCCGACAGATTTATTGAGCAAATGGTACCTTAAGGACTACATGAGCAGGCTAGCTTAGACGGCTTGTCCAACTTTGCAGTTTGGAAGGCCAAAATCTTGGTAGTCATGGAGGCATACAGTCTGCGTGACCATGCATAGAAGTCCTGGCCATGCCAACCGATGCGAAGCTCTTGGAGAAGCATGAAGACGTAGCGGCACACGCCAAGCACTTCATCATGGATGGTGTCAAAGATCATGTAGTGCCTCACATAGCCAAGAAGACAACGACTCATGATATGTGGGTGGCTCTAACCTCACTATATGAAGGAAGATCCGTCCAGAGGAGAATGCTTCTGGAAAATCAGATGAGGTTATTCATGATGGCCAAGGGAGAAGAGATCAAACCCTTCCTCTTCAGATTACAAATGATCAGGGATTAGTTGATTGCCATGGGAGTGAAAGTAGAGGATGATGTTATGGTGAGGACTGAACTCCATGCGGTCATAGAGTACTGGGAAACTTTTGTCCAAAGTATCTTGGGTAAAACAGACCTTCTCAACCGGGATAGTATGTGGGTGATCCTTCGACAAGAAGAACTCTGTTGGTTCACCAAGAGACAGTACAACACTGGATCAAGTAAAGTGAAGAAGGAAGAGGAAGAAGATGCAGCCTTGGGATCAAAGAGGCAGCAAGGGAGGAAGCCTGCAATTGTCCTCGGAAGAAGAAGGACAAGGAAGCTTCTACCTCCAAGGCTGCTTTGGTGGACGATGACTCCGAAGATGACGTAGCCATGAGCGCTCATCAACCACGGAAGTGGGGCGACATGGATCTGTAGAGTAACTACAGAGGGTTAGCGGGATCCTTGAGTAGCCCAACTCTTGGATCACATCTGTGTTACGAGAGCCTTAAGACAATAACGGGACAAGTGGAGCAATGGGTGCAGAGAATCACAGATGGAGCAGAGGCAGAGTTGGATGCTGAAAGGGAGCAACACAGTGCAGATCCAGCAACAGCGTAGCAACGCAACGCAGAAGAGGGACTGATTTGACTTCAGTAGTGCAGTGCAGTCTAGCTTACATAGAGCCGAGCTGCAGCAGCTCAGTGGCTTTAGGAGGATAGCGCAGAGTAGCAGCCTATGGAGCTTCAGTGATGAGGAACCAGCCCAACTGACTTGTTTGTCAAAGATTGGGCAGGAGTTTTTCAGTTGTTTCTCTCAGCAATTGAGTTGCAGTGCAGCAGTTGGCAGCACGATGCAGCAGATTGAGAGGGCGCTGTAGTACATATGTGGCAGTAACGGTGGCAACGTCATGGGCAACAGTACGGGAGAGCAGCAGCAACGTAGTGATGAAGGGTAGCAGGCCAAGCATCAGCACATAGACCTACACCAGAGATCAGTGCAGAACTTCGGGGTGAAGTGTTGTGCTAGAGCACATTCCTCACTAAGAGGGAGTGTTGAGATTTTTGAGTGTTTAGGTAGCATCAGATGTGCTCTAGCTCCCAAACTTTGTGGAGGGACTAGAGTACATGAGATCTCCAAGACCGAAGAAGGGATTTGATAAATTTCATCCTGTTTAAGAGCAAATTAATTAATTAATCTTTTTAATTAAGGACCCTAAGTCTAACTTAGGAAAATTAAAAGATTAAAGGTAATTAATTTAAACATGTGATGAAAATGACTTAAGTCACACGGATCAAGCTTTCTTTTAATCTTAGTTGTCGATTCAAGATTAGATCACGGTCGTTGGTTTCCAAACAAGAAAAGCATAAAGGAAAGGCTTGGGGTTAGTTGGAGAACACACACGGAGGCAGAGCACTGAGACTAAGCTGGAATTATAGGGCTTGGTTTGCTAAGAATTTCCAGATATGTTTCATCTGTAGCGAGGTGTAGTATTGGCTAAGGGGATGACCTGATCCCAGAGCCAAGAGTCAGCAAGAGGCAGAGAAGTAGCAGTCAGAGCAGCGTAGAGGGAGCAACAGCTACGCAGCAGTTGTGCAACGCAGAGGGCTTTAGTGCTACGCAGGCCTAGAAAGGGCAGCGCAGAGGCAACAGGAGGCCATCAGGGCTTACACAGGCCCAACTATGGTAGCGCAGGGATTGCGTCACCTAGTCTGGGGTTATGCTGGCCTCTCCTGAGTGGCGCAGGGGTACACACAGGCTAGCAGAGCTGACACAGAGGGCTTCAGAGCAGCGCTGGGGTTTCTGAAGACAAAAAAAGGGCTAGTTCTGTAAATCTCGTTTGAGGGTGTGAATCAGTTAGTTTCTCCATCTCTAGAATAGAGGTATTGCTATAGATTTTTGTATTTCTATGTCGGGTTAACCAGTAAGGTGCCCAGATTTACTGTACTTAGAATCTACTTGATAATATAAACCAGGGTTGCGGGGAAGCTTCTCCCCACCCCTGATCCCGCTCCCAAAATGCACGCCGTTTGGGAGCTTTTTGGGAGTGCTCGGAAGCGGGCTCCCAAAAACGCTCCGACGCTTCCTGAGGGGAGCGTTTTTGGGAGCCCGCTTCCGAGCCTGAAAAAACACTCCCTGTCTTTTCGGGAGCGTTTCAGGGAGCGCATGGGAGCAAACGCTCCCTGAGCGCTTCCCCCATTAAAAAAATTCTTCGGGAGCATATTTTTAATGTAGGAAGCGGTCGGGGAATGTTCACTCTCGAATGCTGCCCGACATGAAAAACGCTCCCCGGCGCATAGAAAAAAATTGGTGTCAAATTTTGATTTTTTTTGGGAAAGGAGGGAGGGGGGTTGGGTAAATAAAAAGCCCATCGCCCTCATTTTGTTTTTATCATTTTAGTTGAGAGTGAGAGAGCAAAGAGGAATAAGAGGAGAGCGATTTGGAGAGCAAGAGGAGCAATAGGAGCAGAGCGATTTGGAGAGTTGGAGAGCAGAAGTGCCAAGGAGAGAGCAAGTTTGCAAGCAAGAGGAAGATTTGCAAGAAAGAGGTAGGTCTTCCAATCTAGTTTTTTATTTTCTAGGAATTGTTTTTAAATTGTTCAAAAATGAAAACTTGATTTTTTTTCTCAATGTACCATTTTAGTGTGTTGAAAAGTGAAAAATTGCATTGTTTTTTTCCTATGTTGCATTTCCCATTCCCATTTGGCATTCCTTCATTTTTTTTGCAGGCTAGAAACTTGAAACATCATGGCTATATGGCTAGGGATTTTCTTCATGTTGGTTCCTTTCTTTGTAATAATGGTGTTGGAGAGTAGAAGAAAGAGGCCCATTAGAGAAGAGGAGGATGAAGAAGTGGCCTATAGTGGATTTGATGAAAATCTTGAAGAGGAGGAGGAGTACGCTGAGGAGGAAGGGGAGAGTGGAGAACATGAGGCCACAGATACCCCAACTAGACAAGACCAAAGTCAAACACCTTTGTGGAAATATGTTCAGAGGCAGGAAGGAGGGAAAGGTGGTGGAACCACTAAATTTCTTTGCCCCCATTGCAATAAAGAATACACAGGTTCATACACCCGTACCAGAAGGCACGTTTGTGGGAAAATGCTAGGGGATGGAGACAAAAATCTAGGAATCAAAATTTGTGTCAGTGTGCCAGCAACACAAAGAGAGAAATATAGAAAGGAAGAGGAGGCTGCCCTACAGAGATCTAAAAGATCTAGGGGTTTCATTGATTCTTATACACCATCAGTGTAACGACCCATTCCCCTGTTATACCCAAAACAATATTAGCGTGTGAACGATATAGGCATTTGATAGCTACACCTGCCTATACCGTCCACATCGCACTAGTACGCCCACCTAATATCAAGATTACAAAGATTGGGGACTTAATATTAAGATTACAAACCAGTGAGTATCATGCAGAAAAACAGATTACTGGAACAATCTACGTGATGACAGATTTCTAAGAACAATTGAGACTCCATGAGACCCCAAGATAGGGTGTTGACCCTGGTCCTGCTGGGAGGAGTGGAAGTGTTGCCCACTGTTTACCCTCCAATACCTGGAGTCATGGAAGGACTGTGCGAGTCACGCTCCCCTAGACGTGTGATGATGACTGCCGGATGCCTACAAGCATGTCAGGTCGACGTAATCGACTCTGACATCATTGAGGTCTATGAATGGATCAATAAAACTGATGCCATGGCATATTCCTGTAGAGGACGGATAGGATGGGAGTGGAAGAGATTAGGAAGGATAGGATGATTTTAGCATAGTTTGGAGACTCGGTGAAGATGGGAAGTAACAATTAAATTTCCAATACATACTTATTTAAAACGAAAATTCAATCTTAAAACACAGGCATCCTACAATCACCCTAATCTCTAAAAACACAATATTAATCTGAGTATATAAAACCATAAACTTCGGGACGAAGTTTTATGAAGGGAGGAAGTATGTAACGACCCATTCCCCTGTTATACCCAAAACAATATTAGCGTGTGAACGATATAGGCATTTGATAGCTACACCTGCCTATACCGTCCACATCGCACTAGTACGCCCACCTAATATCAAGATTACAAAGATTGGGGACTTAATATTAAGATTTCAAACTTTATGTCAAATTCAACCAAGTATAAAATTTTATGAAACAAGGTAATAAAGGAAATGAAGTAATAAAGTTAATGAATCTTTAAGTTAAAATGAGTATGCGATATTAAAGATTTATATTAAAGGTACTTAAATAAAATCCCACCTTTATAAATATGTATACGTAAGCACATTAATGGGATCACCACCATAACAACATTTAATATAAACTTAAGGTTGGGTAAAGCCTCGGGACGTTTGAGGCGGTGGAGAAAGATTGTTTACATTATATTCATATCCAAACATAATGAAAAGGATACCACCATAAATACATAAAAATATCATCATTAATGAGGATAAGACTTCGGGAAGTTAGAGGCGGTGGAAGGAAATTATTTAAAGGAGGTGGTATGGAGGAGAAGAAAAAGGAGGGTTTTCTTGGAGGAGGGGGAAATGGTTTCTGCTGAAAGGAGAAGGAAGGAAATGCTGGCTTGCAGTTTTTGGGGAGGAGTCTCTTGTTCTTGGAAATCTGGGCACGGGGGACAGAGGGGACACACTCTGGGTCTGGGATTAGTCCCGGATTTGGCTGGGAGGATTCGATTGCCCCAGTAATCTGATCTGTTCACAACATCACCAGCAAATCTTCAGCCGCTTCAGGTTCAGGATTCGTAAGTTTGTGCTGAATTTCAGGTATTCTTCTGCATATAGTTTAATTAAGCAAGCTGAAATTTCAATTTATATCCTTTCAATGTCTTATTAGATGTGTTTTACTTAAACAAAAGTTCAAATAGGTACAAATTCTAGAACTCTGGGAGCAGGGTTATTACAATCAGATCCATCACATCATGGACAAAGAAGTCCATCAACTTCCACCCATGGCAGTGGATATGGAGGCACACCTGGACCAAACACTTCCTTAAGGCGTAGAACCATATCCGATTTCCTTGACGAAGGGTGTAGGAATGATGTGGATTCAAAATTTTTCCGGTTTCTATATGCATGTGGGGTGCCATTCAATGTTCTTCGCTCACCTTATTGGCATGAAATGGTTTCTGCCATTAATGATGCCCCCAAAGGATACAGGAGCCCTAGGTATGACAAGGCCAGAACCGTGGGACTTGATCATGAAAGAGCTAAAATAAACAATTCTTTGGCTAGAATGAAAAATTATTGGAATGAACATGGTGTGTCCATTGTATCTGATGGATGGACCGATGTAAAATGAAAGCCATTGATAAGTGTTCTGGCGATGTCGGTTAGTGGTGCAATATTCCTTTCAGCATATGATTATTCATACAAATTCAAGACCGACATTAACATTGCAGAACCATTACTTGAAATAATTGAAAATACTGGGCCATACAATGTCATCCAAGTCATCACTAATAATGCTGCTAACTGTAAGGTAGCAGGAGCAATTATTGAGGATAAATACCCCAACATATTTTGGTTTGGGTGTTTGGTTCACACAATGAACCTTTTGATGCATGATATCATCAAAAACAAACAACCTCAATTCAAATGGCTTGGTGATTTGTACAAGAGAGGTAAAAAAAATGATAATTTTTTTTACAAATCATAGCAATACCCATGGGCTTTTCCGTACTCACTCCAAATTGGAGTTGTTGAAGATAGCAAAGACTAGATTTGTTAGCTATTACCTCACCTTCAGGCGCCTTTTGAAGGTAAGAGAGTCATTGGTTGCAATGGTATCAAGCCCACACTGGCAGGTATTAAAGGACAAGGCAGCGACAATAGTTGACAGGCAAGGTTTTGAACATGTGGTTGAGACTCCCCTTGACCCTTTGTTTTGGGCACGTGTGAGGGAAATTTTGAACTTCACCAAGCCCATTTATCACATGATTCGTTTTTCAGATACAGATAAACCAGTGATTGGGGAGGTTTATGAGCAGATGGATAGCATGTTGGGCGAAATAAAAGATGTTGTTAAGGATAATGATCCCAACTTGTATGCAATGATTCACGACTATGTGTGTGCACGGTGGAATAAACTCAATGTTCCACTACATGCCTTGGCATATATCCTTATGCCAAAATACTACTCTCCATCTTGGTTGGGCCAACCTGCACCTGGAGGTGGGGTTAGGATCAAACCTCACACAGATCTAGAGGTACAATAGGGATACATGAAGGCATTAGACAAGTTGGTTACCAACAGGGAGGAGTGTGCTGCATTGCGCCTTGAATTAGGAAGATACTTCAGTTGCACTGGTAACTTTGGTTCTTTCCAGGCAATGGAAGACAAAGATAGATTTGATGCTCTCACATGGTGGGAAGCATATCGTGGCATGGGACTTTTGCCAAAGTTGGCAAAAAACGTTCTCTCACAAGTTGTGAATACTTCTTCTGCAGAGAGGTGTTGGAGACTTGGAGCACCTACAGCGTCATACATAATGTGAGAAGAAACAGGCTGAATGAAAACCGAGCCGAAAGCTTGGTTTATGTGCATTACAACTTGAGGTTGTTGAGTCATTACTGTGATCGGGCATATGAGGATCAATCATATAAAGTTTGGGACAACAACCCAGAGGATGATAATCTGGAGGACGACACTGTACATATGGAAGAATTGGAAGCAGAACTTTTGAGGGATGACGATGAAGCATCAACAACCATGCCACCACCACACACAGGGCCAGTCCCACCATCCAGTAGCAGTGCGGGTGCTAGTGCCAGTGCTCGATATCCAACTATTGTTCCTTTGCAGATTCAGCTTCCACCTACATCCTCACGTTGCCCTCTGCCTTCTAGTCATGGTCGTGGGCGTGGTACTGCTGAGAGTACTAGAAGACCACCATTGCCTCGTGGTTCTCACAAATTAGACATTTCTTGTGGGCGTGGCAAGGGGCCGGCCAATAGATAAAATAGATTTGTTGTTTACTAGTCTTTTCTATTTTCTAGTAGTTTTTATCTTTTATAACTGTTGAACAGTTGAAACTTGACTCTTTCATATATTTAATGACAATTTAAGTTTGAAGTTTGAATTTGAAAGGTGATTCTTTGAAGTTGGCATTTATAAGTTTACAAGTCATTATGAATTATGAATATGATGCTTCATGAAAGTTATATGGTGATCAATGAATCAATGATGATAAATGTTATATATTGAATTTTGAAATCAATGAATCAATGATGAGAAATGATATATATCAATGATGATAAATGTTATATATTGAAATTTGAAATCAATGAATCAATGATGATAAATGTTATATATTGAATTTTGAAATCAATGAATCAATGATGATAAATAAATTATGATATATATCAATGATGATAAATGTTATATATTGAAATTTGAAATCAATGATGATAAATGTTATATATTGAATTTTGAAAGCCTCAAATCTTCAGATTGATGATTTGCGAGACTCAAGAGTCAATATGTTATATGTTTCCAACTTGTGGGCGTGGTTGTTGAAGATTATAACTTCTAGATGATTGATGTTATATGATTCAATCTATGTTTTTATGTTTTTTATGTCTAATTCATCATTCTACATGCTTTTGTTGACATATATGCATCAAAAATATAAAAAATATAAAATATATATATATATATATATATTTAAAAAAAAACGCTCCCCGAAACGCTCCGGACCGGGAGCTTTTGAAAATTGCGCTCCCACTCCCGCTCCCAAGTAACCTTGATATAAACCCTCCAGTAGCCAGAAGACCGATTTTCCCGCATTGGGTTTTTCCAAGGACAGTTGTCTAGAAAATCTTGTGTCACTTTGTCTATGTGCATGTATTTAGTTTAAGTTTGTATCTGTGTAGGCTGTTAAAGTGTTTACTTCGATGTTAATACTGAACATTTCAGATTAATAACTTGTATAAGTGGGAGAAGTAAATCATGATTTAACAGTAGGGTTTCTGTGTAAGTAATATTCATAAATTTTCACAATGGCTTGATGCTGCAGTTGTTCCAATGCTTCTTCAGCATTAGGAAACATCATTGTGACACAGTCATAGCACACATGCAGTCCATTTTGTCATCCAGTATGAGGGGTTGTGATGCCATTTGTCGGGTGTTGCAGACTAGATTGCTGAGCATTTGGAGGAGAGAGCAGCAGGTCTCACCTGCTGCTTATGAGCTAGCCCAAGGGTTGGTTGAGCAGAACATTGGGCCATTCAGGAGACAGTTGACCGGGGAGGAGCTGCTCTAGTTTGGTGGATTAGGCAACAAAAATGAGCTGAGGAGGAAGGGACTTTGCTTCATCTGCAAAGAACCTTGGGGGCCTGATCACTCATGCTTGAGAGATGCAGATGAGGTGGCAGAGGTAGAGTAGGAGGACATTCCTTCTATATGTCAGGATGAGGACTCTTCTTCGGATGAGTCAATGGGTTCATATGAGGATGGTTTTGGGGAGCATTAGAAGTCATATGGTTGATAATAGTAGGTTGGATTTGTATTCCATTGTGCATGGTGAGCAGTCAGGGGACTCTATGGGAGACATT
Organism: Pinus albicaulis; assembly: GCA_034641835.2. NCBI lineage: Eukaryota > Viridiplantae > Streptophyta > Pinopsida > Pinales > Pinaceae > Pinus > Pinus albicaulis. The sequence continues at coordinate 679,584,910 of CM076572.1, read as the reverse complement.
CAGGTTGATGAGTCACTTGTGATGATTCAGCCGGAGCAACATATGGTGGAGCATGAGTTAGCTGGGGAGGAGGCTATGCACATCATGTATGAAAGTCCTTTGGGGGAGAGTTAGATGGAGGCTCACATTGAGTCAGTGATGGATATGCGGCTAACCTTGGGGTCAGCCATTGAGGAGGAGCAGACAGATGCATGGACATCTTGTATAGTGACAGTAGCTGCAGATACTTATCCTCAAGAGATGTTGGAGGTTTATGGGGTTGTTCTGCGGGAGGCTAGTAGACAATAGGAGTATGACATTCCTGATTAGGAGAGGGAGGAGCTGTTGGAGATGGTGGTGCATCCATCTTTGGGCCGACCCACTGATGAGGTGCTGATAGATGCACATACAGTTAGCAAGGCTGCAGTGCTTTCGGGGTGCAGCACTCTCCAGGAGTACATCGATGGGGCTTGCAGCATATCTTGCCCACTTTGGCTTATTATAGAGAGAGGGGCCTTCTTTGTCAGGCAGTTCTCGTTGACAGGCGGGACAAAGCAACATGAGTTGAGTGCGGGTTGGCAAGAACACACGAGACTTGTTCCGTATGCAGATGTCACTGCATTTGATTCTTCTTCTGGGGTAGATTGGCGTGAGATCATGAGTTGGTATCTTATTGATGGTACGATCTTCTTAGTCAAGAGCATAGCGGAGCAGGGACCCTTAGACATGGCAGATGCTACCATTTCCAGTTGGCAGTGGGACACGGGTTTACAGCTCTTCAGTATTCCATTTCAACCTCATGAGCACAAGATTAGCATTGGATTGAGTCAGGAGTTGGACTGGAAGGAGGTGATGAGTTGGTATCCTATTGATGGAGTATCGTTTTTAGTCTTCGGTACATTTCAACAGGAGCACTTGGACGAGAGAGATGTTGCATGTTCCATTGGGCCATGGATTGTGGACTGATAGTCCATTAGTTTTTAAGTAGCACTAGCCTGACATCCGCAAATCAGGATTGACCTCGACCTAGGCTAGAGGTTGGATTGGAGAGAGTGGCTGAGTTGGTCTTCGCTTCATGGGGCGACAACTATAGTTAGGGATAGTGCGTAATCCATGCCATGGGATTCGGGCGATGATTGGCCATGGTGGCATTGGGATCCGGGAGGATTGATTGATGATAGGTGCGGTGAGAGATCAGTTTGGGATCCCGACATTGAGGGGTCTGTTCCAGATGGCTTGACACAGGAGCATAGCACAACCCAGGGGTTTGTATGGGATCCGAGCATTGGGTCTCAGTTGCATCGGTCCAACAGGGTGGCCCACATATTTGGATTCCTTGAGGGCAAGCAATTTTGGGGCGAAAGGTCTCTAATATTCCTTTTTTTGGTGTTCCTTATGACAGGGTTAGGATGGACTTCCAGAGATGGGAGCAGACAGGTCACACGTATAGGTTGGGGTCATCAACGGGCGCAAGGGCTTTTTGGAGGAGTTTTGAGGAGTTTTTATGAGGAATGGTGGCATTCGCTTGAAATATTTCATCAATCGCACAGTTTGCCTTTCGTTCCAGTGCATTCCGACAACTTTCAGAAAACCGAGTTATTTTTGGGCTTAACTCAATTAATTACGCTGAAGGTGTCATTCCGAGAGGAATATCTAATAGAACACCTTAGTGTAATAGCTCATTGGAACTAGAACAAAAATACCTACATGATGGGATGGTTGGACACGAGTTTCAGTGTCCTGAGGAGACATGGTAGCCTATTTACACTTTCATGCATTAAAAAGGAATATTTTAGTTGGAAAATAAGAGGGAAAAGTGCTCCATGATTAAAATAATAATAAAATAGAAGGCTCTAGAGGGGTCCATGAGATCTATAAAAGAAGAGGAGGAGGCCATTGCGGAATATCTTGGATTTGATATCTTTTCTTGTATGTGAGGTTGAGAACCCGGTTTTCTTCTCCATTGGTAGCTCCAAAATGGAAACCCTTGTGTATGTTTTTGAGTGTTAAACGAAAACCCAACTCTCTTTGAGGAGACTTCATTAAGAAGTTTCTCATAGCTTTAAGGGATTGGAGTGAGGATCATTCAGATCCTCAATTAGTGCTTCATTGTCTTTTGTTGATTCAGTGGCCACTGTTGTTGGAGGGAGAGTGCAACTGTTCAATTTTGGAGGCTAGTGTAGTGCAACAAATTATATTGGAGGCCAATTTTCCATCTCAGCTATTTTGGGTCAGATATGCATGTAACCCCAGTTTTCCATTTATAATAAAAACTGAGATTCTTCCTGTTCAATGTGTTAATGGATTGCAGTGTTCTATTAGTTTTTATTTTACATGGCAATCTTCGGTTAAATAAATGTTAATTTTACGATAAAATTTTGGGTTATGTTATTTCCTGCAAATTTAGGCATAATATCTCATTCAGGATATTACAAAATGTCAAGCTCCAGTGTGTTGTCGTACACAATAAGGGCTCCAAGAAGCTACACAAGATGTGTCCATAGTCCTTGATCACAAGCCTATATGGACTATTATTACTTCTCACAAGTCATGTGCGCCATTGGGTTGAATCCCCTTGCATGAGGATTGGCACAACCTAGGAGTTCCTGAGCTAGCTTCAAACCTTCATACAAGATTCCAAGCTACCCTATGCTATCTAGGCCATGATGGCCTCGTCCAAGATTCCCTATGCTCCTCCTAAGTAGGGTATTCTCCAAGCAAGTGAACCTTTCCATGTGGTCATCATCAAGGATGTTCCCCAAGTTGTCTAGAGAACTCCAACCCCCAACAAAGAATGCCAAGCAAACATGAAGGATGTTCAAACTCAAATCTACACTAGAGGAAAGCATTGACTCCAGGACTTGTAGCACAAAAATGATGTGATAAGTTATAACTAATAGGAAAATCAAACCATTGGTTACTAGCTAATTGCCTCTTTGTTTCGATTGGTTCTTTTCCTATGTTAGGGGGGTCGCTAGTTTGTCATGTGCTGAAAATGATTTAAAAAACTCCAAATCAGCGAGAGAAATAAGCATAATATGGATCCTTGTCATGCGTTCAAAAACCCAATGATAATAATGATTGATAGTTGAAAGTAAATGCGAGCATTTGAATCTTTAATTAGAAAAATATGAAAGAAGCAGAGAATAAAATGCACCCTTAGTGACCTATTATTGAAATTTGGTAGCTTCGGGATCAATTTGCATTGGGAATCCTTTTGCCCCAATCAAGACTTTAATTGGTCAAAGAAAAATATTAAGAACGAAATTTGAATTTAAATTTCCCTCCAAATGATTATGTCAGCAAAATTTAAATTATGCGCAAGGCGACTTGCTCTAAAGGAAACGACTTTTTGATCAACTATATAAAGGCATCTATTCCTCTTGCTATTGACATGGGAATTGTGGACTTAAGAGGCTATGGTTTTGTGGTTCGTGGCACATCTCTTGCCTGATGGTTCATTGAGCATTAGTTTGTTGACTTTCGCCCGGTCTTGGCATCGCTATACAGTCATCGCATGACATTATAGTCCTGGCATTGTATTGACCTTTCATCTTGATTGGATAATGAAATGACTTGCACCTATTTTAAGGTTTTGAGTCTCGATAATGGATTTGTGACTCTTGTTGATTCTTATGCATCTCGCGCTCTTACATGAACACATTATTGATTCGCCTACTTAGTCTCTGACTCACATCGATAGCGAAAAGATCTCGCACTATATCTTTGTAATTGCACAAGGATTTCACTCAGGTCTCTCGCATATTTATGGCAACCCGACTCTCTCTTATCTATTGCACTACATCACTCTCTTATCAACCAGACTCTCACATTACTGTATTCATGGCAGTGTATTGATCCTATGGCAACTAGACTCTCTCTTATCTATTACACCAGATCACTCTCTTATCAACCAGACTCTCACATCACTGTATTCATGGCAGTGTATTGATCCTCCGTGATATATAAATTGATCTTTCTGCGAGCTTGATTGGTATCGATCCTCAGTAGTCTTAGCCAAGGGTACTTGGGAGCGGGGAGGGGGAGCAGCAGCGCCATTTTCAAAAGCTCCCGGTTTGGAGCATTTCGGGGAGCATTTTTTTTTTAAATATATATATTTTTTATATTTTGATGCATATATGTCAACAAAAGCATGTAGAATGATGAATTAGACATAAAAAACATAAAAACATAGATTGAATCATATAACATCAATCATCTAGAAGTTATAATCTTTATCAACCACGCCCACAAGTTGGAAACATACAACATATTGACTCTTGAGTCTCGCGAATCATCAATTTGAAGATTTCAAGCTTTCAAAATTCAATATATAACATTTATCATCATTGGATTCAAATTTCAATATATAGCATTTATCATCATTGATATATATCATAATTTATTTATCATCATTGATTCATTGATTTCAAAATTCAATATATAACATTTATCATCGTTGATTCATTGATTTCAAATTTCAATATATAACATTTATCATCATTGATATATATCATTTATCATCATTGATTCATTGATTTCAAAATTCAATATATAACATTTATCATCATTGATTCATTGATCACCATATAACTTTCATGAAGCATCATATTCATAATTCATAATCACTTATAAACTTATAAATGCCAACTTCAAAGTTTCACCTTTCAAATTCAAACTTCAAACTTAAATTGTCATTAAATATGAAAGAGTCAAGTTTCAATGGTGAAACTGAAGATAGCACAGGCACAAAGGTTTTACAATAAGACTGCACCACTGTTTCGAGTCACGACAGGTCCGAAGTTAAGATAGCACGGGTCTGTGGAGTGATCCGAGCTACAACAAGGGATTCCAAGCTGCTGTGTATGTGCACCAAGCCACAAAAACAGATCCAAGTAGAAACAGGTCTGAAATATGAAGTGGTCTGAAACTATTACAGTGGATAAGCTGCCTGGAGGTGTCAAATATCTGATTTAAAACTCAGAAACATTCATCCGTAGACCCTTTCTCCTTAATTTATGCTTCCTTTCTTTTAAGTTCATGAGTTGTGAACTGTAATACTCTTCTCTATGTATAACCACCGAATTGAGTATTACGGGGAGGGCGTAATGTGAGAGACGGGGAGGGTGTAATGCGTTGACTGTTTTTTAAAAAAAAATTTATGTGAGAGTGTTGGGCTGTGAGGGGGTGGGTTGAATTGAGAAATCCATAGGGAAGGGAAACAGAGTGAGTGGGCGTGAGCGTAACATATGAGCTTTGAGAGGGAATTGCGTTGGAGAAGTAAATCTGCAAATTATTATTTTTTTAAACCGAGGTTGCTGTCCGCAAACACTTAGTAAAAAAATCTGCAATTTGAAATTCTTGAAATTCCTTAATTCTGGGTGATCACACAGATCCCGAAGAGCAACCGCTTCGATACCAATGGAGTGTAAAAACTCTGGTAAACTTGATAAATATATATTATTAATGATGAAGATAAGAGATGATTACAATGAGAGATCGCCTAGGCTTTAAATATAGCCTCAAGGTGTCCCTTGGTGAAGAGGCATGATCTTTGATCATGCCCTTTCAGTTAATAAAACCTAATATAACTATATCTAATTAATAATTAATAAAATATTCATAACAAACAGTTATAAAAGATAAAAACTACTAGAAAATAGAAAAGACTAGTAAACAACAAATCTATTTTATCTATTGGCTGGCCGCTTGCCACGCCCACGAGAAATGTCTAATTTGCGAGAACCACGAGGCAATGGTGGTCTTCTAGTACTCTCAGGAGTACCACGTCCACGACCATGACTAGAAGGCGGAGGGCAATGTGAGGATGTAGGTGGAGGCTGAATCTGCAAAGGAACAATAGTTGGATATCGAGCACTGGCACTGGCACCCGCACTGCTACTGGATGGTGGGACTGGACCTGTGTGTGGTGGTGGCATGGCTGTTGATGCTTCATCATCATCCCTCAAAAGTTCTGCTTCCAATTCTTCCATATGTACAATGTCATCCTCTAGATTATCAACCTCTGGGTTGTTGTCCCAAACTTTATATGATTGATCCTCATATGCCCGATCATAGTAATGACTCAACAACCTCAAGTTGTAATGCACATAAACCAAGCTTTCAGCTCGGTTTTCATTCAGTTTGTTTCTTCTCACATTATGTATGAAGCTGTAGGTGCTCCAAGCCTCCAACACCTCTCTGCAGAAAAAGTATTCACAACTTGTGAGAGAACGTTTTTTGCCAACTTTGGCAAAAGTCCCATGCTGCCATATGCTTGCCACCATGTGAGAGCATCAAATCTGTCTCTGTCTTCCATCGCATGGAAAGAACCAAAGTTACCAGTGCAACTGAAGTAGTTGCCTAATTCAAGGCGAAATGCAGCACACTCCTCCCTGTCGGGGACCAACTTGTCTAATGCCTTCATGTATCCTTGTTGTACCTCTGGATCTGTGTGAGGTTTGATCCTAACCCCACCTCTAGGTGCAGGTTGGTCCAACCAAGATGGAGAGTAGTGTTTTGGCATAAGGATATATGCTAAGGCATGTAGTGCAACATTGAGTTTATTCCACCGTACACACACACAGTCGTGAATCATTGCATACAAGTTGGGATCATTATCCTTAACAACATCTTTTATTTCGCCCAACATGCTATCCATCTGCTCATAGACCTCCCCAATCACTGGTTTATCTGTATCTGAAAAACGAATCATGTGATAAATGGGCTTGGTGAAGTTCGAAATTTCCCTCACACGTGCCCAAAACAAAGGGTCAAGGGTAGTCTCCTCCACATGTTCAAAACCTTGCCTGTCAACTATTGTCGCTGCCCTGTCCTTTAATACCTGCCAGTGTGGGCTTGATACCATTGCAACCAATGACTATCTTACCTTCAAAAGGCGCCTAAAGGTGAGGTAATAGCTAGCAAATCTAGTCTTTGCTATCTTCAACAACTCCAATTTGGAGTGAGTACGGAAAAGCCCATGGGTATTGCTATGATTTGTAATAAATTTTATCATTTTTTTACCTCTCTTGTACAAATCACCGAACCATTTGAATTGAGGTTGTTTGTTTTTAATGATATCATGCATCAAAAAGTTCATTGTGTGAACCAGACACCCAGACCAAAATATGTTGGGGTATTTATCCTCAATAATTGCTCCTGCTGCCTCACAGTTAGCAGCATTATCAATGATGACTTGGATGACATTGTATGGCCCAGTATTTTCAATTATTTCAAGTAATGGTTCTGCAATGTTAATGCCGATCTTGAATTTGTCTGAATAATCATATGCTGAAAGGAATATTGCACCACTAACCGACACAGCCAGAACACTTATCAATGGCTTTCCTTTTACATTGGTCCATCCATCAGATACAATGGATACCCCATGCTCATTCCAAGAATTTGTCATTCTAGCCAAAGAATTGTTTATTTTAGCTCTTTCATGATCAAGTCCCACAGTTCTGGCCTTGTCATACCCAGGGCTCCTGTATCCTTTGGGGGCATCATTAATGGCAGAAACCATTTCATGCCAATAAGGTGAGCGAAGAACATTGAATGGCACCCCACATGCATATAGAAATCGGAAATTTTTTGAATCCACATCATTCCTACACCCTTCGTCAAGGAAATCGGATATGGTTCTACGCCTTAAGGAGATGTTTGGTCTAGGTGTGCCTCCATATCCACTGCCATGGGTGGAAGTTGATGGACTTGTTTGTCCATGATGTGATGGACCTGATGGTGTATAAGAATCAATGAAACACCTAGATCTTTTAGATCTCTGTAGGGTAGCCTCCTCTTCCTTTCTATATTTCTCTCTGTGTGTTGCTGGCACACTTACACAAATTTTGATTCCTAGATTTTTGTCTCCATCCCCTGGCATTTTCCCACAAAGGTGCCTTCTGGCACGGGTGTATGAACCTGTGTATTCTTTATTGCAATGGGGGCAAAGAAATTTAGTGGTTCCACCACCTTTCCCTCCTTCCTGCCTTTGAACATATTTCCACAAAGGTGTTTGACTTTGGTCTTGTCTAGTTGGGGTATCTGTGGCCTCATGTTCTCCACTCTTCCCTTCCTCCTCAGCGTACTCCTCCTCTTCAGGATTTTCATCAAAAACACTATAGGCCACTTCTTCATCCTCCTCTTCTCTAATGAGCCTCTTTCTTCTACTATCCAACACCATTATTACAAAGAAAGGAACCAACATGAAGAAAATCCCTAGCCATATAGCCATGATGTTTCAAGTTTCTAGCCTGCAAAAAAAATGAAGGAATGCCAAATGGGAATGGGAAATGCAACATAGGAAAAGAACAATGCAATTTTTCACTTTTCAACATACTAGAATGCAACATTGAGAAAAAAAAGCAAGTTTTCATTTTTGAACAATTTAAAAACAATTCCTAGAACATAAAAAACTAGATTAGAAGACGTACCTCTTTCTTGCAATCCTCCTCTTGCTTGCAAACTTGCTCTCTCCTTGGCACTTCCGCTTTCCAACTCTCCAAATCGCTCTGCTCCTCTTGCTCCTCTTGCTCCTCTTTTCTCTCTCACTCTCAACTAAAACGATAAAAACAAAATGAGGGGGGTGGGCTTTTTATTTACCCAACCCCCCTCCCTCCTTTCCAAAAAAAAATCAAAATTTGACGCCAATTTTTTTTCTACTTGCTGAAGAGCGTTTTTCATGTCGGGGAGCGTTCTCTCCCGAACGCTCCTTGACCACTTCCCGCATTAAAAAAACGCTCCTGAAGCGTTTTTTTAATGGGGGAAGCGCTCAGGGAGCGTTCGCTCCCGAGCGCTCCCTGAAACGCTCCCGAAAAGACAGGGAGCGTTTTTTAGGCTCGGAAGCGCGCTCCCGAAAACGCTTCCCGAAAACGCTTCCCTCAGGAAGCGTTTTCGGGAGCGCGCTTCTGAGCGCTCCCAAAAAGCTCCCGAACGGAGCGCGTTTTGGGAGCAAGATTTTTTTTGGGGGGGGGGGAGAAGCTTCCCCACAACCCTGGTCTTAGCACTGTGGCATATATATATATTTCTCTAGCTCTATAGATTCATCACAGTGGCCTCGATGGCTCTAACTCAAATATGTAATATGGCTTGGTCTCAAAAATAGACTCGGTATGCTCTCAGTTTGATCTTGCTCCAATAGAATGATAAGTATGCCCTCACGCAGTGATCTGGTTTACGCAACACAATAATTTGGTTTGTATGGATGACATCGATATGCTTAGTTTCTCTGCATTGTAAGAATGGTATTGATGCACAATTTTTCCGAGTGAAATGTATGACACCCTTAACATTATAGTCCTATGGTCTTGACATCGCACTAATGTGTTTGGTTCCTGTTACACACAACATCGTGGGTGATATTCCTAGGAGAAGTTTTTTTCTCCATGATGGTCCTTAGTCGACATCCAACAACCCCTTGCAACCATCAACTAGCTCGTTATGCCATGTCTTCGCCGCCTGTGCCAGCCATGTAGTCCCTCACCCATTTGTATTGATCATATGTTTGAAGGTGTGCCTCCTATACCCAAAGTTATGTCTTGTCATTTGGTAATTTAGTCATTGGGTTTACTTATCATGGACACTCCTGGGCGTGGATTAATGGGGGGATTCGACGGAAAGAGTGGGCCCAGTTTGTGCTTTTGTCCCCTTGACCTATTTTGGAAGTTACCCTTGGATTTTAGTCCCGTGGGATCTCATTTACTGCCCATTTGGTTTGAGGGTGGTGCTACATGGGAAACCTCGACTTTGTTTGCATGGTCTCGCTCCCTTATCCACATATACCATTCCCCTTCCATTCACTATACCGCCATTCATCATCTCTCCCACCTAGGTCCACATTTCCTCACTAGGTGCACATAGGGTTAGCCTCCCCATTCCCTTACCCCCACCTTTGATCAGGCTAGGAACGATGCCTCGGAGGTTGAAGCAGCTGAAAGAAAAGTAAAAGTATAAATGGCCACATTCAACAAGAAAATGTACCACAAGATCCAAAAGATGGTCAGGACAAACATAATTAGCATGTGGGCAATAGCCAATGCGTGAGCTCTACCCCATACCCATGGCCATCACCCTGGTTCCATAGGTCCTAGATGAGCCTCCTTTATTATTCAGGAATCCATGATTGTCCCAACCCCTAGAGGGCAATGAATCGCCCTACCAGAAAGGGGGTAATCACTGCTATATCTTACACATCATGCTCTTATCCTTTGAGCCCCAAGCAGTTAATCAAAGAAAAATCATAAAAGGCAAAAGGTATATAAAGATGGGTGGAGAAAAATCAAGGCCAAGGCACCTCATGCACCGTGATTTCTCCCTCCTACACATTATATACATAGGTGTGGGGTTCCCTTTTTCTAGCTACCCTTGTGCCCGGATATGTGACCCAGGATTGCCCCTTTCATTCCCTATTCCGTTTCACCTCTTTATCACATGCCACCACCATTTGAGGGATGTACCTTGGACATACTATCCCCTCTAAAGGTAGGAACCACCTAATAAAGTACTTGGCTAGCCCCCTTTGGAGCTTGGAGACATTGGCACATGCCAAAGCCCATTATGGAAGGGCATGCCATTATGAAGTGTCCACTTGTTGTCCATGATTTGTAAGCTCTTTACCCGATTACTTTAATGACTTGTTGTCCTGGAAGGCTAGGGGACGCATTGTATCTTATGCAGGACAGCAGATGGTGTCCAATTTGGGTTTGGTCTCCCTATACGGGGTCCTAACCCTCTAGAGGGATGCATTGGCACATATAGGGTGTGCGTAGAGAGCCATGGGCCTCCACCATAATAGACAACATTCCATGGATTGCCAGAGATTGCTCGAGATCCACCTTTTGGACGAGGAAGATGTATCTTGTACACTATGCCCAGATGGCCCCACAGTTGCACCACACACTTCCCAGGTATCCCAAGATTTGTACGTTGACATGACATCATTTATTCCATCATCTAAGCTCTTACAAATGGTCTACATGCATCTTTGACTCATTTGGAGACCCATGAGGTCATTGGTGTGCTCCCACACCCATTAGGAGCTCCACAAGTTTATAGTTTGGAGAACAAGGGGCCGCCCCCTTGTCCATCACTTTGGAGGATCCTATTCATCATTATGGCTCTTATGGACCTCATCAACCCTCTTGGAGGGCCACGACATGCATCTATTGTTATTTGACCTCTTGAGAGGCTTATTATTTTATTTGTGAGCTAATTTGGTGGGCTTGTCACCAAAAGTTAGTTAATTTGAACATTATTTTATTTTAGGGGCTAATGTAGGCCCGTTAGGTAATTCAAACTCCTAATAAGTGTATAAATAGGAGTTGGTTGGATTCATTTTGTATCATCACTTGACTTGAATCATTCTTTCATTAAAGAACTTCACACTTTTTCTTTGTTGGATATTCTTGGATAATGGATGAATTTTGATGTATGGATTGGGTTCTTCTTGTCTTGGAGTTTCTTTGCAAATATGTTGAGGGTTGGATATATTCTCTTACATGTAAGTGCAATTTTAATGTTACTTTCTTTTATTTTGTTGCATACATTAGTTATGATATGTTCTCTATTTTAGGGCTAATCATTGCATGCATTTACAACATCAATGTGGAATTATGTTTCTATTTAGCTTATCTCCATTTATGGGTCATGTATGATCAATGAATTGTCCTAGAGATCGAGTTATCTCAATAAGCCTCTTCCATTTGTAACGAAGTATAAACACTTTTAAGGTCACTTTTCTTCTCCTACCCTTAACATTGGACAAAGTCGACTTTGAGATCCTCCATGAACAAGAAACGAAGTCCATCATCATAATTCTCCTTGACTCCATATCCCCAAGAGGAATTAGGCATTGATCCATCAAAAGGTGGTCATTTAAACTATATTCTTTCACCTTTTCCTCCCTCTTGTAGGTCTAGCCATGCAGGGCCACCTATGGCATCAATTTCTAGACAAAATAGCACTAGAAAAGGTTTGATCTTGTAGGCCCTACTGAGCTGGTGTGTCCTCAAGGTCTCCTCCGAATTTGAAAAGGTTTCGTTAGTGGGATTGCGAGATATCCCAAGCCCTAGGTCTAAGATCAAACTTTTCCTTGGTGTTCCCAAGGACAGTACCTCATAGGATCAATATGTCAATGACAATACCCTTGGTGACCTCATGTTAGCTCTCCCATGTGAAGTTTCATCCCTCGCAAAGGTGATAGTTAGGGTGTTGATGCTAGGACATCAAAATATCCTTACTCCTTTGCGAAAATAAATCAATTTTAAGAGCCCATAGACTCCATTGACCCTAGGATCAGGCACCGACCTTCATTGTAGGCGATCAATTTAACTTTTTATCCATAATTTTTCTCTTTCTCTTTCTTGCCCTAATTCGACCCTTTTAAGGTCATGCGTCCAAGTCAGGGCTTGGTGCGAACTCCCAGGCAAGAGGAATTTTGGTTGTTGGAAAGTCTAAATATCAACGGTAGGGTGATTGCCACAAAATCAACAACTTTGGTAGGAATTCATTCCAATTTTATCCATAAATTTCCTTTCCCTAAGGTAAACCCTAGCTAGGTTTATCTTCAACTTGGGATTTTTGAGGTTTCATATGCCTTGTTCTTGCTGAAACACATTGTTGGAAACCCTTTTTCCTTGCCTTGATTTTTGGCCATCCCAACACTCAACCTACTAATCAAGCCCTAGGTCTTGTGCCTCATAAATTCAATCTCTCTTGGAAAAGTGATTTGCCTCCATTTGGTTATTGGAACCTTGTACTTAAGTTGAGATTTTCCCTTAGAAGCTTATTGGTCATCATATACCTTTATACTTAGAATATCCATCATAGGTAACCTCATACCGGGACTCCTACCATTGGTGAAAGTCCATAAATAGCAGGGTGTTTTGTCACTTGGTCTAGTATTATCCATTTAGGGTGCCCCTCTCCAAGGCTTGCTAGATTTTGTGGCAACACAACCATTGTGCTTTGTTAGACAAGACTCCATGCCCAATGGAAAGGCCTTCGGTTTGAAAGGTTTATAGATTTTAAATTCCATTCTTCTTCCTTTTATCCTTAACCCTGTTATCCTATTTGTTATCATTTAAATTTGGCCACTAAGCTTAATATAGTGGGCTTTTGCGTAGTGATAGTAATAATCCAGTTGTTATCAATAGTTGACAGATCCCCCTCTAACCCAAGGGCTAGCCTCTGGTCAAAAATTGGTTTAATGATACCTTGACATAGTTCCTAAACAACCAGGAACATCTCAAGGAGCAACACAAGGGTTGAATGTATGCCCTATCCTCCAATTCTCATGAAGCGGCCCCAAACATGTTGTAAACAATTTTGGAGTAACTTGAAAGCTAACAGGTGGAAGTCTTGAAGACATGATGAAAGATGGAATGCTAGAGGCATTGGATGTATCCAAGTCAGTCACTGCTATGGCAAAATAATTGATGGATGTTGACTTGCTAAGGTACATGGGTTCGAGGTTGTGGATGAAGATGAGGACACGCATGGTTATAGGGATGACACATTTTGAATTAAGGGATGTGGGTTTGTCATGGCCATATATATATATATATATATATATATATATATATATATATCGTGGGTTTGTCATGGCCATCTATATATATATATATATATATATATATATGGATTTTTTATAGAAAAAAAAATAATATATGGAATTTTGTAAATCAACAATGTTCATAGTATCTTTCTTAGCAAGTAACAACAAGAACATGCATAATCAGGATATCTATAATCACATTCAAAAATCTCATTATTCATCCAACATTGGGTCATTGGATTGAACAATCATACAATGATTAGAAAAACATAAAGCAATAAACTTGATCATTCAATCATTATCATTTGAAAACTATGGTTTTCATTAATAGGCCGCAAATCGTAGACCGAGTGCATATGCCATATGACATACAAAATGTGTTGATGAGAGCTTCTGGAATCCCATGTATTCTTATTTCGGGTGAACACTTCACCCATCTTCAGGAGCAAAAGCTTGATATGTGATGGGAAGAGTGCTAGACCATATTATATAGGGTGGAGGAAAGAACTAGCTGTTAGCTAGGGGGAAGAGTAAACGTGAGTTAAGAGAGAGATGAATGAGATTAGCCGCTTGGAGAAACTGGTTTTTTTATTTTAAATAAGGTAAATTAGTCAAAGAGAAGGAAATTAGTTAGATGAGATTATAAAATTAAATTAATTAAATTCGTAAAAATTATTAAAAATAATTGAAATTATTAAATTAAATTAAAAATTATTAAAATTAAATTAATAAATTAAAATAAATTAAAAGTAATTAAAGTAATATTCCCAATTAGTCCTAAGTTAATGGGAATATTCATTTTTGTTTTATTTCTTTGTTTAAAGAATAAAAGAGCAATGGAGGTTCATAAAAGTCCTTGATAAAGAATAAATCAATGCCAAATGTAAAAAGGCTAAATCTTGGCTGTTTTAACAAGCGCCTTTAGGTATGAAAGGGGCTGGATATTTTGACTGTGTCAACCTTGACCAGATCTACAATGCTGTCTTGGAGGAGTGGCCATCAATGAGGCACAACTCAGTTTTAGATGGAGTTGCTTTGTGTGAAAGGAGTGTTTTCATTGAAGGTGGTTTAGGGTTTGCAAGCTCTCAACTTATAAAAGGAAGTGGATGGCAGCGTGAGAGGGTTGTTGATGATGATCAGATTTTTGAATATATTGTTTGTTTAGACATATATCATTCTCTTTCTGTTTAGCTGAGAATAGTGCTGTTTAGCACTGGGTGTTCCTGATCGGGAATCCCCCCTCTTCCCATTGAGTATCTCTTGGGAGAGTCTTGTATTGCATAGTCCACTATCTGGCTTGAGGCCAAGCTTCTTCTTCCAACTACAACGCATATCCCGTTGAGGGTTTGGTTATCTTTGAAAGTTGCAGCAAGTGGAGGCTAGATCTACTCAGATCTAGACCATTTCAGTGCTCCTTTTTAGTGGGGAAGGCTTCTATCCCATTGGCAAGAGAGTATTGGATGATTGGAGCTTCATTTTCTGATCTTGGCATGTGGCCAATCATGTTCTAAACCCTACAATGCAGTATTGCTTCCAGAACTACGTTATTCCTGTAGGTGCTGTTGCAAGGTGTTTTGGCACATCATTTGGAGAGCTGGTTTTCAAGGGTTGGGGTTCTGCCCTTCACTTTGAAGATCCATTGAAGAAGGATCTATGTATTGTTCATATCAGATTTGATCTGCATATTTCTAAGTATTTTTGAATCACTGAATATTGTTGCAGATCTGCAACTTTGATCTTAGATCTATTGCTTGTACATGGTGTTTTTCTCAAAACCCCAAGGGGTATTGATAGAAGAGCCTCTATAGTGTATGGATCTGTTGTAGATCTAACTTTTCATACACTTATATGCTCTAGATCTGAAATGTAATCAACAGCTGTTGTAGCCGAATAAAATAATGATGTCAAGCTCTTTTTAGTCTATGTATATGGTTGCAACACCTCTTTTTGAGGGTTTTCTTCTATTGGTGACTTGTATTTCCAGCTATGCATCTCATGGGCCTCATTGTACATCTATTTTGTTGCTGTAAATACATTTAGAAGGTCTCCTTATTGGCCTCGTGCTTGGTTTTAGATGATCAACGTTATTTCTCTGTATATTTGTCTTGTATTGCTACATTCCCCATTTGGGAATATTACATTTAACCAAATAAATTAGATGAATCAAATATATTTAATTATTTAAATGTTTAAATGAAAACTAGCTGTTTTTTTTTTTTTTTTTTTTAATGAAGTCGTTTGCTAATTGTATTCAAAAAAGAAAAGGGAGCCAGAGCTCCAAGGTTACAAGGAGAATTGCTTTTTTTGCAGTGGAGAAGATAACTGCTTTAAGCCTTACAACTCTTTTGATTCTGGCGTTCAATAGGAATAAAAATGCTGAAAATTTATATATGCGAACAAACTGATAAAGCAATAAAACATATTTGAAAGACATGCTGATAAACGAGAGGAGGATTAGTCAATGTTTATGTGACTCATTTGACCCGCAGTAGAGTTCTCCGGATTTTCTTCATTTCCCACTTTCCTTGTGTTATTGGAATCAACACTAGGATCATTGCGCTTTTGGAGCATATATTTTAATATTTGGATCGATTCATCAGCATGGGCACATTTGTTGGAGAGGTTATCAAACTGAGAATGGAGTGAAGACACCCTTGAGAGAGAAATTGCCATCGGCTGTGTGTCTGTCTTCAAGGGCTTTGACATCGTTCTTTAACTTAGCTTCAAGAGTTCTCTGGTGAGCACGTGTTCAAGCTCCGCCTGCAAATCCACATAGTGCAGGCAGTCTTTGTTCCTAGCCAGGCTATGAGTTAGAGAATAAGGATATCTATGAGAGCAATAGCGCCAACCTGCACAAAGAAGATCAAGACAAATCCAACCTGCACAAGAAATGTTAAGAGAAATAAAAAAGCGGCAGGGAGGGGAGAGTAAAGTATCGACCGCCCAGGGGAGGCTTAAAGGGGACTGTAGAGTATTTGAGAAGGCAGATCGAAGGCGAAAGGACTAGCAACTTGGAGATGTGCGATTTGGCTCTAAATCAGCGCTTTGAATATAGGAAAGGGGATGAAGAATGAGGCAAAGGAAATAGTGATATATAGAGGCGCAAGGGGCCTTCTTGCTGGGAATAGTCCGAGGTTGCAGAGTCACAGGACCAGAGTCACGAGCACATTCAGAAAAATCGGATATGGAAATCGGAATAAATCTGTCAGCAGCAGAGAACATGATTAAGGCAGAGGGGATGTGCATAAAGATTCGTTTCATTGAAGGAGGCTCGAAACTCGAGCACAAACATGGTTAGCAAATAGATCAGCTTCGTTTTTGTAAGACTGGAGGATGTGATATAATGAGGCATCTTTCATTTTGCTGAGAAGGATTCGACAGTGGCTGATGATTTGATCGAGGGCGATATTTGCCACAGGGCTATTATGCACCATTAGACTGATAATTATTGAGGAATCGCCCATAATGATGGCATTTTGAATATTGAGATTCTTGAGTTGACATAGTCCTTGATATAGAGCCAGAGCCTCAACTCTATTGTTGGATTGGACTCCCAAACTCCATTCAAAGGTAGTAAGGGTGATACTGCTATCATCTTTAATAATCCCTCCAGCTCCGGCAATCCCAGGATTGAATTTGGATGCACCATCAAAGAACAAAGTGGGTTTGCCTCTGTCCTTTATCCAATTGATGAAGTCGATCTCTTTGAGACAGATTTTCCAGGTGATATCAGATCTAAAGTGAGGCTTAGGTGCGGGAATCATCTGATTGTGTCTAGTCAAAAGATCTTGGAGAAAAATCTTTTCCTTTGTACAAAGATCATTCAGATCAATCCTGAAATTTCTTTTAGCAGTTATGATCTCCAAGGTTAGGCTCCAGATTTTTTGGCACGATTTTCTGTAGGAGGGCTTTTTATCCCTTAAAATTTGGGTATTCCTGGATAGCCAGATATTCCACAGCACTACAAGAGGGAGAGTATTCCAAACTCTTTTCGAAAGGTTGGTCTTCCTGTTTCTCCAAGGGAAGTTGAGTTTCCAAGATGATAGAAAATTAACAACGGAATTCAGAGTATTCCAGTTAGGGTGGAAGAAGTTGGAGAGCCCAATCCAACAGTGAGTGGGGAAGGGACATCGGATGAAGAGATGGGACATAGTTTCCTCTTCATTTTGACAATTTGGGTAGATTGAAGGCCCTATGATGCCTCTTTTTTTAAGGTTTTCTGCAGTTAAGACCTTGCCTTTCAGAAGAAGCCAAATAAAGAATTTTATTTTTGGAATTGCCTCCGACTTCCAAACCATCTTCCAGATGGTCCAAGTAGGGGAAGGAAAGAGGTCCTTGTAGAGATATTGATAGACTGACTTGATTGTGAGGACATTTCCGGAGGGATCCCATCTGAAGCCATCGATGCTATCTTTTGTAGTGGGTGCTGAGCCTTGAAGGTGTGATTGCAAATTTTTTAACTCGTCTTCAAGGTGTGAGGGGACTTTTGGGAATTTCCATCCAATCCACATTTGATTCTTAGCATCCCATTGAGAGAACTGACTCAGAAAATTGAGTCCCATATTACTGTAGAATTACAGAATGTTCTGTGATCCGGGCCTGTCCATGATGGGAGAATGTCCCATAATTCTATCCATACCAATATGGATGGTATTACCACCTTTTGGGACTTTAGACAGATTTTGAAGAAGGATAGGGATGGCTTTTTTACAGGAAGGCCAAATTTTGGAGCTTGATCTGTTAGGTATTTCATGATAAAGAAGCTGCTGCCGGTTGGAGTTTAAGTATTTGACTTCCAGAACTTGCTTCCACCAAGTCTGATTGCCGTTAATGAGTCTCCACAAAAGCTTGCCTCCAAAGGCTTGGTTCATGAGTTTGGGGGATCGAACACCAATGCCTCCATGTTCTTTATCTTGAATTACTTGATTCCATTTAACGAGATTGAACTTTTTTCTGTAATTCTTTCCACCCTGCCAAAAGAAATGCTTGATGAGGGCTTTGATTTTATTATGAACACTGGTTGGGGCCAGTAGAAGGGAGAAGTGATATAATGGAGGGGAGGAAAGCCCAGATTTGATAAGCGTGAGGCGACCTGCTAGGTTGAGCCAAGAGGATCCCCATTGCTGAACTTTCCTCTTCATTTTGTCAATTGTCACATTCCAGACTTCAGCCTTTAGAGGATTTGCACTGACTGGCATTCCTAAATAAGTGAAATGGTCCCAATTGAGCTTGCAAGGAACATCAAAAGTGTTGGCTATACTGTGTATAGTTTGATCAGAGACATTCCATCCATAAACACAGCTTTTGATGTGATTTATCAGACCTCCAGAGAATAGCATAAATTTATCTAAGACTCTTTTGAATTGCTGAGCAATGATGTTGGTAGCTCCCCCCATTAGCAAAGTGTCATCTACAAATTGGGAGTGGTTCATGTTTTTAACTCCATTGCCATATTTTATGCCCGTTATGAGGCCCACCCGTCTCATATGATCCAGAGCTCTGCTGAAGGATTTCGCCATAAGAATTAACAAATAGGGAGAAAGGGGGCATCCTTGCCTTAACCCTCTTGTGGATCGAAAGTAAGGTGCAGGTCTTCCATTGATAAGAGGGGAAATCCATGGTCCCGAGATGCAGGCTTTAATGAAGTCAAGAAAACTTTGGTCAAATCCCATTTTTTGAAGCACTGCAAAGAGAAAAGAGTGCCTCACCCTATCGAAGGCATTGGCAAGATCTAGCTTCAGAATGAAGCCTTTTTCATTTTGGGAAATGCTGGAATGGAGTGCTTCTTGAACAAGGAGGATAGAATCCGAAATTTGTCTTTCAGAGATGAATCCTCCTTGATTCTTAGAGATGATGGTATTCATATGAGGCTTGAGGCGAGTGGCTAGGATTTTCGTGATGATCTTGTAGGAAGAATTGCAGAGGGAAATGGGTCGGAATCTAGAAAAGGTAGAGGGGCGGTTTTCCTTAGGAATGAGAGCTAGGAAGGTTGAGTTAGTATATCCTCCCATTTTTTTTTTTTTTTTTCCGGTGGGCCCACTGAATCATTTTCATGAAGTCTTTTTTAATGAGATCCTAGTAAGTTCGATAGGAGGATATCGGAAAACCATCTGGACCCGGAGCCTTATCTGGGTGAAGAGTCCAAATAGCATTTTCAACCTCTTCTTCAGCTATTTCCTTATTAAGAGAGTGGTTTATCTCTTCAGTGATCAAGGTTGGAAGGTGTTGAAGCAACTCTGAATAATTTTCAGGCAAACTGGTCTCTGTGAGAAGCTCTTTAAAATGTGAAGTTGCAGCGTTTTTTATTTGTTCTTGATCTGTTTGAAGGTTCCCATGTGCATCACTTATAGACATCACGTTGTTTTTGGCTTGACGAACTGTGGTTTGCTTGTGGAAAAAAGCTGTATTCTTATCTCTCGCTTGAAGCCATAGATTCCGAGATTTTAAACGCCATTTCTCCTCTTCCTTCCTATTTATGCTATAAAGCTGCCAATATAATTCTTTTTCTTGATTAAGGTTTTCTTGGCTTGGTACTTGACGATCCATAGTGGCCTGCACATCCTTAAGTTTATCTTTAATTTCAATTTTTGCCTTTTCAGGTTCTTTGTAATGGTTTTTTGACCATTCTTTTAAAGCCTGTTTTACTTTGTTCATCTTGGTCTCCCAAATGAATACGGGAGAACCTTCAACATGTTGAATCCACTCACAACGCAAAATCTGATTTGCAGCCTGTGTATTGATCCAAAGAGGGAAATACTTGAAAGGAATGGGCCCAAGAGGGCGTTGCTCAGCAAGGGAGAGCGTGATTGGGTAATGATTGGAAGAGGAGAATGTAAGCACGCTAGCAGAGGCTGAAGAGAAGCAAGAAAGGAGTGAGACAACTATTAAAATTTGGTCCAGCCTTTCCATGATATTGCCTTTACCGATTCTCCTGTTACTCCATGTAAATCTGCGATTTTTTGGAGTTACGTCAACCAGTTCCTGTTCTTGCATTATTTTTTTAAGATGGCTTTTGAAGGGATCTATACCAAATGAGCCTCCCCTCTTTTCGTTCGCATGAAGGATGAGATTAAAATCCCCTCCCAAAATAACATTACTGTTGTCTTCATTGTTCATATCCTCCCTTAATGAATTCCAACAGGATTCTTTATCTCTGTAGTGATTTGGACTATACACATTATATATAATGATGTTTTGCTGATTTGTACTGTTTTCTAGAACAGTTTTGAGCCAATTTGGATTTACAGTGGTGTCTTTCAAATGCCAAGTGTTTGCTGTCTAGAGAGTAGCTAGACCTCCCAATGCACCTCTTGACTCTGACAAGGTTCCTTCATATTGTTTTTCAGTGCTTATTATTCTTTGCATATCTGCCTCACTTTGTTTTGTTTCCTGCAAGAGGATGATTTCAGGCTTTTCTTGGTTTTTTAGATCTCGTAGGGCTTTTGTTTTGGAGGGGTGCCTTAGACCCCTACTATTCCATGATAGTATTTTCGTGATTGTGTAAGGACAGTTCGAGGGGTTGCTTTCCCTCCCTGCTCCCTTTGTGCCACTTCTTTGTTATTCTGCCCCAATATATAGTTTTCTATGGGGTTCTGTGTGTCCAATGCTATATCCTTTTGTGCATTTTCATTTCGTTGCTGCTTTATGGATCTTCTTCCAGGTCCCTGCTTTTTATGAGATTCCAGAGAAGCCCCATGCTCTTTGGAAGCATTTCTGGTGATGCGAAGGGGGGTAGTGTCTTGGGAAGATGAAGGGAGATCTGGGATAAGAGGAGTGGGGAGGGGAGGGTCCTGGGGGGGGGGGGAGGCGAGAAAAGAGGAAGATCTTCATCAGGCAGGGATAAAGTAGAGAAGGGATTAGAGTTGTCCAACAGATTGGATATAGGGGTTGAAGAAGTTGAGGGGAGAGAATTTGGATCTGGAACCTTATCAGGGAGAGGTGGTACAACGGTTGGTTTAGATTGCGGAGCTGATTGCAGATTATTCTTTGCAGGCGAGTTAGATTTCTTTCTTTTAACAGGCTCCCAAGGCTGCTCTGAGTCCTGACTTTCAACATCTTTATTTTTTGAACAACGATTTGCAAAGTGGCCATATTCGTGACATACCTTGCATTTGAACGGGTTATGCTCGTAGTTGATCTGCTGGATGTGCGTCCAGTCGTCCACTTTTAACTTGATAGCTTCAGGGAGGCCTTTGCCCAAGTCCACCTCAAAGCAAATCCTGGCACAGGCTAGCATATTTTCTTTAGGCCCACTCCTGTCTATGAATTTTCCAATAGCGTTTCCAATAGTTCGGACAAAATCGTCTCCCCAACAGTGTAGAGGGAGGTGCGGGAGATGCACCCAAACCGGGACAACACTTGGCACGTTGAGCTCAGGGTCAAAATTAGGGGTCCATTTATTAAGATATAGGCCTCTAGTGTCCATAAAATAGGGCTCGTTTCTGAATATTAGATCTTTGTCTTCTTTAGATTCGAAGTGGAAGCTGAAGAACCCCTTTCCACAGAATCTGATCGAGATCTTACCAGCGATCTTATCGGACCAATTTCTTTCGATCCATCTCTGAACCGTCTTAGGGGAAGGCCAGAGGCTGTTGAACTGGCCTATCAGTCCTTTTTCTGCCAACGAGAGAGCTGCCATACGAGGCAAAGAGGGGGGAAGAACAACTTCTTGAAGACCGTCGAGCTTTTTAACAAATTTTGAGATTGTAGGATGAGGTTTCAGAGGTCCCAGAGAAGTGATTAGATCCGCAAAGGCGCGGGCCTGAGCCATGGCAGGGGTCATGACCAAAGGGGATTTCAGAGATCCCATGATGAAGTCGGAGCAGGGGCCCAAGACAGAGGTGTAGAAAAGAACATATGGAGGGCCCAAACGGTAGCCCAAGCACTCAAGATGAAGGCAGGCTTAGGGTAGGTGCCAGAAGCTGCAACGACACAGGGAAGCAGGGCAGGAGGCCTAGAGCACAGAGGCGTAGGGCAGGAGGCCCAAGCGCAGGGGCACGAGGGAAAAATTTAGGTCATCGGGGCGCCAACGCTGTTCCCTAGCTTTTGTTCCTTGCTGTTCCCAAGCACTGAAGACAGGCTCAGGGTAGGGGCCCAGAAGCTGCAACGGCACAGGGAAGCAGGGCAGGAGGCCCAGGTGCAGGGCCGCGAGGGAAAAAATTAGGTCATCGGGGCGCCATCACACCAACGCTCCATCTCATCCTTGCTATTCCCACCTCAAATACCATTCTAATTGAAAACTAGCTATTAGTGGCAAAAAATTATTGAAATAAATGTGAAAGTGAAAAGTAGAATAATTGAAATTATTAAGTTAATAAAAATTGAAACTAATGAATTAAAATGTGAGATTATTGAAATTATTAAATTAATAAAAATTGATACTATTGGATTAAAATAAATGTGAAATAATTGAAAATATTAAATTAATGAAATCATTAAAATTATTAAAGTTAAATAGTTGAAATTATTAAATTAAAATAAAATAAATGAATTTAACCAAATAAATAAATGAATCAAATAAATTTAATTTTTAAATGAAACTAGCCATCGGCTAGCAGGAAATTATTGAAATGGAATATATTTTTTTTAGTATAAAACAACAAAGAGTAATAAATTAAATTGATGGATTTTCAAGAAATAAATAAATTGAAATATTTTCACCA
This sequence comes from Pinus albicaulis, assembly GCA_034641835.2. NCBI lineage: Eukaryota > Viridiplantae > Streptophyta > Pinopsida > Pinales > Pinaceae > Pinus > Pinus albicaulis. The sequence continues at coordinate 679,561,711 of CM076572.1, read as the reverse complement.
AGATTAATAAAGATAGGACAAAACTTGTAAATAGGAAGTTAAGGAGAAATTAAGAATATTTATAGAAGGAGAATAAATGTTAAATAACTTAAAGAAGGTAAATAAATCTAGAACTTAATGATGGATAGATTAAAATTAAGGAAAGGCTAAGGATTTGCCGGAATCTAATTTAGAGGATAATCGCTTCGATGAAAGAAAATGGATGGTGGGTTTCCACGATTGACTAAGATGGTAACCATCATCTCTGTTAAAATTATTAGGATGTTTTTCAATCTCTAGGGCTTCTTGAATGACCTAGCTTGAATGGAATGGAACAGGGGCCAAGATTTTGGATTTGTCTAAGCAAATGAAGTGTTTGGTAGAATGGGAGTGCTCAGCTATGGCAGATTTAGAAACACGGTTGTGGATGTTGTTAGCCATGTGTTCTTTCAACCGAGTTTTCAAGGACCTTTCGGTTTGTCCCATGTAATACTTCCCACATGAGGAGGGGATCTCGTAGACTTTGAAAGTCAACATGGGGTAATTTCGGTCCTTGGCTGATCTGAAGAGCTGGCTGAGGGTTCTAGAGGTTTAAAGAAGTTTTTTATGTTCTTCTTGGCAAGGATCCTGGATAAGTGGTCATGCATGACTGGAAGGTAGCGGGAGCATTGGTTAGCCCAAAGGGCATCTTCAGAAACTCAAAGTGCCCATAGTGGCACCAGAAAGCTATCTTAGGGACATCCTTGCCCCTAACTCGTATCGGATGGTACCCTAACCTCATATCTATCTTGGAGAAGAACTTGGCTCCCCTCAACTCATCCATCAGCTCATCAATCCGCGGGATGGGGCGGAGGTTCTTCATCGTCTTTTTGTTCAAGGCCCTGTAATCAATACATATCCTCAATGTGCCATCCTTCTTCTTCACCAGGACAACTGATGAATCAAAAGGGCTCGAACTTGGCCGGATATATCCTCGGTTAGGGGGTTGTCTTGGTGGTATATCCCCGAAAACCGTGGAGTATCTATCAAGAATGGCCTGGATATTTGGGTGAGGTGGCTTTACTGCTCCACCAGCCTCTGAAACTCTCAACTCAACAACCCACTCTATATCCCCATGCCTCAAGTCATCCTCCATCCTGTGCACAGAAACTATCTGCTGTGGGTATGAGTGCATGCCCCTCAGCATCACTGGTTTACCATCTTTGTCTAGGAACTCCATCTCCAGTCTCTTTCAATCAATGGTGACCCTGCCAAGGGCGTAAAGCCACAACCACTGGACTCCCAACACTATGTTGGTTTTCTGAATGTCAACCACAAAGAAATGGTCAGTCATGGAGTAGCTCCCCATGGTCACTGTCAGCGCTGGAACATAGGTGGTGCACTGCATGGTCTTGTCTCTCGGCACAAGCACTGAGAACCTCTCGAAATCCTCTGTCTTGATACCCCTCCTACACAACATCTATGCATCAATGAAGTTGTGCGTGGCCCCACTGTCCACAAGCACTAAAACACACTGTCCCTGTACAACACCTCGGATCCTCAAGGTCAGGTACTTGGGTACCCCACGCAGTGATGCGAAGACATCTGATGGTGCAAATGTTGACCATCCTACTGCTGGTGGGGGCGGTGGTGGAGGTTCTTCCTCCCTGGGTGCTACGCTGTCCTCACCTCCCATCTCAAAGAATGCATCTTCATCCCCGTCAGTGTCTCAAAAGACCTTTATGTAGTATGCCTTCCCTCTGCACACCTGTGGCTTGGTGCCCATGGCTCCTGGCAAGTGAAACATATCTTCTTCCTCCAAAGATCTGTCCTGATCTCATCATCCAACTGCCCTCGACCTTGGTTATCCCTTGGTGGTCGGGCTCTCGTATCTCTTCCCCTCGGCTGGAAAACTGTCCTAGCTGTGTGGGTTTCTCGAGCTCTAGATAGAGCATCCTGCAGGTCTTTTGTTCTCCCCACTGCATCATGTAATTTAGTGGATCTGCTTGATCTCACTAACCTTCGAAGTGGTTCCGCTAAGCCCTCTACGAACATGTAAATCCTTTGGGATTCTAATAAGTCTGGAACCATCACCGATAGTCTCGAGAACTCCGAGATATAGGCCTTTGCATTCCCGGTCTGCTTGAGCTTTGTCAGCTCTCCAAAGTACTCTTCTGGATACTTCCTCTCAAACTGTTCCAACACCTTCCTGGTGAACTCATCATACGTTGTCATGCTTCCGTGCCCTAGTGTAGCCAACCCATGAAACCAACAGTCATGGGCTTTTCCTTCCAAGTGCAAGGTAGCAACCTTGATTTCCTCCATCTCAGTCATCTGATTTAGTTGGAAATGGATATCCAGCTTTTCCACCCATGCTTTTTCTTAGCCCTTTGAAACCCATCAAATGTCGGAAGGAATAGCCTACCCACGGTACACTGCAAGTCACTTCCCTGTGTGTACCCTCCTCTGGCCTGGCTTTTGGGTTTGTTGTTGTTCTTTAGCTGGAAAAACTCATTGAATGTAATGTCCCTTCTGAATTCTGGCCCATAAGATTGGTATTCTATGAAAAACTCGCCATAGTGAGCCTCATCTGGCTCCCACTGTCCTCATGTCCCAAAGGCTAGGAACATGGGAATAGTGGATCGTGGAGTGTAGGGTACCGTCGACAAAGTAGTGTGAAGGCTTGCCTGGTATTGTGAAGTGCTAGACCCTTCTCTAATCTGAAATTCCCCTTAAACATGCTTTCCCTTGCTGCCATTACTAAGCCTCTGGCCCATCTCCTCAATCCTCTTGGAGAGGTCTTGTACTGACTTCAGAAGAAGGTAAGAAAATTCCTTCTCCTCATTCCTCCCATCTTCTGTGTGCTCCATCTCTCTCTCTACAACCTCTAGAATGCTATCAACCTTATCTGGAGTGATTTCAAGCTTCCTTTCTTTGCTCCTGTATCTCTATCTCCAATAAGTCACGTTCTGTTTTCTCTCCGGTGTCATAGACTACGTTCTCCATAGGTTGAGCCAAGTCTATGAGCTCTGATACAACTGTAATATCCCAAATGGGAAAATGAGTGTAATATAAAGCAGCAATAGACTAAAATTACAACAAATAAAAATACACCATCAATACATGAAGAACTGAAGCCAAAAATTGAGTTGAGCCATTTTATTAATGTCGGGAATTGAGTACAAAAGAGGTGCTGGAATAGGTCCTCCTGGGCTTGCTCAAGGAAGGCTGAAATACTTCTCAACCCAAGCTGAAATGACTCTTTGCAACTAGCTGTGCATTGCTCTTGTGCTGCGCCGCTCTGCCCAAAAATGCTGTTGTTGGTTGAATTCGGATTGTTGTTTGGGCTGTTCAAGTGCTCAGAAAATTCTGGGATTTGGACAGCAGACTGTACTCAAAGAACCCACAAAACCCGTGAAGGAATTGTAGAATGCTTGAGTTCAGAAATTTGCCCCTGTTGGGCTTGATCCACTACGCAGCTGGCTGAAGCTCCTCTGCTGGATAAATGACTGCAATACTGCCTCTAATGCTGAGGAATTCGCCTGTTAGGAAGCCCTTAGCTTCCCCACCAAATCTCAGCTGCAAATGCTCCTCCTTCTCTCCTCTCGGAACAACTCTCTAACTGGACTGTGTCCCTATTGCGTAGTCACTGCGTCCTCTGCGCAGTCCCTAGAGTTGTAAAGCTATCCCTGCAAGTTTTTCTGTGAAACACTCCTCCAAAATGATTGATCTCCTCTCCTGACCAGACACTTGAAGTCCCCTGAGGTAGAGGTTGAGATCTTCGCCTGGAAATCTCGTGTGCTAAACAACACTGTAGACTTGGCAGCTGACACAAGCGTGCTATGTCAAAATGACTCTCAAAATATAAGTTGAATGAATGAGGAATGAGGCTGCCTTCTCTTCCTTTTTTCAATTGAGCCTCAACATTCCCCTTGGGCTCCACTATAGACTGCGCAGTCCCCTCATCTAGCCAATCACTGCATTGCCTCCATCGAGCCTCCCTCACGCTTGCACCTAAGGAGCTACCTCCAATTCGAGGGTTGGCCACATGGACCCCACTAAGGCCGCAATTTTTCCTTGTGAACTATAGGAATAGGCTGTAGCTTTTCCCCAATTATTATTTGTGGGTCCCCAACCCACCTTATTTCTGCCTAACATTAGAAATATCAAAATTTGTCAAAATTTAATATTCTAATTAGCAAGACTACTAATTAGGAATATTACAGGACTTTCTAAGCTATGAGATGAAGTGTGCTATGAATGTAGACTGAGTTCTTTTTCCTCTTTCATTCCAAATGGTTTCTTTTCGTTGAATGGATGAAACCATAAGTACTCCAAATCTTGTCACAAAGAGAAGACTTGTCTACCTACTTGAGTAATCATATGGAAAATGTGTCATTAGAGAAATCTCGAGGTAAAAATGGGTCTCAAAACCAAGGTTACTTGGGAGCGGGAGCAAAAATGGGGAGGGGGAGTGGGAGCGACATTTTCAGAAGCTCCCAGTCCAGGAGCGAATCAGGGAGCGAATTTTTATATAATATATATATTTTTATATTTTGATGCATATATGTCAACAAAAGCATGTAGAATGATGAATTAGATATAAAAAATCTAAAAACATAGATTGAACCATATAACATCAATCAACTAGAAGTTATAATCTTTATCAACCACATCCACAAGTTAGAAACATACAACATATTGAGTCTCATGATTCATCAATCTTAAAGTTTCAAGCTTTCAAAATTTGATATATAGCATTTATCATCATTGATCACCAAAGTTGTACTTGTAAGCTAAGTGTGACCATTAAAACAAAGAATATCTAACATGAAATGAAATGTTATAAAATGAAACGAAATGAAACAACTTTCAACTTTCATGAAGCATCATATTTATAATTCATTACCAATGAGTTATAAACTTATAACTGTCAACTTCAAAGTTCAAACTTAAATTGTCATATATTGTTTACAAAAAATATCATAATAAATATGAAAGAGTCAACAATTGTAAAAACTACTAGAAACTAGAAAAGACAAGTAAATCTATTATCTACTGCTTCCTCTTGCCGCCATGAGAAATGTCTAATTTTTGAGCAGGTTGTGGTACTGGTGGTCTTCTAGGAGTCTCCTACTGCATAGTCGCACGACCAAAACTAGAAGGCACATGCCCTCCATGTGAGGATGTAGGTGGAAGTGGCATCAACAAAGGAACAATAGTTGGAACTCGAACACTGGCATTGCTACTTGATGGTGGGGATGGCAGTGGCATGGCTGCTGTTGTTTCATCCTCATCTCTCAAAAGTTCTGCTTCCAATTGTTCTAGATGTATAGTGCCATCCTCCAAATTATCGTCCTCTGGGTTGCTGTCCCAAATTTTATATAATAGATCCTCATAAGCCCGATCACAATAATGACTCAACAACTTCAAGTTGTAGTGCACATAAACCAAACTTTCTGCTCGGTTTTCATTGAGTATGTGTCTTCTCACATTACGGATGAAGTTGTAGGTGCTCCAACACCTCTCTGCAAAAGAAGTATTTACAACCTATGAGAGAACTTTTTTTGCCAATTTTGGCAAAAGTCCTATGCCACCATATGCTTCCCACCTTGTGAGAGCATTAATTTGTCTTCATCTTCCATTGCATGCAAAGGACCAAACAAATTAGTGCAACTGAAGTATCTTCCTAATTCAAGACGCATATTAGCACACTCCTTGTTAGGGACCAACTTGTCTAATGCTTCCATATATCCTCTAGATACCTTTGGATTTGTATGGGGTTTGATCCTAACCCCACCCCCAGGTGCAGGTTGGCCCAACCAAGATGGAGAGTAGTATTTTGGCATAAGGGTATACGCCAAGGAATGTAGTGGAACATTAAGTTTATTCCACCGTGTACATATACAATCGTGAATCATTGAATACAAGTTGGGATCATTTTCTTAAACACCATCTTTTATTTGCCCCAACATGCTATCCATCTACTCATACATCTCCCCAATTACTGGTTTATCTGTATCTGCAAAACGAATGATGCTATAAATGGGCTTGGTGAAATTCAAAACTTCTCTCACACGTGCCCAAAATAGACCATCAAGAGTCGTCTCCTCCACCTGTTCAAAACCTTGCTTGTCAACTGTTGTTGGAGCCTTGTCCTTTAATACCTGCCAGTGTGGACTTGATACCATGCTAGCCAATGACTCTCTTACCTTCAAAAGGCGCCTGAAGGTGAGGTAATATCTAGCAAATCTAGTCTTTGAAACCTTTAACAACTCCAATCTTGAGTGACTGCGGAAAAGCCCATCGGTATTGCTATGATTTGTAATAAATTTTATCACTTTTTTTCTTCTCTTGTACAAATCACCAATCCATCTGTATTGAGGTTGTTTGTTTTTAATAATATCATGCATCAAAAGGTTCATTGTGTGAACCAAACACCCACACCAAAATATGTTGGGGTATTTATCCTTAATAATTTCTCTTGCTACCTTACAATTAGCAACATTATCAGTGATGACTTGGATGACATTGTATGGCCCAATACGTTCAATTGTTTCAAGTAATGGTTTTGCAATGTTGTTGCCGATCTTGAACTTTTCTGTGTACTCATATGATGAAAGGAAGTTTGCACCACTAATAGACACACCAAGGACACTTATCAATACAATGGACACAATCGACACAATAGACACCCCATGGTCATTCCAAGAATTTGTCATTTTAATGAAAGAACGAGTTATTTTTGCTTTTTCATGATCAAGTCCCACGGTTCTAGCCTTGTCATACCCAGGGCTCTTGTATCCTTTGGGGGCATCATTAATGGCAGAAACCATTTCATGCCAATAAGGTGAGCGAAGAGCATTGAATGGTACCCCACATACATAGAGAAACCGATAAATTTTTGAATCCACATCATTACTACACCCTTCGTCAAGGAAATCTGATATGGTTCTATGCCTTAAAGAGATGTTTGTTCTTGTGCCAGGTGTCCCTCCATATCCACTGCCATGGGCGGAGGTTGATGGACTTCTTTGTGCATGTTGTGATATTGAACTAGGTTCAAAGAAACCCTTTGATCTTCTAGATTTGTATTGGGATTCCTACTCTTCCCTTGTGTATTTGGCTCTATCTACTGCTGACACAATTACACAAGCTTTGATTCCTATTTGTTTATCTTCATCCCATGACCTTTTCCCACAAAGGTGCCTTCTGGCACAGGTGTATGAACTTGTGTATTGTTTATTGCAATGGTGGCATGTAAATTTAGTGGTTCCACCCCTTTTCCCTGTTTCAGGCCTAGTAACATATTTCCACAATGGGGTTTGGTCAGTTTTAGTTGGTGTGGCCTCAACATCTCCACTCTCTGCTTCCTCCTCACCAAGGCACTCCTCTCCAGGATTTTCATCATATCCACTATAACCCACTTCTTCATCCTCCTCTTCTTGAACAACCCTCTTTCTTCTACTCTCCAACACCATATTAACAAAAAAAGGAACCAACAACAAGAGAATACCAAGCCATATAGACAGGATGTTTCAAGTTTTTAGACTGCAAAAAAATGGAGGAATGCGAAATGGGAATGGGAAAGAGAGAAGAAAACATTTTCATTTTGCAAAAATTCAACATATAAAAAAAAAAAATTCTAGATTAGAGTGTAGATCCTACCTCTTTGGTCTTCAATCCCAAGCTCCAATATCCCTTGGAAGCTCTTCAATCTCCCTCCTCAACTCAAGCTCCAAGCTCTCCTTTCTCTTGCTCTCTCTTGCTCAAATGCTCAAATGATGAATAATGAGGGGGAGGAGGGCCTTTTATGTTCCCCCCCACCTCCCCTTTCCCTCCCTTTTTCCCCTGCTAGCCGCCCCTCTTTGCCCGCCAGCCTCGCAACCTTCATGCCATCGGGAGCAGTTTTTTTAAGGGGCGCGTGATCGCTCCCTGAAAACTAGGGAGCTTTTTTTCTGGTCAAGAGTGCACTCCTGAAAATCGCTCCCGACGGGAGTGAATTCAGGAGCGTGCTCCCTATGCACTCCCAAGGGGAGCGCGAATTGGGAGCGGGTTCGAGAGGGGGAGGGGGGGGGGAGCGCTCCCCCACAGCCCTGCTCAAAACAAAAAATGTGCTATCAAAATTAACTTTAATAACCAATAATTGAAGATGTTGATGTCAATGATATGGGTAAATAGTCTTGGAGGGAAAGAAAGAAACAAATTTTTTAATCATATGTTCAACTTATCTCCTTATAGGTTTACGCACATTTCAAGTGGAGGCACTCGTTGGATGCAAAATTGCTCGAGTAATCATGTTACAAATGTGTTATTAGAAAAAAATTGAGTTGATAAATGGGCTACAAACAAAAATTGTGCTATCAACATTGACTTTAAAAGAACCAAAGGATTCATGATGATGATGTTAAACATACAGGTAAATAGTTCTGGAGAGAAATAAATAAAACTGCTCGTTTAGTTATATTTTCAACTTATCTCCTTATAGGTTTACTCAAATTTCAAGTGGAGGCACTTGTTGGATGAAGAATTAAAACTCTTCATCCAACAAGTGCCTCCACTTGAAATTTGAGTAAAACTATAACGACAGAAGTTGAAAATATGATTTAATAGATGTTTTTTTTTAAATCACTTTGAGTTCATAACTGTTATTTTTTATTATTTTAACCTTTTATTTTATTATTTTCCTTAAGATGTCCATTTCAGACCTCAAAATTTCTCTAATGGCAACTTAGTAGCATTAACACAATGAAGCTACCAACAATCAATTTTTTCTTATGCCTATAGCACAAAGAAGTGTGAAGCAAAGATAGCTTGTGCATGTCAAAATCATGCAAACTGAGATCGTAGCTTAGATGTTTTGAGTGTTGAAAAATGTAACTAGGTTTAGTCTTCATAATTATCTTTGTACTTGTGCCAATATGTATTTCATGTAAAAAGTAAAAGAAGAAAAATAAATTATTATTATTATTAGTCAAAGCATGTTCTTCATGCTTCTAGGGTTTATTGAGTCAAAAGAAAAAAATTTCATGAGTCTAAGTCTCATTTGGACTATTTGTAAGAGAGAAAATTTTATTTAGAGTAAAAAAGAGTCTTTTTGTCCCCACAAGACGAAGTCGACCTTGCCTGGACAAGTCGACCCAGAAGGGGGGATGTATTCAACCTCCTGGATATGTATAAATATAGTGCAATTCAACCTCTTTTGGACACACAACACTCACATTGATTTTTGTGCAAGAAAGTGCAAGAAGACAAGCGGAAGTCAAAGGAAAGAGAGCAAGAATCAAAGCAGAAGGGAGGGTCAAAGGAGAGAGAAACTCACACTATTCTACCCTAAATTCTGCGACACGTGCGAAATTTCAGACCGTTGTAGGGGCCGAAAATTTCAGGAATAATTGCAGGGTCGAAAATCAGAGTTTGACCAGATTTGAAGAGCATTGACCATCGTTGACTTGGTTGGATTTGACTTGATTGAGTAAGGTTTGAGGGAGGGCTGACTTGGGTCTTGTGGGAAGTCTTGGTCGTCGTTTTTGGGTCTTGGATTTCTCACTTTGATCTGATTCTATAAGAAGAGAAGTTGGTTGGGTTTTCCTCCTTGTGAGGTTTTTCCCTAGCTTGGAGCCTACATCTTTGTGTTCTTTGTCTTTTGTGATCATGTTTTTTGTTTTGGTAATTGTTTGATGAAGAGAACATAATAAAAGAAATAAGAAGCCAACAAATATTCACAAGCAATTATTAAGGAAGAGAAATAAACCCTAATTAGCTGGCCTATTGATTTCTCAACATGGTATCAAAGCTAAGGTGATGAAAAGGTAGCTTGAAGATCACTTTTGTTGGCATAAGTTGAAGGCATCTCCACAATAATCATCTCACTACACAGGAAGACACTACCTACAACAACTATATTTAAGGAGGCACAAGGATCATCATCATTAGCTGTCATTGTTTTGAATAAGACCATCATCTTTGTAACAACCATCTCTCCCTTGACTCTATTGGAAAGTTCTTGCTCATCATTCATCTTTGAAGCCATCTTAGCAGCTTGAAGACATCACTATAGAAGAAATAACTCAAGAACATCTTTAAAGATTTCTAGAAGCATCATGAATTTTGGGAACATCATCTACGTTCTTGGAAGTATCATTGAAAGCTTTTGTTCACTCATCATCCATCATTGAAGCAACTTGAAGATATTTTTGTACCATCTATCCTGTAAGACATCTCTAGTGTAGTCATCATTCAATGACACCTTTGAAGATTCTTGGAAGTATCAAGATACTTGAAGGCATCATCATTATTCAAGCCTCCACTTATTTGACAAATAAGTACTTGACAACATTCCATGTCTCAACCTTCAAATCAAATGACATATTTTTGTAAGGAAGGCAACGAACTTGATGGGTTATCAAACTTCAAAGCATGGAAGAAGAGAATTGATTTGGCTCTCATAGAAAATGAAGTCATGGATCATGTTCTAGGCAAAGTTTGAAAACCAGACATGGACAAGACTCAAGAGGTGGCTCAGTACAATAAGGGAGAATTAATGGCCGAAAGAATTCTCGTTGAGTTCATCGAAGATCACCTTATCCCATATGTTGTAGATTTGGGCACATCAAAAGAAGTCTATGACAAATTGGTAAAATTATATTTTTTCAATACTATAGACTAGAAAATATCCTTAAGGAATCAACTCTACAAAACAAGGTTGTCAAAAGATGAAGACTTGGCCTCATACTTTGTGAAAATTTCAAAATTGAAAGATCAACTTTAAGGGCTTGGAGAAGTCATATCTTATTCCGAATTAACTACTTGCATACTCATTGCTCTACCTCTAGATTGGAGTAGTTTTGTGACCAACATCTATTCAAGAAAATATACTCCAACATTCAATGAACTATGGGCTTTATGTGTTCTAGAAGAAACAAGATTGAAAGCCAAGGATGACACCGAACCCAACAATGAACAGTCTGAAGCTTTTTCTGCTAGATCAAAGAAGTTTGGAAGATTTGAACCTCGTTGAAAATAGAACAACAACAATCAATCAATCGCGTGGAGGCCGAGACATGTTTGAAGTACAATGCTTGTTTGCAATGAATATGGACACTTTAAAAGAGATTGCCCCAAGGATCATAAGAACAAGAAGAACAAAAAAAAAGAAAGATAGAAGTGGAGCCCACATTGCAGAAGAAGATGAAGAACCTGAGAGGAAACCGAAGATTGAAGATCATAAGGACCTCTATTATTGAAGGATTTTACTATTACCAGATTTAGAAGCAGTCTATTTTTCTCTTTTATTAGAATATGGTAGTTAGAGTAGCAATTGCAGTTACATTTGTAGAAGAGTCGAGATTTGCTAATTATGGTATCATGTAAAGAAGCATACAACATTGGAAGAATTAGGGTCTACTTTGTCAGTTGCATCTTATCACAGAAGGTTGGAAGCAGTGATCTAATCTTCTAGCAAGCAAAGATAGAAGGATTTGGGCCATCAAGCACTTTACAATTAGTGCATGAATTACAATTCTATCATGATGATCTAGAAGCAATTATTTAGCAAAAAATTACTACAAGGATCTACTATAAGAGGCAAGACCATTACCAAAGTCAATGTCATTATGGGCTACAATCAAATTAGCTTTCAAAAGAAGCAAGTTGGCCTTGTTACCCACCACTTCATGGGTGATATCCCTAGGAGAAATTTTTTCTCCACGATGGACCTTAGCTGGCAGCCAACATCCCCTTGCAGCCTCTTACTAGCTCGTTGTGCCATTTCTTTGCTACCAGAGCCAGCCATGTGGTCCCTCACCCATCTGTATTGATCGTATGTTTGAATGTGGAACTCCTGAAGCCAAAGGTATGTCTTGTCATTTGGTAATTGAGTATTGGGTTTACTTTTCATGGATATTTATGGGCATGGATTCATGGGGGGATTTCGCGGAAAGACAGGGCATAGTTTGTGCTCTTGTCCCCTTGATATCTTTTGGGTGTTACCCTTGCATATTAGTCTCGTGGGATCTCCTTTATTGACCACTTGGTTCTAGGTTGGTACTACTTGGGAAACCTCGACTTTCAATGCGTGATCCAACTCCTTTATCCGTATATATTACTCCCCTTCCACATTATACTCCCATCCATGAATTCTCTCACTTGGGTCCACATGGGGTCAACTTCCTATCTCTTTTCCCCCACCTAAGGTCGGGCCTGGAATGATGCCCCAGAGGTTGAAGAAACTAAAAGAAAAAGAAAAAACATAATTGGCCACACTTAACAGGAAATTGTACCTCAAAATGAAAAAGATGGCCGGGACAAAAATAATTAGCATGTGGGAAAAAGCCAAAGCATGAGCTCTGCCCCTTAACCATGGCCATCACTCTGGTTCCATAGGCCCTAAATGAGCCTCCTTTATCATACAGGAACCCATGATTGTCCCAAACCCCTTGGAGGGAAATCAATGCCCTACATTAAAGGGGTAATCACTACTATGTCTAACACATCTTGCTCTTATCCTTGAGCCCAGAGTGTTGATTTATGGTAGCATCGGATGTGCTCTAGCCTTGTAATTTTGTATATAGGCTAGGACACATGTATTCCATAAAACCTAGAAATGGTTTTGGAAAATTCCACTGAGAGATGGTTTAATTAAAATAATTAATCGTTTTTTAATGTTTTCCCAAGTTTAAAGTTAGGGAAGCTGATTAATTAAAGGGTATTAATTAAACTAAGTGTGAATCTTCTAGATAAATTCATGGATCACCTCCAAGTTAATTTTAGCCCTTGATTATGTTTTAATCTTGGCCATTGAAGGTTCAATAGAAGAATATAAGAAGGAGGGTGAGGGCCCTATGGAAAAACACATTGAGACACTTGAGCCATTGAGCATTTTTGAATTTGTGTGAGGAGACACAGCTTTTGATCAAGAATCAAATCACTAGGGCAGGGTTTGCTAAGTGATTGCGATTCAGTGATCAGATCCAAAGAGGGGCAACAATAGAGACTGGTTAGGAGGACTAGGAGTGCATTTCAGAGAGAGGCAGTAGTGACACAGAGAGAGAGCGCAATTTTCTGAAGAGGTAACACAGACCCTGCAGGAAATCACGCAAAAACAACGCAGTGTCTCTTGGAGTCAGTCCAGAGATAGCTGCAGCCTGGGGTTTCTGGACCAAGAGGGCCAAAATCCAGTCTTAGTTTAGCTAGATCAGTTGTAGAAAGGGGTGACGCAGTTCCTCAAGCTTGCCCACGCAGGCTTACGCAATTCCAGCGTAGGCAATCACGCAGAGGCAGTGAGGGCTTCACCAATGTTGTTTTAGATTAGCCGGAGATTTGCAGAGTGAGGTATATCTCACAATTATATTAGTTGTCTAAATTTCTCTGAAGGGTTTGCCAAATGTTGGCACCATAGTTGTATTCAAGATTCTACTGCTTAATAATACAACCCCTCAGATCTGCTGCACCGGTTTTCCCAAGTTGAGTTTTTCCTGGGAGTTAGTCCAAAAACAACTGTGTCACATGTGGATGTTTTTCATTGTATTTTGTTCAGATTGTTTCAATACATACATTTATTCCGCAACATTATTTGTGTAGACTGCTTCAGAATTTACTTTGATATTTCACAGTAATGAAATAATTATGAAACATAATAGAAGTAATTAAAATTTTTTGCAGTACGAATCCAGATCTAGGATTTTTCACATTGATTAGTTAATTAAAGAAAATTCGTAAAAGGTTAAAGGCATATAAAGAAGGGTGGAAAAATCAACGCTGAGACACCTCATGTACCATGACTGCTCCCTTCTACACATTATATACCCTGGGATGGGCTTCCCCTTATCTAGATGACCCTATGCCCTAATATATGGCTCGAGATTGGCCCTCTCATTCCCTACTCTGTCTCACTCATTTATCACTTGCCACCCTCGTTCAAAGGATGTACCTTGGACCTACTATGCCTTTAAGGGCTGAAACCACTTAATAAGGTACATGGCTCCCTTTGGAGTATGGAGACACCAACACATGCCAATGCCCACTACGGAAGGGCATGCTATTGTGAAGTGTCCATTTTGTTCTCCATGATTTGTAAGCCCTTTACACGATTATTCTAATGACTGGTTGTACTGGAAGCTTAGGGGACACATTGGATCTTATGTAGGATCACAGATGGTTTCCATTTGGGTTTGGTCTCCCTATACGGGATCCTAACTCCAGAGGGCTACATTGGCACATACAGGGTGTGCATAGAGAGCCATGAGCATCCACAGCAGCAGAAAGCACTCCACGGATCCTCGTCGACCTTCAGAGACTACTAGCGATCCACTTTTGGGATGATGGTGATGTGCTTGGTACACTATGCCCAATAGGCCCCACGGGAGCTCCACACTCTTCGCAGTTGTCCGAGGACTTGTACGATGTCATGGCATCGTTCATTCCATCACTGGAGCCCTTGCAGAGGATTTACAGGCATCTCTGATTCATATGGAGACCCATGGGGTCATTTGGGTGCCCCCACACCCACTGGAAGCACCACATGTCTACTATTTGGACAACAAGGGGACATCTGCTTGTCCATCATATTCTGAGGGATTTATTCCTCATTATGGCACTTCAGGATGTTACTAGGCCTATTGGAGGGCCCTACGACATGTATACACCATTATTTGGCCCTTATGAGGCTTATTTTTACACCTATGAGCTAAGTGGGTGGGCTTGTCACCAATATGGGTGTTATTTTCACCTTATTTTATTTATTAGAGCTATTATGGGCCTTTAGGTTAATTCAAGTGTAATGAATAAAATAATATAAATAATGATTAATTAGTTAATTAGTAATTAGGTTGAAAGGGCATGTCTAAATGAGACGTGACCTTTTGTGAAGAGGCACCTGTTTAGGTATATAAGAAGGCCTCATTTTTAACATTCAATCATCAATTCTTATTCATACTATCTAATATAATATTTGTATCTTCAATGGATGTCCTGATATTCCAAGTCTTTTGGTGTATTTAACTTGAGAAGGAACTTTGTTCACTTCATTTCGTATCAGAGCAGTTCGAGCCTTCGACTGCTTAACCGCTGCACAAAGCCATGATCTCCGATCCAAGTCTTTGACCGTCAAATTCATCAACATTGTTGTCGTGGAAGCATTTCGCTACACTTTTGGAGTTTCTCCGTTTGCTGATTTCATCAGAGGCCCTTGGCCATTTTTAAAGATTTAAAAAAAAAAAGGATGCAAGAAAAAGGTCAAAATTATTGATTAAAAAACAAGAGAATATATATATGTGTGTGTGTGTGTGTGTCTATATATATATATATATATATATATATGAGAATAAGAATAAAAATAAAAAAACAGATAAATTTTAGAATAGAAAAAAAGAGTTCACATTTGGGAAGGAGAAAAAGGGCGTGTGTATCTGAAGCAACCCACTGAATTATTTAAAGTGAGGGAAAATCAGAGTTCAATTAAACGCAGAAGAGCAGGCACATGGCAGGACGATGAAGTTTATTGACTAGTATTATCGCATGACGGTGAAGTTTATTGCCTCGTATTATTTGGACGATGAAGTATTCCTTAATTTTCTTAGAGGCTGAGAACTGTCCCCTAGCAGGCCGAGTTCCTTCAATTTTTCAGCAAACTGAAAACCTTATATGGGAGACAAAATCGTTGATTAATTTCCAAATAGGTCGCATTGCTAGTCAATTGGTGGAATCTGTGAACAAAAAGGGTCAATCGATCTAGGGGAGAAATTAATTGAAGTCATCAACGCCGAGTGTCCTTCGTGTAGCCGTATGAAGAATTTTTTACGGGATCACACTTTGATCAAACCGAGTCACTTTGGTTTGAGCAAGGCTAAATTTTGTTCAACAAATTCGTAGGAGATTGATGCGTTAAGCCGTCGCCCTTATTGCTTGTTTGGGCTGGTTACATAGTAGGAGAGATTCATTGAGGAAACTTTGTTTGAATTCCAGTATATTATTGCAGTTGAGTTCATGGTTTATCCTTCAGTACGTTGACAGAGTCCGAGTTTGTTCTGGAGGATCGGATTTAATTGGGCTGATGAACTCGCCACGCCACCCACAGACTTTGCCTATCATTACTTCACTGCCACCACCGCACTTTGCTGACCAACGCCCAAACGTCTAAAGCCGAACCTCGTATCGACCACTATTCCATCCATCGACGGCCACAATTGCATATCCACTATCTATTTGCACGACCGCCTTCGAGCCTCCTGAAGGAAAAGGTTGTTTAATTTTAGAAGTTTAAGTGCATAAGAAAGAATACATTAAAGGCATAAAACGACATACATTAAAAGTTATGACGATTGACCATTTACATTAGTTATCCTCCACTAGGTAATAATTAATGAAGAGAGGTGTAATTTAAGATAATGGTTTTTGTTAATGAAAGGAAGGTTTAATAATTTAAACAAAAAATATATATATACTTTTGTTAGTGGAGACGTTATAAAGTATTTCTCATTAAAATACAAAGGAATATATAAGTTATAATATACGAGAGTGGTATATATGAGAGACTTTTATATAAAGTCTATATAAATATTTAAGTGAATATTTTTAAGTATTTAATATATATATATATATATTTACCTAAACGTCTATTACGAGATATTTGTGTAAATCCTAAGTAAAAAAAAGAAAAAAGTGAAGGATATATCAGAAAATATTATTATAAGATTATGGTTAAAAAAAATGACCAAGAAAAAAGTGAAGCATATAAGAATTTTAAAAGTTCAAGTTGATTAAAATTGAAATAAATATTGAAAAGGAGCATTTTAGTATTTAAGATACTTCTACAAAGTAGAATAAAAAAGCATTTTGAAGTTATTAAAAATTCATAACCAAGGAAGCTTAAGATTATAAGTTACAAAGGGTGAATTTGAAGAAAATTTATCTCAAAAAGCAGAATGACATCTAATACATAAATGAAGGAAGGAAGATTTTTAGAAACCTTACCCACCAACGCTAAAGTGCTATTTAAATTTAAAGGAATTCTCGCAGGAAAAGATGTCACTATTGCTATATCACCCGCCGAAGATAAAAATTATATAAACCCTAAAATTTCCAAGCAATTGGTGATTCTTGAGTTAAATATAGTCGAAAATTTTGAGGTAATTTTGAGGTAGTTAAATATAGTTGATGGTTAAGTCAAAGTCAAAATTTTGAGGTAATTAACTCAAAAATATTATTTTTGAGTTAATTAAAATGGAATTATATGATAAATTCGTTTTTTCTTCAAATTTATAATTTCGACGGCCCAGATTAAAAGATGATCAAATCTTTTCGACGGTCGAGATTATTTTGACATGGATCAACTGAACTAGCCGTTAGAGATTTTATCTTATAAATTAGAGGTCTTGATATGACATTTGTATTCGATCTTTGAATCGTGCACTTGTTCTTGGAATCTCTTGTAATTTTTGTTGATGAATAAAGCATAAAGACTTTGGGGTTACAAACTTTGGTGTTCCTTTTCCAGATCTATGTGGTGATTTGTCTCTAAATTCCGCTACTTTATTTGACATTTTTATGGTTGATGGCCTTCATGGATTAGGTATCTTGTGCAGTTTTCTGGGTTCATAAAATGACATTTTTGAATTGACGGAAAGATGAGTTATCTATTTTTCTGAAGGGTCTCATGTTTATTTTCTTAAATCTCTATCAATCTAAATTTCAGATCTAAGTATGCAGGGAATCTTTTTTAAGGTTTGAGCGTTTGGGGAAGTCTTCAGTTAGACTAGCCAACTCTCAGACTTCATAAATCTGAAAAATCTCATTGTTTCTTAATTCTCAAAACTATCTTACGAAATTGTGTTTTTACAGGGTCTTCTAGAGTTTGTGCCTCTCTTAAAATTTTCTGTCTTCTAAATTGTGCTGAAATGGGTTTAAATCTGGCCATGAGGGCCTCTAATCTGTAAATTAGCATTGTAAATTTGTGTATTTTCTCTAGGGTGTAAGGGTTTATTAAATTTTTTTGTGCATAGTTTTGGATCTGATCTGGTTTTTTGCTGGTTTGCCGGGGGATTCTCAATTTTTTTTTAGGATCTAAGCCAGATCTAACCCCCAGAGGGTAAGATCTAGCCTCAGGAACATTCCTGCTAGCAGATTTGAATGTTATTTTGTTAATCTCAGGTGCATCTAAATCAATTTTCTAAAAATCTGAGTAATGTTGGAAAAATTTAAATCTGCTGGACGAATTTTAAGTGTACTGGGTTTTCTTTGCGTCCTGCCTGCATAAACGCTGCCCCCGTCAACATATTTGCTGCCTCTGCCCTTGTCTTCCTCCTCTACGCATCCCTTCGACCCCTCTTCACTCCTCCGTTGTCCGCCGTTTGCTGCATCTCCTTTCCCGTCCTCACGTTTTCCCCTTCGACATCCCTTGCCGTCCTCCTCTACGCTGCATCGACCATTTGCTCCGCCGTCCAGCCTCCTCCTTTGCCATCTCCCTCACCATCCTCACATTCTTTGCCGTCAATATCTCTTCTCTGTCGTCCAGCTCCTCGACCTGCAAAAAACGAAATGCACGCATATAATAAAACTCAAAACTTCACGTTCATGCGTTTAGGTTGTAGTGTGGATTTTAGATTTTAATGTGTAGCGTTAGTTTATTTTTAAATTTAATTCGATTTTAGGTTATGGCTTTTAGATTTTAATTTTTAGATTCAAACTTAGATTTTCATTTGAGAATTTTTGTTTTAGATTTTATTTAGTTTCGTTTTAGTTTGGTTTCTAAGTTTAATTTGATTTTTTTAAACTTTTAGTTTTAATTTTTAATTTTTAGTTTTTAGTTTTTAGATTTTAAGTAACGTTTGTTTGTTCTAGAATTTCACTTTTTAAATTTAATTTTAAGATTGAGAAAGAGTCAAAAATAAAAATAAAAAATTTGCCTTTTTAGACTTTAGTTTAGTTTTAATTTTTTAGATTTTTTTAAGTTTTTAAAGTTTTAGATTTTAATTTTTACTTTAGCTTTAGATGTATATATATTTGCTCTAGATATTTTTGTTTTATTTTAGATTTTGAATATTTTATTTTTAGACATAAAAAAATAAAAAGGGAAATAAAATTTAAAAAATGTCCAAAAAGTTTCTAAATTTTCAACTTTAGAAATCTCTCAAAATTTTTATTTTATAGTCAAAGTGAGCTTTTAAATTTTTATCCCAAGTTTCACTATATGAAATTTTTAAATTTTTGGATTGGGTTATTTGGAACATCATAAATTCGGAA
Organism: Pinus albicaulis; assembly: GCA_034641835.2. Taxonomy (NCBI): domain Eukaryota; kingdom Viridiplantae; phylum Streptophyta; class Pinopsida; order Pinales; family Pinaceae; genus Pinus; species Pinus albicaulis. Next base: position 679,542,514 of record CM076572.1, on the reverse strand, counting down.
ATATTGCTGGTCATATCATCATAACATTGCTGTGGGTTCAAAGTACTTTAATGCCTAGTTGTGGTGCGTTTTATTGAATATCATTGTGGTGAAGCTATTTTTCATAGCAGCAGTTGCATATCAGATACTTGACTTTAATTTTATAACGAGATATTTTTGACTCCATAAGGCACTGGTTTTAAAGTTTTTAATCTAATTGGATCTGCAAAATCTCGTAAATCTTAACAAGTATTTGATTATCTTGCTATGTCTCATAAATTGGTTGATTTTCAACCAGTTCTTTCCCTTCATTTTTGTTAGGGTCTACCTCCCTTAGCTTGCAAGGAGATAGCTTAGATAGAGAGATTGGGGATTAGAGTGACAGCCCCCGATCTGAGCCACTGTCGCGGTGCCTTGACATTTTGTGCGACAACATTTTTTGGCGCTGTTGCCGGGACCAATTTATTGGACTTTAGCTTAACGACTTTCATCTCTTTATTCATCTTTCATCTTAAGTATTTGGGTTAGCTTCCTGTCCTAGTGGTGACTCCATTGGCTTCATCTTCGACAAGAATTTGTACTAGAAGACATCCAAGTAGCTTGATAAATCCTACTTCAGATCCTGAAAGGGTTCTGAGAGTTCGATTGCACAAGCTCTCTTTTCGTACACTTCTTGTTAATCTCGGCCAGGAAGCTTTCTCTGATATCCATTCACTTTTTTGTGATCCACCTAAACACGATATCATGGAATTATATAACCCGTGTAATTTTGCTAATATTCAGGGTTATCCCCATGCTTTCCCTCAAATTGGAATGGATAAATTACCTTCCTTTCAAGGAAATAATGCAGTTAGTGTCAAATCTCATTTGTTTGCTTTCGCTAGTTGGTGGAATAGATTTGCAGTTGCAAATAACAATTTCGATGATATAAAGATGAGGCTCTTTGTTCTTACTTTTGACCAAGATGTTACAGAATGGTTTACTGAAAAGCCTGATAATTCATTCGATACCTTTGAATCAATTGTAGCTGCCTTTAAGGACAAGTATGGTGATAAAAGGGAAGGTAGGCATTTGGTGAAAGAGATCAGTACCATAAAAAAGAAAGAAAATGAAACGATTGAAGAATTTAACAGGAGATTTAATGGTATCCTTGGAGAAATATCTCAAACTCATAAGCCTCCTGATGGATATCTTCTGAATTTTTACACTGATGCTTTTAATTCTGATATTTCATATGAGTTAAGGCGTGCTAAAACTGCCAATTATAAGGCTTGCCAATCTTTAGCTGAAGAACTTGAAAAGGATAAAACGACATCAGGGAAGTCTGAAATTCCTGGTTTTGATAGGGCTACAACTAAATTAAAATGGATTAAAGGTAAAGGACCTCTAGAAGATGATGACGACCCTATGAAAAAGTTAATGCAAAAACTTGAAAGCATGGAACTTAACCAAGCGAAATTAATATCTCACCATGCTAAGGAAATAAGCACTTTACAGTCTAGGTTGGTCCAAATGGAAAGGGCTCAAACGCAAAATTCCCAACCTAGGAATCATAATAATAATAATCGAGGTAATAATACTTGGCAGAAAAAGGGTCATCTAAGTGAGCAGAGACCTCCTAATCCGCTTGAATCTACTAATATGGTTGATGAAGCTCCACCTTATTGTAGAGCTTGTGATGCTTTTCATGAGGAGGTTACTTGTCCCACTGTTCAAATAATCATGAATAGTGGAATGTTTGGGGCAAGTAATCAGATAAATGTTGTTGGTAAGGAGTTCTCTTTGTCTGTGGAAGATTGGATGGAAGTTAAGGAAAATAGTCAAGATGTTAGGCCTTCCACATCTTCGCATAGCATCAATAATTTTGATCATGAGAGGGATTTGATGATTGAATTATTTGGTGAAAAGCCTTCTCCTGATCAAGTTTTAGAAATTGCTAAGGACAAAGGATTAACTTATCAAAGAAGGGATAAAGAGCAAGGTCATAATCAAACTCCCCCTCCAATTTTTAATCCTAGTCCTGGTTTGGATATTGATTTGGGTGCATGGTTGAATAATGCTAAGATCTTGGTGCCTGTTACTGAGATTTTAAAGCTTCCTACACAGAGAGCTAAAGTTTTAGATGTTCTTGGAGTTTCGCATGTTAATGTTGCTAAAGATAAGACTCCTGGAATTTCTTATCAAGATGCCCTTATATATCTGCAAAAAATGGAGTCGGATAACAAAGTTCATCAGCCATTTTTTGTTACTTTAATGGTTAATGGTTATAAATTGAATAATTGTATGCTGGATTCTGGTGCTTCAGCTTGTGTTATGACCAAGAGGGTCATGGAACAACTTAATTTAAGAGTTTCTAGACCATACTACGACATATGTGTCATGGATTCTAAGAAAATTGAAGTTCATGGGTTAATCAAGGATTTACAAGTTCATTTATCGGTTTACCCTGACATCATGATTGTTATGGACATAGTTGTAGTTGATGTTCCGGATGCTTGGGGTATGTTGTTATCAAGAAAGTGGGCCTCTGATCTAGGAGGAAGTATTCAGATGAACTGGTCTTATGCTATGATTCCTTCCCCTAGAGGTGAAGGGTTTGTGAAGCTTAATAGAGAATCTAAGAGAAGATTCCATGTAGAAGATCCTAAAAGCCCTCATAATGAAATAATTAAGGAACAACCTGACATGGGGAATTATGCTATTATGTATAATTTCATGGTTCCCTTAGATAACAAGGTTGATGAGAAATTTGAGGACCTAAAGGATCAGGTTTGGTACATGCATTTTGATGGTGCGACATCTAGTTATGGTAAGAGTGTTGGAATTGTTTTGAAGTCTCCCCTTGGTCGTGTTTTACTGTTTGCCTATAGACTTGAGTTCGATGCAACCAATAATGTGGTTGAATATGAAGCCTTGTTGTTGGGTTTTGAGTTGGAAAAAGCTTTAAGGATTAAGTTGCTTAGTATCAAGGGAGACTCTGATCTGGATATCATGCAAGTTAAGAATAAATTTAGATGTAAAAGTCAAAGGTTAAGGAATTATCGAAATGCTGTGTGGGATGTTATGGAACACTTTGATGCCATTAACCTTGAAGCTATCCCAAGAGAAAAGAATGCCTTAGCGGATGAACTCGCTGTGGCCGCTTCTACTTTACAATTATCTGATGAATTAATTAAGGAAAAGATAAAAATGGAAATTATTTTTAGACCTTCAGTCCCAGATAATTAAGAGCATTGGCAAGTTTTTAATGATGAAAAGTAAGCCATTCGTTTTCCTAATAATTTGGATGAGTTTGAAAATTTTCGGATAAGTCCTAAGGAGGATGGATCTGAGGATCATGATGATATTATAAATCCTACTCTTGGGATTATTGTTGCTTTAGAGCAACACTTTGATCGGCATGATGCCTCAAAGCTGAAAGAGGAGAATAGAATATATCCGGGTGAATTCATTGAAGTAAATCTTGGTACTTCTAAGGACCCTAAGATTGTCAAAATTGGTAAAGGTACTAATGAAGAAGAAAGGAAAAAGTTGACCAACTTACTTCATGAATATGGGAATGTTTTAGCTTTTTCATATGATGAGTTAAAAGGATATAGGGAAGGTGTCATGCAACACATTATCCCTTTGAAAGATGAGAATGCTAAACCTTTTCGTCAAAAGCTTATGCAAATAAATCCTAAGTTAGCCCCTTTGGTTCAGAAAGAGCTTTCAAAAATGCTTGCAACTGGAATCATTGCTCAAACTAGACATTCAACATGGTGTTCCAACTTGGTGATTGTTAGGAAGAAAAATGGTACCATTAGACTTTGTGTCATTTTTAGAAACCTTAATCTAGCATGTAAAAAGGATAATTACCCTTTTCCCAACATGGAGACTATGTTGCAAAGAGTAACAGGTTCATGAATGATGTCATTGCTAGATGGTTTTTCTGGATACAATCAAGTTTGAGTTAAAAAAGAAGATCGTCACAAAACTACATTCACCACACCATGGGGTACTTTCGAATACATTAGAATGCCTTTTGGGCTGACTGATGCTGAGGCTACTTTTCAAAGTGCCATGGATTATGCTTTTAAAGGTTTATTTGGAAAAATTATTGAAATTTATCAGGATGATCTTACTGTTTTTTCTAAAGATAGTATTACTCACATAGGTCATCTTAAGCAGGTCTTTGATAGATGTAGAGAATTCGGGATTTCCTTGAATCCTGCTAAATCTGTTTTTGGAGTAACTGAAGGGAAATTACTTGGTCACATCATCTACAAAGATGGGATCAAGATTGATCCTGAAAGAGTTGAGGCAATCCAAAAGATTCCTCTACCTCATAATCTTAAATCCCTTCAGTCTTTTCTAGGAAAAACTAATTTTCTTAGAAGATTTATTCCAAATTACGCAGAAATAGCTAAGCCCATTCAAAGTCTTCTGAAAAAAGATGTAAAATTTTTGTGGAAAGAAGATGGTAAAAAGGCTTTTCAAGGGATTAAGAGTGCTATTGCTCAAGCTCTTGTTTTGGCGAGTCTTGATTATTTAGAGGATTTTATGATTTTCTCTTTCGCTTCTGAAGATACTATTGCTGGTGTCTTGTTGCAAAATAATAAGGAAGGTCACGAACAACCTATTGCTTTCATGAGTAGAGTGCTTCAAAATTCTGAATTAAAGTATACTACTATGGAGAAGCAAGCCTATGCTTTGGTTAAGTCTCTTAAGCATTTTAGGACTTATGTAGGTTATTCTAAAATCATTGCTTTTGTCCCGCATTCTGCAATTAAAGATATCTTAACTCAAACTAATTTCTTAGGGATTCGTGCTAGGTGGGTTACTAAGATTCAAGAGTATGATTTAGAGACTAAGCCCACCAAGTTAGTCAAAGGCCAAGGCTTGGCTGAAATGATGACCGAAGGTAATGAGAAAGCGCTTGGTTTGATCTGTCTAAATGATGCATCTTCGGTTGAGCTGCAAAGGTTAGGAGAGCATGAATGGTATAAGGACATTATTTATTATTTGTTAAATCTTACGTGTCCTAACCATTTAGTTGCTCATAGAAGAAGGGCTCTTAGATTAAAAGCCATTAAATATTGCCCTCATGAAAGATGGCCTTGGATGGAGAAATCTCGAGGGGATAATACTTAGGTGTGTTGATGAGATTGAGTCTAAAAAGTTGATTTCTGAGTTTCATTCAGGATTTTGTGGTGGTCATTTTGCTGCTAGAACTACCACCCACAAAATTCTGAGAGCTGGTTATTTTTGGCCTTCGATTTTTTCAGATGTGCATAAATTTATCGGAAGTTGCCAAGCCTGTCAACTATTCACTAGGAAACAGAAGCTAGCTGCCCTGCCCCTACAACCCGTGGTTGTTGAGGCACCTTTTCAGCATTGGGGTCTGGATTTCATCGGGAAATTCCATGAAAATTCTAACAATGGCTACTCTTGGATCTTAACTGTGACTGATTATTTTACAAAATGGGTTGAAGCCATTCCTACTAAGAATGCTAATGAAAAGTTCATCATCGACTTTATTGAAAATCAAATCATTACTAGATTTGGTGCCTCTGCCAAGATCACTACTGATAATGCCAAGGCTTTTAGTTCTTTTGAATTTTAATCTTCTTGTTTTAAGTATGGCATTACTTTATCTCATTTATCTGAGTACTATCCTCAGGGTAATGGCTTAGCTGAATCAAGTAATAAAAATCTTATAACCATTATCAAGAAGATAGTAGGAGATAATAAGCAATCTTGGGATAGCAAAATCAAGTATGTTTTGTGGGCAGATAGAATTACTAAAAAGAAAGCTACTGGTAAAAGTCTTTTTGAATTAGTTTATGGCTTGGATGTAACTTTGCCTGTTCACCTTAAACTACCAGCTTACCAACTCCTTCAACATTTTTCCACTGATAAAGATGTTGTTCAAAATAGAATTGATCAGATTGTGGAATTGGATGAAACTCGTAGGAAAGCTTTAGATAATATGTGCAAGAATCAATCTAACATTAAGAAAAGCTTTGATAAATCATCTCGATCTAGATCTTTGTAGGTTGGAGACATGGTATTACTTTGGGACCGAAGAAATGAAAAGCACGAAAAACATAGGAAATTTGACAGTTTGTGGCTGGGACCTTATATTATCAGAGGCGTTGCAGGACCAAACTCATTCCACTTGATTACGTTGGAAGGCGAACCACTTCAGTTACCTGTGAATGGCCAACTACTCAAGTTGTTCTTCAAAGATGACAATTGATGCCATTGGGCATCCTCTGCATTGTATTTCTAACCCTACTCCTTGTCCTTTCAACGTTTCATTTATGTAGTTAGATTAGATTTACTTTTCATGTCAAGTAGAATAATAAATGTTAGAAGAGCTTCTATTTTTCATGTGCTTAATGTCGTATGATGGTATTTGGATGGACACTACTTATGTAATTTTGTGTGTTGCTTGGATGCAGATTCTGGATTCTCGCATTCCTTCAATGAAGCAACGTGTCCCCAAGTAGAGCTAGATGTTGACCACACTTTGTCAACGACCCCATAACAGTACACCCCCATTTTTTCAAATGGGATTCATCATGTTCGACGTGTTCGTGCCATTTAGATTCCATCAACAGTGGACATTTTTATAAATGATGTAAACTCATTCTACATGTTTATAATGTAAATGATCTAAGTAAGACCATCATGTATGTGACAACCTAGGTAAACCTAGTATGTTGGTGATGATTTCTATCCTAGGAGGATTTTTGTCTCACTGATTTACTTGTGTTTTTCGACACAAGCGATCGGCAGAGTTTTCCCCTCCAGCCTCACCCCAAAGCTAGGGTGGATTTTGTCATCAAGATGCTAAGTGAGTCCTAGTGTTTTCTATCAAGTCTTTATAAAAGTAGTTTGGGAATAATCCTAGCTAATTGGCTAGATTATTTTATTACAAGCTACTTGGTCTACTAGATCATGTTTTGAGTCACAGAATTGAGTAACTATTTGTAGGTCTATACAAATGGGTATTCCCCCTTCATGTGTCTAAATGTATTTATCTTATGAGGGTTGGAAAAAATAATTAAATCTCCTCTTAGTCAATTAATTAAATTTTTTGGCCAAATTAATTAAAAATCCTAAGCCAGAAATTTAATTAATTTTAGGTCCTAGGTAAGTATAAAATTCTTCAAAGGCAAAATTCGTTGCTCCTTAAAAATGAATTTTTAAGGGTCATAGGCCAAGGAAATATTGAGAATTTCAAGAAATTTTGGACCCTTCGGCCTTGGTGGTTAAGTCAAAGTCGAAATTTTGAGGTAATTAACTCAAAAATATTATTTTTGAGTTAATTAAAATGGAATTAAATGATAAATTCTTTTTTTCCTCAAATTTATAATTTTGACGGCCCAGATTAAAAGATGATCAAATCTTTTCGACGGTCGAGATTATTTTGACATGGATCAACCGAACTAGCCATTAGAGATTTTATCTTATAAATTAGAGGTCTTGATATGACATTTGTATCCGATTTTTGAATCGTGCACTTGTTCTTGGAAGCTCTTGTAATTTTTGTTGATGAATAAAGCATAATGACTTTGGGGTTACAAACTTTGGTGTTCCTTTTCCAGATCTATGTGGTGATTTGTCGCTAAACTCTGCTACTTTATTTGACATTTTTATGGTTGATGGCCTTCATGGATTAATCTACATACAGGTATCTTGTGCAGTTTTCTGGGTTCATAAAATGACATTTTTGATTTGACGGAAAGACGAGTTATCTATTTTTCTGAAGGGTCTCATGTTTATTTTCTTAAATCTCTATGAATCAAAATTTCAGATCTAAGTGTGCAGGGAATATTTTTCAAGGTTTGAGTGTTTGGGGAAGTCTTTAGTTAGACCAGCCTAATCTTAAATTTCATAAATCTGAAAAAGCTCATTGTTTCTTAATTCTCAAACTTATCTTACGAAATTGTGTTTTTACAGGGTCTTCTAGAGCTTGTGCCTCTCTTAAAATTTTCTATCTTCTAAATCGTGCTGAAATGGGTTTAAATCTGGCCATGAGGGCCTCTAATCTGTAAATTAGCATTGTAAATTTGTATATTTTCTCTAGGGTGTAAGGGTTTATTAAATTTTCTTGTGCATAGTTTTGGATCTGTTCTAGTTTTTTGCAGGTTTGCAGGGGGATTCTCAAATTTTTTTTAGGATCTGAGCCAGATCTAACCCCGAGAGGGTAAGATCTGGCCTTAGGACCGTTCCTGCTGGCAGATCTGAATGTTATTTTGTTAATCTCAGGTGCATGTAAATCAGTTTTCTAAAAATCTGAGTAATGTTGGAAAAATTTAAATTTGTTGGACGAATTTTAAGTGTACTGGGTTTTATTTGCGTCCTGCCTGCATAAATGCTGCCCCTGTCAACATATTTGCTGCCTCTGCCCTTGTCTTCCTCCTCTATGCATCCCTTCGACCCCTTTTCACTCCTCCGTTGTCCACTGTTTGTTGCATCTCCTTTGCCGTCCTCACGTTTTCCCCGTCGACATCCCTTGCCGTCCTCCTCTATGTTGCATTGACCATTTGCTCCGCTGTCCAACCTCCTCCTTTGCCATCTCCCTCACCATCCTCACATTCCTTGCCGTCGATATCTCTTCTCCGCCATCTAGCTCCTTTACCTGCAAAAAAAAGAAACACACGCATATAATAAAACTCAAAACTTCATGTTCATGCGTTTAGGTTGTAGTGTGGATTTTAGATTTTAATGTGTAGTGTTAGTTTTAGTTTTAAATTTAATTCGATTTTAGGTTATAGCTTTTAGATTTTAATTTTTAGATTCAAACTTAGATTTTCGTTTTAGAATTTTTTTTTTAGATTTTATTTAGTTTCGTTTTAGTTTGGTTTCTAAGTTTAATTCGATTTTTTTAAACTTTTAGTTTTAATTTTTAAATTTTAGTTTTTAGATTTTAGATTTCAAGTAACGTTTGTTTGTTTTAGAATTTCACTTTTTTAATTTAATTTTAAGATTTAGAAAGAGACAAAAATAAAAATAAAAAATTTGCCTTTTTAGACTTTACTTTAATTTTAATTTTTTATTTTTTAATGTTTTAGATTTTAATTTTTACTTTAGCTTTAGATGTATATATATTTTCTCTAGATATTTTTGTTTTATTTTAGATTTTTAATCTTTTATTTTTAGAGATAAAAAAATAAAAAGGGAATAAAAATTTAAAAAATGTCCGAAGGGTTTCTAAATTTTCAACTTTAGAAATCTCTCAAAAAATTTATTTCATAGTGAAAGTGAGCTTTTAAATTTTTATCCTAAGTTTGACTATATGAAATTTTTGAATTTCTGGATTGGGTTATTTGGAACATCATAAATTCGGAAATATTGCTGGTCATATCATGATAACATTGTTGTGGGTTCAAAGTACTTTAATGCATAGTTGTGGTGCGTTTTATCGAATATCATTGTGGTGAATCTATTTTCATAGCAGCAGTTGCATATCAGATACTTGACTTTAATTTTATAATGGGATATTTTTGACTCCATAAGGCACTGGTTTTAAAGTTTTGAATCTAATTGGATCTGTAAAATCTGATAAATCTTAACAAGTGTTTGATTATCTAGCTGTGTCTCCTGAATTGGTTGATTTTCAACCAGTTCTTTCCCTTCATTTTTGTTAGGGTCTACCACCCTTAGCTTGCAAGGAAACAGCTTAGATAGAGAGATTGGGGATCAGGGTGACAGCCCCCGATCTGAGCCGTTGTTGCGGTGCCTTGACATTTTGTGCGACAACATTTTTTGGCGCTGTTGTCGGGGACCAATTAATTGGACTTTGGCTTTACGAATTTTATCTCTTTATTCAACTTTCATCTCACGTATTTGGGTTAGCTTCCTGTCCTAGTGGTGACTCCATTGGCTTCATCTTCCACAAAAATTTGTACTAGAAGACATCCAAGTAGCTTGATTAATCCTACTGCAGATCCTAAAAGGGTTCTGAGAGTCCGATTGCACAAGCTCTCTTCTTGTATACTTCTTTTTAATCTTGGCCAGGAAGCTCTCTCTGATATCCATTCTCTTTTTTGTGATCCACCTAAACACGATATCATGGAATTATATAACTTGTGTAATTTTGCTAATATTCAAGGTTATCCCCATGCTTTCCCTCAAACTGGAATGGATAAATTACCTTCTTTTCAAGGAAATAATGCAGTTAGTGTCAAATCTCAGTTGTTTGCTTTCGCTAATTGGTGGAATAGATTTGTAGTTGCAAATAACAATTTTGATGATGTAAAGATGAGGCTCTTTGTTCTTACTTTTGACCAAGATGTTACAGAATGGTTTACTGAAAAAGCCTGATAATTCATTCAATACCTTTGAATCAATTGTAGCTGCCTTTAAGGACAAGTATAGTGATAAAAAGGGAAGATAGACATTTGGTGGAAGAGATCAGTACCATAAAAAAGAAAGAAAATGAAACGATTGAAGAATTTAATAGGAGATATAATGGTATCCTTAGAGAAATATCTCAAACTCATAAGCCTCCTGATGGATCTCTTCTGAATTTTTACATTGATGCTTTTAATTCTGATACTTCATATGAGTTAAGGCGTGCTAAAACTGCCAATTATAAGGCTTGCCAATCTTTAGCTGAAGAACTTGAAAAGGATAAAACGACATCAGGGAAGTCTGAAATTCCTGGTTTTGATAGGGCTGCAACTAAATTAAAAGGGCCTAAAGGTAAATAACCTCTAGAAGATGATGACGATCCTATGAAAAAGTTAATGCAAAAACTTGAAAGCATGGGACTTAACCAAGCGAAATTAATATCTGATCATGCTAAGGAAATAAGCACTTTACAGTCTAGGTTGGTCCAAATGGAAAGGGCTCAAACGCAAAATTCCCAACCTAGGAATCATAATAATAATAATCGAGGTAATAATACTTGGCAGAAAAAAGGTCAGTCGAGTTAGTAGAGACCTCCTAATCTACTTGAATCTACTAATATGGTTGATGAAGCTCCACCTTATTGTAGAGCTTGTGATGCTTTTCATGAGGAGGTTACTTGTCCCACTGTTAAAAGAATCATGAATAGTGGAATGTTTGGGGCAAGTAATCAGATAAATGTTGTTGGTAAGGAGTTCTCTTTTTCTGTGGAAGATTGGATGGAAGTTAAGGAAAATAGTCAAGATGTTAGGCCTTCCACATCTTTGCATAGTATCAATAATTTTGATCATGAGAGGGATTTGATGATTGAATTATTTGGTGAAAAGCCTTCTCCTGATCAAGTTTTAGAAATTGCTAAGGACAAAGGATTAACTTATCAAAGAAGGGATAAAGAGCAAGGTCATAATCAAACTCCCCCTCGAAATTTTAATCCTAGTCCTGGTTTGGATATTGATTTGGGTGCATGGTTGAATAATGCTAAGATCTTGGTGCCTATTACTGAGATTTTAAAGCTTCCTACACAGAGAGCTAAAGTTTTAGATGTTCTTGGAGTCTCGCATGTTAATGTTGCTCAAGATAAGATTCCTGAAATTTCTTATCAAGATGCCCCTATATATCTGCAAAAAATGGAGTCGAATAACAAAGATCATCAACCATTTTTTGTTACTTTAATGGTTAATGGTTATAAATTGAATATTTGTATGCTGGATTCTGGTGCTTCAGCTTGTGTTATGACCAAGAGGGTCATGGAACAACTTATAATAATAGTTTCTAGACCATATTACAACATATGTGCCATGGATTCTAAGAAAATTGAAGTTCATGGGTTAATCAAGGATTTACAAGTTCATTTATCGGTTTACCCTAACATCATGATTGTTATGGACATAGTTGTAGTTGATGTTCTGGATGCTTGGGGTATGTTGTTATCAAGAAAGTGGGCCTCTGATCTGGGAGGAAGTATTCAGATGAACTGGTCTTATGATATGATTCCTTCCCCTAGAGGTGAAGGGTTTGTGAAGATTAATAGAGAACCTAAGAGAAGATTCTGTTGAACTCTTAGTTAAACTGAGAGGGGGGGGGGGCGCGGGGGTGAATCAGTTTAACACATTCATGGACTTTTAAAACTTTTTCCTTTTACAACTTATTTTACTTTATTAACACCTTCATTTCATGATCAACATAATGTGTGAGCAATCTTTATTTATGAGCATCAATTAATAAGAAGATTAGATAATGCACCAACAATCTTAATATGTTAGCAGCAAGTATTAGCAGAATAGATATATCATATCAACACATAGACATCATGCACATAGACACCAGATATACGTGGAAACCCATAAAGGGAGAAAACCACATCTTATTATTGTTGTGATGAAAAGGCAAGCTCCAACTCCCTCTCACCACTGATTTTCTGCAGGCACCAATCTACAGGAGGCTCCAACCTCAATTCTGCAAGCTACAACTTGCAAGGAAGCTCCAACTCCCATCTATTTTCTGCAGGCACCAACCTACAGGAGGCTCCTACCTCAATCAGCTACAACTGACATTTTATCAAGCTACAACTTGATGTGGAAGCACCAACTCCCATCTATTTTCTGCAGGCACCAACCTACAGGAGGCTCCTACCTCAGTCAGCTACAACTGACATCTATCAAGCTGCAACTTGATAGGGAAGCTCCAACTTCCTTACTCTTTCAAAAGAAAAACACTTGCTGATTTACCTTGGATATCAGCTCTGTTCTGTACCTTCTTCTCTGTTGTTCATCAAATCTTATATCAGACCTGCATCATCTCTGCTCAGCCCCTTCTTCTTCTTTGCTCAGCTCCTCCTTATTCATATTCTTCTTGCAGCTTGCTTATTCTCTTCAACTCTCTTAATTCTGCTGCATACTCTCTTCTTCTCTCACTCCTTTTTCGTCAACTCTCTCCCCTTGGATATTACCCTGTTTTATACAGAAATAGCTTCATGGCTGTTTGTATTCCACTGGGAATTCGAAATGGACAACCATGTCTCTTTGCCTTCTGCCTTCTCGTCTCTTTTCAGCTCACTCAGAAAAATGTAACTGTAGGTGTTTTTTTTTTTTTTTTAAATATTATAGTGGGATATTCGCTCTCTACCGGAGACTTGCCAATGCATCACAACAATATAAATTTAAATAAAACATTTACATTCAAATTTAAATGAGAACACCAGCTCACTCATTTTGTCTCTTGGCTTGCTGCGCATTTGTCTTTTCTCTGACTGTGTCTTTGTCTTTTCTGTTCTCTGTATGCCTTTCTGTTTATGGCTGCTACGTAACTTCTGTATTTGTGTAACTGCATTTTTCATTTTTATATCAGCGCTTTATATATAAATGAATATGCTGACTGTAATTCTGGGCCATATTCCAACGCTTTTCATGCCACGAGTGTCTTGTTGATGTGGAACATTCCGCAAGTGGAACAGACATATATCACAGTCATTGTATATTGATAATCGCCCTCCCATTAAGCCGAGGCCCGTGGGTTCACAGCCCATGTGGCATATTTTAATACAACTGCAACCGTGTTTTATATATCTAACAACAATCCTTTTTATATATAAACAATCACCCTCTACCTTAAGCCTTTGGTCTTATATTACAATCCAATAAGTCGAATCACAACCACTAATACATGAAAGGGTCGGGCCCCACATCTCCGTCGGCGGATCGGTGGTGTCAAACGAAAACTTGCGATTGCGATTGATCAAACGGACGCGATGACCACATAAAACATGGCTCATAGTGCAATCGGGTCCAAACTTTGAACAAGTGCAATCGGGGCGCATAATAGAAAAGTTCCGATTGCGATCAGAACACGGATGAGATTTGCACATATTAACTCCCGCATATAACAGGATCGGGTCCGCCACTTCAATCGCAACATATTACAAAAGTCGTGCGATCAATCGGAGAGTTCCGATTGCGATTAAGATTCCGGACGTGATTGAACCAATTAATTCCATCGTATAATCGCCATCGGGTCCGCCACTTCAATCGCAGCATTTTACAAAAGACTTGCGATCAATCGGAAAGTTCCGATTGCAATTAAGATCCTGGACGCGATTGAACCGATTAACTCCATTGTATAACTCCATCGGGTCCGCCACTTGATCGGAGCATATTGCAAAGGACTTGCGATCAATCGGAAAGTTCCGATTGCGATTGAGATCCCGGACGCGATTGAACCGATTAACTCCATCATACAATCGCCATCGGGTCCGCCACTTGATCGGAGCATATTACAAAGGACTTGCGATTGAACCTTTTCTCCGATTGCGATTGGGTGAGAGGTCCCACCTTATAAGCCATTTCGTTTTGATAGAACCTTTGGTTATATAGATATAAAGTGCTCCGCTTCTATATAACTGATATATATGTTTATACATATACTTTGCCGCTGGAGTGAAGCGATTCCCGGAATAATGTTTGTATATGTTATATGTGCTCCGCCGGTTGGAGAGTGCGATTCCCGGAATTTTATAACTGCTCTCTGCCTCTGTCTCTGCCTCTATCTCTGCTTCTGTCGCTCTGCCTCTGTCTCTATCTTCCGATAATGGTTCTTCACTGTGCTTCTATGACTGTTACATTTTGACATTCTTCTTGCTGCCTCTATTTCTTTCACTGTTCTTCTTTTGCCTTCCTCTGCTTCAGCGCTGCCTTCTTTTGCCTGAGTGCTACCTCCTTTTCCATCAATGACAATATTTCCAACAGTCTCCCCCTTTGGCATTGATGGCAATCCACTTTCTCTGTTTGCTTTCTCTTTCTCTTGTTGCTTGCTCTTCCTGTTTTCCTGCTCTTCCTCTTGTTGTTTGTTCTTCCTCCCCCTTTGACATCAATGGCAAAGAACGACGCCTCATCTCTCTGTATGGGTTCTGTCATTGCATTTCCTTTCTCTGAGTTACGTTTAGGTCCTCTTCTGCTGAAATTGGACTATGCTGCTCCAGAGTGATGTATGAAACTTGTTGAGAGAACACTTTGGTATAGTGAGCCGATATATGTTTTATAGCTGTGTTTCATTTGTAGTGCCTGTAATATGCATTTTACGATTGAAAGGTTCTTGTTGCTTCTGAATGCTGATACTATTGATAATGCTGATAATACTGATAATGCTGATCCTGTGGACTTGTTTTATGCTTATCTTGCTGGCTGTTCTCCCCCTAGAATGATATCTTCGTTTTGTTCTCCCCCTGAGACTGTACTTTCTCTTCATATTAGAGAATAGTATCTACAGATACTACCCCTAGTCTGTCTCTCAAATATTCGAATGGTTCTCTGGCAAGTGGTTTAGTAAATATATCTACTGTCTGCTCTTTTGTTGGTACATACTCCAGTTTTACTATCTTCTGAGCCACTTGTTCCCGTAAAAAATGATACTTGATTGGAATGTGTTTAGTTTTTGAGTGAAGTACAGGATTTTTAGATATACTTATAGCACTTGTATTATCACATTTGATTGAAATAGGTTCATCAATGCTTACCTTCATGTCTTGAAGAGTTTGCTTCATCCACATGACTTGTGTACAACATGCTGCTGCTGCTATATATTCTGCTTCAGCTGTAGAAAGAGAGATGGATGTTTGTTTCTTGCTTAACCATGCAACTAGGCTTTCTCCTAGATAGAAAGCACCTCCACTTGTACTCTTCCTGTCATCAACACAACTGGCCCAATCTGCATCTGTGTATGCTGATAAAGTGAAGTTTTTGCTTTTAGGATACCAAAGTCCATACTGTATTGTTCCTTGTAGATATCTGAATATTCTTTTGACTGCCAGAAGATGGTTTTGTTTAGGTGCTGCTTGATATCTAGCCACTAGTCCTACTGCTAGCATGATGTCCGGTCTTGACGCAGTCAGATACAATAGACTTCCAACCATGGATCTGTAAAGTCTTTGATCTATATCAGCAGACCCATCATTAGCACACAGCTTGCAACCTGTGGTCATGGGAGTTGACACAGGTTTGCAGTCCTCCATTTTGAACTTTTTCAACATTTCTTTTATGTATTTTTCTTGTGAAATAAATGTACCTGTGTTCTTTTGCTGAATTTGTAGTCCCAAGTAGAAACTGAGCTCTCCAATCATAGACATTTCAAACTTTGCTTTCATTTCATCAGCAAACCCTTTTGCTAGATCATCTTTGTTGCTTCCAAACATAATGTCATCAACATACACTACAACAATCAAAAGTTCATTTTCATGGGCTTTTATGTATAGGTTGCTGTCTACTCCACCTCTCTTAAAACCCTGTTTTTGCAAATATTTATCCAGTCTTGAGTACCAAGCACGAGGAGCATGTTTCAGTCCATATAGGGCCTTTTTCAGTTTACATACATAGTCTTCTTTATCTGCCAATGAGAAACCTTTTGGTTGTTCCATGTACACTTCTTCTTCTAGATCACCATTAAGAAAAGCAGATTTTACATCCATTTGATATACCTTGAAATCTTGATAGCATGCAAATGCCAGGAACATTCTGATAGCTTCCATTCTAGCTACAGGGGCAAATGTTTCATCATAATCAAGTCCTTCTATTTGTGAGTATCCTTTGCAGACCAGCCTTGCTTTATTCCTGATTACTTGTCCTTGCTCATTCATTTTGTTTTTGAATACCCATTTAGAACCAATGATATTTTTTCTCAATAGGTCTAGGAACTAGTTCCCAGGTATTGTTCTTCTCAATTTGGTCCAATTCTTCATTCATTGCTTTTATCTAATACTTGTCCTTGCTGGCTTCTTCAAATTTCTTTGGCTCTATTTGTGATAACATGGCTATGTATACTTCTTCTGTTTGTTCTGTTAGCTGCCTTCTTGTCTGGACTCCTGCTTTCTTGTCTCCTATGATCTGATCTTCAGGATGATTCTTCTGAGTGTATCTTGAGGGGGGTTTTGAGCTCAGCTCTGCATCTTCTGTTGTCTTGCTGGTTTCATCATCATTCTCGTCTTCTTCTTCATTGTTGTCTGATGTACTGTAGCAGTCTGTATCTCTAGTATTTTTTGGAAGTTCTTCATCAAATCTCACATCAATACTTTCAACTATCTTCCGAAGGGTCTTGTTGTAGCACCTGTACCCTTTGCTTTTGGAGGCATATCCTAGAAATATCCCTTCATCTGCTCTTGCATCAAATTTGCCAAGATTTTCATCATTATTCTTTATGTAACACTTGCTTCCAAAGATTCTGAAATGTTTGATTGAGGCTGGCTTTCCATGCCATAGTTCATAGGGAGTCTTGTCACCGCTTAGCCTTAAGTGAGCTTTATTAAGGATATGTACTGCTGTGTGAACTGCTTCTGCCCAGAAGGTTTGAGCAATATTATTCTCTTGCATCATGGCTGTGGCAATTTGTTGAACATATCTGTTTTGTCTCTCTGCTACTCCATTCTACTGAGGTGTCCCTGCAATGGTAAATTGTTGTTTTATGCCATGTTCATTGCATAGGTCTGCAAAGTCATAATCAATGAATTCACCTCCTCTGTCTGATCTGATGCATTTCAGCTTGCATCCTGTCTGATTTTCTGCTAATGCTTTAAATGTTTTGAATTTGTCCAGAGCTTCCGATTTATTCTTGAGAAAAGCAACCCATGTCATTCTGGAGAAATCATTTATTATTAGCATAAAGTAGGACTCTCCACTTGGTGTTTTAGTTCTTGCAGTTCCACACAGATCCATGTGCACAAGTTGCAATGGCCTTCTTGTTGATAACTCTTCTTTAGATTTAAAGGATGTGCGAGTTTGTTTCCCCAACTGACAAGATTTGCATATTGTGTTTGAGGGCCTTTTTATTTCTGGCATATCTCTGACAGCTTTCTTCTTGCTCAGTCTAATGATATGGTCAAAGTTGAGATGTCCCAATCTCCTATGCCATAACCATGACTCCTCGAGTTTGCTAAGATGGCAGGCTTCATCCTCCTCTTTCACTATGTACACATTACTCTCTGTTCGAACACCTTTGAGTAGAGTTTTTCCTGTTGTGCTTGATCTGACTACACAATCTTGTGCTCTAAAGAGAACTTCACAGCTTTTATCACACATCTGACTGACACTCAGTAAATTTGCTTTCAGCCCATCTACATATAATACATCTTGGGCCTTTCCTCTGCCATTGTCTATGCTGACTGATCCTTTTCTCTTGATCTTTCCTGATTTGTCATTTCCAAAAGTGACATTGCCCGATTTCTTTTCGTCAAGAGTTAAAAACTTGTTTTTATCTCCTGTCATGTGTTTAGAGCAGCCACTGTCCAAATACCATTGACTCTTCAAATCTTGAGCAGTTAAAGCCAAGTCACATTTATTCGCCTTCTTTATCCACTGGAGGCCCCCTTTTGTTTGGTATATTTTGTGAGGTGATGAATTATATCCCTTTAGAGAACACTGGGAAGATATATGCCCAATTTGATTGCATATACAACATTTGATTATAGTTTTTGCGGAATTGTGAGCATGAACAAAATTGCTTTGACTCATAAACCTCCTTGAGGTATTGAACATCAGTCTTTGTCCATACTTTCTACATTCAATAATTCTATGGCCAAAATCCTTACAATAAAAACAATAACCATAGAAATTACTTACATACCTGATGTAAGGTTGTCTCTTCCATGCTTGCCTCTTTTGCTGGTTTGAATCATTCCTCCTTGCATGACAATATGCAGCAATGTGTCCCTGCTTGTGGCAGACATGACAGGTGGCATTCTTCATAGGAGCTAAGAATCTCCTTTGATGGCTTCCAAATTTGATATAATCAGGAATATATGATCTTTTCTTTGTTGTCTTAGTATTTGTTACAATATTTGTTATTAGAGGTTTCTTCTGGTCTCTGTCTTTCTCATTACATGTTTCTTCCTTTGTAGGAATTATTTGGGCTGCTTCATCAACCTTCTTTGCTTTCACAAAAATTATATTTTTGTTTTCCTTTTCTTTTCCTTTACTTGATTCTCCTTCATAGCCTATCCTAGTTTTTATTAGAGGAGATCTTTGAGCATCCAAGATTTCATTCAACCTACTAGAACTTGTCATTTGAGAAGGGTATATAGAAACTTTCTGTTGAGCACTTTCTAATTTCCTTCTCAGAGACTGAATTTCTTCTTCCAGCTTCTCTTGTTCTCGAGTTTTATCTTTGATTTGTTGAAGTAATATATCTTCTATCTTTTTGGCTTCTTCAAGCTTTACCTTCAGCTGCATGAGGACTTCTAAATTTTGTTCTTCTTTCACACATTTGAGGAGAATCTCTTTTTGTTTTCTGCATTTTAGTTTGAGTTTGTCAATCTCCTCCAGAGCACTTCTTAGCTCCCCCTCAAGATCGACTTCCCCTTCTTCTTCTTCTTCTAGCGGGAGTCCTTCAAGATCTTCTATGGCCATTAATAAAAATTCAGAGGTTCCCTCTTCTCCTAAGAGTTCATCTGAGTCTTCAGATGCACTGCTGTCTTGCTGAGCATAGAAGGATTTTCTGCTGAATTTCTTTCCTTTTTGCCAATTCTTTGATGTGTCTTTCTCTGATTCTTGAGCTTGATTTCTTACTTTCTTGTGAGGACATCTAGCAACATAATGTCCAACTCTTCCACAGTTAAAGCATTTAAAAGGAAGTTTACCTTTGTATCTACCTAATCCTCTATCCAATTTCTTGACAAATTTAGCCTCTTCTTCATCAGAGAAGGAGCATATGTCTTCCTTTTCTTCTTTCTTCTTTTCTGTTTTGAATGTTGCCTCCCTTGTACTTGGCTTCTTCTGTGGGAGCCTCATCTCATATGCTGTAAGATTTCCTAGTAGTTGGTTCATGGTCAAGGTCTCCCAATCAGTTGTTTCTTCTATTGCAGACACCTTGGGATTGAATCTGGATGGAAGAGATCTTAGAATATTTTGTACAATTATACCTTCTCGTATTGTTTCTCCAAGAGCTTTCATACTGTTAACAATTTCTGCAACTTTTAAGAAGAAGCTCCCAACATCTTCATCATCATTCATTTTTAAATTTTCAAACTCGGCTCTATATACTTGAAGTTTGGCAGTCTTAACCTTTTTATTTCCCTCATGGATATTCTCAAGAGTGTCCCACATATCTTTGGCAGTCTTACTATGCATTATTTTGATAAACTCAGCTTCACATAGTCCATTTAAGATTGCATTCATTGCTTTTGCATTAGCTACAAAGCTTTCTTTAGCTTCTTTCTCTGTATCAGTTGACTTTGTGACATATCCAATTTCCACAGCATCCCAAGATTCTAATCCTAAGGACATTATATAAGCTTTCATTCTTATTTTCCAAAAGGCATAATTTGCACCTGTAAAGAAAGGGGCTTTATTGGTTGAGCTTCCTTCTTGACTTGCCATCTTAAGAGCCTAGGATCTCCTTTCATTTGTTAGACTGATATACAAGGAACCCGCTCTGATACCAATTGTTGAACTCTTAGTTAAACTGAGAGGGGGGGGGGTGAATCAGTTTAACACACTCATGGACTTTTAAAACTTTTTCCTTTTACAACTTATTTTGCTTTATTAACACCTTCATTTCATGATCAACATAATGTGTGAGCAATATTTATTTATGAGCAGCAATTAATAAGAAGATTAGATAATGCACCAGTAGTCTTAATATGTTAGCAGCAAGTATTAGCAGAATAGATATATCATATCAACACATAGACATCATGCACATAGACAACAGATATATGTGGAAACCCATAAAGGGAGAAAACCACATCTTATTATTGTTGTGGTGCAAAGGCAAGCTCCAACTCCCTCTCACCACTGATTTTCTGCAGGCACCAACCTATAGGAAGCTCCAACCTCAATTCTGCAAGCTACAACTTGCAAGGAAGTTCCAACTCCCATCTATTTTCTACAGGCACCAACCTACAGGAGGCTCCTACCTCAGTCAGCTACAACTGACATTTTATCAAGCTACAACTTGACGTGGAAGCACCAACTCCCATCTATTTTCTGCAAGCGCCAACCTACAGGAGGCTCCTACCTCAGTCAGCTACAACTGACATCTATCAAGCTACAACTTGATAGGGAAGCTCCAACTTCCTTACTCTTTCAAAAGAAAAACACTTGTTGATTTACCTTGGATATCAGCTCTGTTCTGTACCTTCTTCTCTGCTGTTCATCAAATCTTATATCAGACCTGCATCATCTCTGCTCAGCCCCTTCTTCTTCTTTACTCAGCTCCTCCTTATTCACATTCTTCTTGCAGCTTGCTTATTCTCTTCAACTCTCTTTAATTCTGCTGCATACTCTCTTCTTCTCTCACTCCTTTTTCGTCAACACTCTCCCCTTGGATATTACCCTGTTATATACAAAAATAGCTTCATGGTTGTTTGTATTCCACTAGGAATTCGAAATGGACAGCCATGTCTCTTTGCCTTCTGCCTTCTCATCTCTTTTCAGCTCACTCAGAAAAATGTAACTGTAGGTGCTTATTTTAATATTACAGTGGGATATTTGCTCTCTTCCGGAGACTTGCCAATGTATCACAACAATATAAATTTAAATAAAACATTTACATTCAAATTTAAATGAGAACTCCAGCTCACTCGTTTTGTCTCTTGGCTTGCTGTGCATTTGTCTTTTCTCTGACTGTGTCTTTGTCTTTTCTGTGACTGTGTTTTATCTCTTTTCAGCTCTTCTCTGTATGCCTTTCTGTTTATGGCTGCTGTGTAACTTCTGTATTTGTGTAACTGCATTTTTCATTTTTATATCAGCACTTTATATATAAATGAATCTGCTGACTGTAATTCTGGGCCATATTCCAACGCTTTTTATGCCACAAGTGTCTTGTTGATGTGGAACATTCCGCAAGCGGAACGGACATATATCACAGTCATTGTATATTAATAATCGCCCTCCCATTAAGCCGAGGCCCGAGGGTTCACAACCCATGTGGCATATTTTAATACAACTGCAACCGTGCTTTATATATATCTAACAACAATCCTTTTATATATAAAAAATCGCCCTCCACCTTAAGCCTTTGGTCTTATTTTACAATCCAATGAGTCGAATCACAACCACTAATATATGAAAGGGTCGGGCCCCACATCTCCATCAGCGAATCGGTGGTGTCAAACGAAAACTTGCGATTGCGATTGATCAAACGGACGCGATGACCACATAAAACATGTCTCATAGCGCAATCGGGTCCGAACTTTGAACAAATGCAATCGGGGCGCATAATAGAAAAGTTCCGATTGCGATCAGAACACGGATGCGATTTGCACATATTAACTCCCGCATATAATAGGATCGGGTCCGCCACTTCAATCGCAACATATTACAAAAGTCGTGCGATCAATCGGAGAGTTCCGATTGCGATTAAGATTCCGGACGCGATTGAACCAATTAATTCCATCGTATAATCGCCATCGGGTCCGCCACTTCAATCGCAGCATTTTACAAAAGACTTGCGATCAATCGGAAAGTTCCGATTGCGATTAAGATCCCGAACGCGATTGAACCGATTAACTCCATTGTATAACTCCATCGGGTCCGCCACTTGATCGGAGCATATTACAAAGGACTTGCGATCAATCACAAAGTTCCGATTGCGATTGAGATCCCGGACGCGATTGAACCGATTAACTCCATCGTATAATCGCCATCGGGTCCGCCACTTGATTGGAGCATATTACAAAGGACTTGTGATTGAACCTTTTCTCCGATTGCGATTGGGTGAGAGGTCCCACCTTATAAGCCATTTCGTTTTGATAGAACCTTTGGTTATATAGATATAAAGTGCTCCGCTTGTATATAACTGATATATATGTTTATACATATACTTTGCCGCTGGAGTGAAGCGATTCCCGGAATAATGTTTGTATATGTTATATGTGCTCCGCCAGTTGGAGAGTGCGATTCTCGGAATTTTATAAATGCTCTCTGCCTCTGTCTCTGCCTCTGCTGCGCCGATTGGAGAGTGCGATTCCCGGAATTTTATAACTGCTCTCTGCCTTTGTCTCTGCTTCTGTCGCTCTGCCTCTGTCTCTATCTTCCGATAACGGTTCTTCACTGTGCTTCTATGACTGTTACATTTTGACATTCTTCTTGCTGCCTCTATTGCTTTCACTGTGCTTCTTTTGCCTTCCTCTGCTTCAGCGCTGCCTTCTTTTGCCTGAGTGCTGCCTCCTTTGCCATCAATGACAATATTTCCAACAGATTCCATGTTGAAGATCCTAAAATACCTCATAATGAAATAATTAAGGAACAACCTGACATGGGGAATTATGCTATTATTTCTAATTTCATGGTTCCCTTAGATAACAAGGTTGATGAGAAATTTGAGGACCTAAAGGATCAGGTTTGGTACATGCATTTTGATGGTGCGACATCTAGGTATGGTAAGAGTGTTGGAATTGTTTTGAAGTCTCCCCTTGGTCGTGTTTTAAATTTTGCCTATAGACTTGAGTTTGATGCAACCAATAATGTGGTTGAATATGAAGCCTTGTTGTTGGGTTTTGAGTTGGAAAAAGCTTTAAGGATTAAGTTTCTTAGTATCAAGGGAGACTATGATCTAGTTATCATGCAAGTTAAGAATAAATTTACATGTAAAAATCAAAGGTTAAGGAATTATCGAAATTCTGTGTGGGATGTTATGGAACACTTTGATGCCATTAACCTTGAAGCTATCCCAAGAGAAAAGAATGCCTTAGCGGATGAGCTCGCTGTGGCTGCTTCTACTTTACAATTATCTGATGAATTAATTAAGGAAAAGATAAAAATGGAAATTATTTTCAAACATTCAGTCCCGGATAATTAAGAGCATTGGCAAGTTTTTAATGATGAAAAGCAAGCCATTCATTTTCTTAATAATTTGGATGAGTTTGAAAATTTTCGGATAAGTTCTAAGGAGGATGGATCTGAGGATCATGATGATATTATAAATCCTACTCCCGAGAATATTGTTGCTTTAGAGCAGCACTTTGATCGGCATGATGACACAAAGCTGAAAGAGGAGAATAAAATGGATCCGAGTGAATTCATTGAAGTAAATCTTGGTACTTCTAAGGACCCTAAGATTGTCAAAATTGGTAAAGGTACTAATGAAGAAGAAAGGAAAAAGTTGACCAACTTACTTCATGAATATAGGGATGTTTTAGCTTTTTCATATGATGAGTTAAAAGGATATAGGGAAGGTGTCATGCAACACATTATCCCTTTGAAAGATGAGAATGCTAAACCTTTTCGTCAAAAGCTTACGCAAATAAATCCTAAGTTAGCCCCTTTGTTTCAGAAAGAGCTTTCAAAAATGCTCGCAGTTGGAATCATTGCTCAAACTAGACATTCAACATGGTGTTCCAACTTGGTGATTGTTAGGAAGAAAAATGGTACCATTAGAATTTCTGTCGATTTTAGAAACCTTAATCTAGCATGTAAAAAGGATAATTACCCTTTGCCCAACATGGAGACTATGTTGTAAAGAGTAACATGTTCAGGAATGATGTCATTGCTAGATGGTTTTTCTGGATACAATCAAGTTTGGGTTAAAAAAGAAGATTGTCACAAAACTACATTCGCCACACCATAGGGGTACTTTCGAATACATTAGAATGCCTTTTGGGTTGACTAATGCTGGGGCTACTTTTCAAAGGGCCATGGATTATGCTTTTAAAGGTTTATTTGGAAAAATTATTGAAATTTATCAGGATGATCTTACTGTTTTTTCTAAAGATAATATTACTCACATAGGTCATCTTAAGCAGGTCTTTGATAAATGTAGAGAATTCGGGATTTCCTTGAATCCTGCTAAATCTGTTTTTGGAGTAACTGAAGGGAAATTACTTGGTCACATCATCTCCAAAGATGGGATCAAGATTGATCCTAAAAGAGTTGAGGCAATCCAAAAGATTCCTCTACCTCGTAATCTTAAATCCCTCAAGTCTTTTCTAGGAAAAAATAATTTTCTTAGAAGATTTATTCCAAATTACGCAGAAATAGCTAAGCCCATTCAAAGTCTTCTGAAAAAAGATGTAAAATTTTTGTGGAAAGAAGATGCTAAAAAGGATTTTCAAGGGATTGAGGGTGTTATTGCTCAAGCTCCTATTTTGGCGAGTCCTGATTATTCAAAGGATTTTATGATTTTCTCTTTCCCTTCTGAAGATACTATTGTTGGTGTGTTGTTACAAAAGAATAAGGAAGGTCACGAACAACCTATTGCTTTCATGAGTAGAGCGCTTCAAAATTCTGAATTAAAGTATACTACTATGGAGAAGCAAGCCTATGCTTTGGTTAAGTCTCTTAAGCATTTTAGGACTTATGTGGGTTATTCTAGGATCATTGCTTTCGTCCCGCATTCTGCAATTAAAGATATCTTAACTCAAACTGATTGCTTAGGGATTCGTGCTAGGTGGGTTACTAAGATTCAAGAGTAACGTAACGACCCGTTCCCGAGTTATACACAATGATATTAGCGTGTGTACGATATAGGCATTTGATAGCTACACCTGCCTATCTCGCACACATCGCACTAGTACACCTAACTACTAATATCAAGATTTCCTGAGATAGAAATTAATATTAAGATTTTAGATTAATATTCATATTAACTAAGTATAAAGTATATAAAAAGGACTAATAAAAAGAAAATAAACTTGAGTTAATTAATATATATATATATATATATATATATATATATATAGTTAATTTAATATTCCAACATAAGCCTTATAAAAATACTCAAAATTCAAGTCGTATACCCCTAAACAAATTTAATAACCATAGATCACCTCTCCTCTTTAATAGCAATCACATCTCCTTAAATAACATTCATACCTTCCTTTAAGAAGATCATATCTTGATGGAGAAAAGGCGGTGGGGTAGGATGTATGGCGGTGGAGAAAGTCATATAAGGAAGATGATACGAAGGTGAAAGGGATGGAGGGTCTTTTGAACTTCTGCTGATTACCAAGTGATATGATGATAAGAGAGGATATGTGCTGAAACTTGAAAGGGAGTCTCTGGTTTTCTTGGAAATCTGGGCACGGGGGCAAAGGAGACATCCTTTGGGTCTAGGATTGTTCCTAGATTGGTTGGGAGGATTTGATTGTTTCGGTAAACTGTTCAACTGTCCACAACATCACAGGAGGAGAACCACCATTAAATCATCAGATTTATTCCAGGTATTTTCTCATGTATAGATTAGTTCCTAATGAAAGATTAAAATTTCATTGCTGATCTGCATAAAATCGTATTACTGCTGATATATATATATATATATATATATATATATATATATATATGTTTAGATTCATTCGCGCTGAAAGGATGTCTTAGATTGTATTCATTAAAAAGATGATAGCTGTAGCAGTGATTACCCTGTTGGTCGAATTAGCTAGGTCCCTCTCTAGCAAAACTCTGAAATTAAGTGTAAAAGTTAGTACTATTTAAAAGAGGGTCTCTACATATGGTATCGGAGGGTAGTTTCAAACCCTTTTCGACCTAATAAGCCCTGCAATTTCTGTAAAATTCCAGTATATAGCATGAAAATTATCAAATAAATAAGTGTGGTTATTCAGGCCTTCGATTAGGGAGCAAGCCCCACACAAATTGTTGACTGTTCTACAGGTAGATCCATTTGGCATACCACTTTTTGCGCTCTAGTTTTCTACCCAGAAATGGGGTTTTGCAGATCTAGTGAGAAATTTGTGAGACTTTGTAGTTCACTGTGTAACTTATGCTCACTCAAGGCTCTGAGAAATTGATTTCCCTTAAAGAACTTTTGAGCTGGCCCAGAGTTAGTAAATTCTTCAATGTTTTAGATCTCTGAAAACCTTATTAAGAGAAGAAACAATTTTTAAATTAACATAGACTTGGAACCATTACAGTGACTTTTGAGAGAAAGCCATTTATCTTTACCATTATTTCAAAAAAAAAAACAAACTTGTAGGCATAATAAGGAGAGAGGGCATGTAACATGCTAGGATTCCAATAAACAACTTTGTATATGCCAACTGTGAAATATAAAGGAGCCTACATTTGACAGTTGGATATGAGAAAGTTTTATGTTCCTGAATTTGCAGCGATTTAGCTACAAACACTGAGATAATACATGAAGCAAAAAAAAGGATTTTACTACAGGATGAATAGAGATATAAAAGGAGTATGGCGACAGAGTTTATGGCCACTATATGTGATAGAGTTAGAACATATTGCATTGTCTGAAAAATTCATCATTTTAGCTGTGAAAGAACTACAACTAATGACACAACAAATCATTTACAACATTATTTAAAAAAAAAAAAAAAAGCATCAAAAGATCGTTAACATAAATGCAGCTACAAAACCTAGGGATTGTTAAACTTATCGAACAAGAAACAAGAAATTTCTATTGTATTGACCATCCGATCAAGTTAACACAAATGAAGCACTAGAACATATGAAATAGGTCATTCTTGTGTACTCTTCACAATGCCAAAATGTTAATACTGTCAAATTCACACAATAATATTCCAACATATTAATCAATGCCCTTAGCAGCTTTACATTCCAGTAGTCATCCATCTTATGACATGGTCGAACCAGATTTCTGCTCCTCCAACTCCTCTGTTTGCATCGTCCATATATAATGGTATTGTACATCACTGCATTGGGGATGCATCCATGAAGTCTATGCGATGGCGGATTCGACAACAACGGTGGACAGAAGAAGAATATATAATGAAAATAATAATAATAATAATAATAATAATAATAATAATAATAATAATAATAATAATAATCGTGGTGCCCTCTGTGCAGAAGGCGTGGATTTATAAGGAATACAGGGCTGCCAAGGACGTTTAGCAATTGGATGATGGGGACCCCGTACCAGAGGTTAAAGAAGATCAAGTTCTCATTAAAGTCTATGCCACGACAATCACTTGTTGACTCACTGAACTGAGTTTTCAGATCAGTTGGACAGCAAAGGACACTGTTTCCTCTCTAGGATCGAAAGCCTGCTAAAAAAATAAATTCAACCATAGCTTAATTACGATTAGGCAAAGTTGCCATCTGGGTTTCATGGGGGTTCGCTGTCAAAATACGAAATTTGCTGTGTAGTGGAGGTAGAGCCACGCTAAAGTCATACACCGCTTAAAAATGCCAGTGCAATGGATCTCGTGGCTAGCGGTCATTCGAAACTTCATTCAAATCGCCAGCGAACGCGCCGTTATCTCATGTCGTGGGTTGGGATGCTGAAAATTATATATATATGTATACACGATGCTAATTGTATTAAATTTTAAAAATCAAACAAATCTGCATATCCAAAGTTTCAAAAGGTTCGATTAAACTAGTCGTAATCTGTGTTTAAATCTACATATTAAAAGTGCAGAGGCCACATCACATATAATAAGGCAATTATTATACAGTCAAATCATCGCATTGGAACCTTATCGCATCAACCATATACATTGCATATGGTATAGTTTTCAAACCATGCCGCGGGGACATATATATATATATATATATATATATATATATATATATATATAGAATAACATTGCCATAAATAACATAACTGTTGGTGGAATGGTGGGCAGGGGTTTTGACCCGCCGACCCATCCAAAATTATATGTGCCAATGCCTTCACACAAGAGCGCAGACATGGAATGGGCGGGGTCGGGTTTGAACCCCAGACCTCTACCCCACAAACCATCGCTTAACCCAAACGATTAAAACGTTTAACCCAAGCAATACAACTTATGCATTTCGATATATATAAACTTTTGGTTTTAGTTTTCATACTTTTGTATTTTATATACATTATTACATAGAATGTAATATTTATAAAATCAAAATATGGTGACCTTATTAAATTGTTATTCCTATACTATTATTACATGTTGCAATATGTATGAGTAGGCATTAAGAAAAAGGTTATGAAGTAGATGTGATATCTCATCTCTTCTCCGAAATTAGATTAATTTGATTGTTTTATTTATTTAAATATCTTGGAGTGGGGAAAATATATATATAAAAAGGTATAAGATAGTATTATTAGCATAGGATTACTAGGATTTGATAATCTAAATTACTATGATTTAGGGTTAAATGTGCACTTATATCTCTAAGTGTCTTCGAAAAAAAAAAAAAAAAAAAATTATGCATAAAAACAACCTCTCTGTAACTATATTTAGGCTCAGATTCACTTAGAAAATAATAAGAAATACATCATTATCTATCAGAAACCCTGCATTGTTCACTCTAGAGTTAGTACACATAAATTACCCTTCATAGGACAAGGAGGTCGTGTTGCCACCCTCCTTGACCTCGGTACCAGTAAGACCTGCCTGCAGGTAAAATAGAAAAAGAACTATACCCGTATGCAAACTTAAACTTTACGAAAATTATATTTAGTCAGTCTAAAATTTACCCTCTTCTCATAAATTTATTATGATTTTCAGGAAAAGTTACAATGTTTAACACGTACCAAAGGCGGTAGCGCCAGCGAAATGCATTGCCGCCACCTCCACCTTCACCATCACCATCGCCACCATCTAGATCGCCGTCAGCACCTGTCGCTCCACCCGATCTTACTACCGTGATGAGCTAATTAGAAGCCATTTTGGAAACTTTAAAAGGGTCGCAGCCGACTAGTAGCAAGGAGAAACGACCTCATCTGGAGGAAAGACATTCAAAAAAGCCTAAGGATTATGATGGCAAACTTCATAGAGAATATATTTCACGAGAACTGCAAAAGATTAAACTCCTGGAATTCTCTGGAGGAAGAGCTGGAGAACATGCCGAAGCATGGTTGGAAGGGATGATCATATGCTTCACATTAGGAGAATATTCTTCAACTTCTAAAACAAAGATCGCTGTATTCCAACTCAGGGGGAATGCTCTGATTTGGTGGGGAAATATGGAAAAACAACTGCATCTCACTTCAGATACTGTTCCTTAGGAGTTGTTCGTGGACCGATTCTGTGCGAAATACTTACCACCTTTCTTTCAAGAGCAGCAAGCCGGAGCCTTTCATACGCTAACCCAGGGTTGCGGGGAAGCT